>VXAU01005635.1:518352-850765 GCA_013399695.1 Formicarius rufipectus
ACTGCTGGCACGGCTTGGCATGGCACAGCACTGCTGGCATAGCTTGGCATGGCATGGCACTGCTGGCATGGCATGGCATAGAATGTAATGGCACTGCTAGCAGAGGTTGGCATGGCACGGCACTGCTGGCACATCATGGCATGGCATGGCACTGCTGGCACAGCATGGCATGGGATGTAATGGCACTGCTGGCACACCATGGCATGGCAGTGCTGGCATGGCTTGGCATGGAATGCAGTGGCACTGCTGGCACTGTTGGCACAGCTTGGCATGTCATGGCACTGCTGGCACACCATGGCATGGCAGTGCTGGCATGGCTTGGCATGGAATGCAGTGGCACTGCTGGCACTGTTGGCACAGCTTGGCATGTCATGGCACTGCTGGCACACCATGGCACGGACTGTAATGGCACTGCTGGCATAGCTTGGCATGGCATGGCGCTGCTGGCGTGGCTTGGCATGGCATAGAATGTAATTTAATAGCATTGCTGGCAGAGATTGGCATGGCATGGCACGGCACTGCTGGCATGGCTTGGCATGGCATAGAATGTAATGTAATGGCACTGCTGGCACAGCTTGGCGTGGCACAGCGCTACTGGCACAGTTTGGCATGGCTTGGCATGGATTGTAATGGCATTGCTGGCACAGCTTGGCATGGCATAGTATGGCACTGCTGGCACAGCTTAACACTGCTGGCACAACTTACCATGGCATAGCATGGCACAATTGGCACTGCTAGCACACCTTACCACGGCATGGTTCAGCTCACCTGGCATGGCACTGCTGGCATTGCATGTCTTGCCTGCCATGGCATGGCTTAGATAAGATCAGCCTAGCACAGCTTGCCATGGCACAGCTCAGCACCCCTTCTGCAATGCACCCAAACCTGCACCTGAGCCTGTGCCCTGCACCCACCCTGCCCCTGCCCCTTGTCCTGTCCCAGTGCCACCCAAGGTGAGGGGGCTGATCTCAACTCAGGGCCCTCACAAAGTGACAAGTCCCTTATGAGCCCACAACATTCCTTTTTTTTTTTTTTCTGGGCATCTTCTCCTTTCCTGGGTTTGCCGAGTCTTTCTGAGCCAGTGCAGGCCATTGTGTAACTAATTAACTTCCAACAATTATCTTCCTATTTTTAGTTACCTTGTCCAGATGAGTTTGAATTAATTTCACAATCCCCTGGGTCTCCACTCACAGGGGGCTGAGAACCCCCATCCCACCTAGCTCAGCCAGGCTCTATCCATGAGGGGTCAAGGCACGTGGATAAATCCTGGAGCTTTACCCACGGGATGTCCTGTCTGGGAGGCTGTGGGATCCTGGTGGGGCAGGAGCTGCTCCTCTGGTTCTGGTTCTCTTGGGCTTCAGGTGGGAGAACGGGGGCTTGGGGAGAGATGTACAGTGGGATGGGGATGTGGAGTCACAGGATAAAATCCTGGGAGCCAGGATGGGATGAGAACTGAGAACCTTTGGCCTGGACAAAGGCGATGTGGGACTGGGTGCCCATTCCAGCCCCACCTCTGCCTTCCCTGGGTTTGGGTTTCAGGCCCCTCTGGCCTACCCAGTGAGAGGAAAGGGAAAGAGAGGAAGAGACAGACACCTCTAATTAATCATATTAACTCCTGACAGATGCTTTGTGTTCCAACAATGTTCCTATTATTAAGTTCATGCAGCCTCCCCTCTCCAAGCCCGCTGCTCCAGGTTCTGGGAAAAAAGGCTTTGCTGGATTTCCCCAGCAAGCACTGGCATTGGCCTGCTGCAGCCTGACATTGAGTCCTGCTTCTCCAACCACTATCAATCACGTCCAGGGTTGGACCTGTCAATTTTCCCTCTTTGTGAGGCTTTTTTCTTCTCTTTTTTTCCCCCCTCCCAAAGCTGACCGCAAGATTGATTCAATCCGGACAGCGGGATGTAAGCGGAGAGGCACTGCCGTTCAAAGGAGCCATTCAAGGAAGGAGGAAACAGAAAAAAAAAATTGCTTTCCTCAAAGTCACTCGAGTTGTTTGCCAACAACAACACAGCCTTAACAGAGGAACCCAAAATCAGGTGGGACAAGTGCGTAAGAGCAGCGGTGAGGCCGTCACAAACGCTGGAGCGGAGCGAGGGCACGGAGCAGAGATACCTCTGGGGCTGTGTTTGTCCTTCCCCAAACCTCAGGGCATTCCCAAGGCCTGATCCTGCTCCGGTGCTGGCACACAGGGAACACTTCTGGATCAGCTCATGTTTGCTGGATTAAAGCTTCATCAAAAGGACCTTGTGAATAGTGATGAATCCTGCCCCGTGCCTGTGCCCTCCCAGCACTGGTTAGATCCTTCACTGTAAAATCCATGTGGGGCCTGTTTTCATTAAGAACAGTAACCAGAGGGGAGAAAATTAAATTTCCCTGTTCCGTGTCCAGTTCTGCTCCAAGACAAGCCCCTCTCTGCTCAGAGATTGCACAAGCGTTGTTCAAATAAAAGCAGTGAGACCCTTGCCCAATAAAAATAACACTGGCACCAAAGGAAAAGCAAAATATTTGGAATAGAAGCAAAGCCAAAGAAGACCAGAAGCCTCAGGGAGTGCTTTCAGTGATGACTGATGATGTTTTTGTCCCTAGGCAGGACTCGCCCCACCTGTGCTGCTGTTAAGGAGGTTTGATTTTGCCAAGGACGTGTTCCTGGTGCAGAGCCCTAATGGCTCCCATGGACTTCAATGTCTTTGAAACCTGTGTGGCGAGGCTGGGGAACAGGGAATTGAGTTTTCCTTTAAGTTCAAGATCTTCCAGTAACTTGAGATGATTCTGAGCAGGACTTTTGGGCGACACACAGTGGTGGTGCCTCTTGCTCCACGTCTTGTCCCCCTGGCTCTGAGTGGGGCAGAAAGGCACATTCCAGAGGAAAGGTCACACACTTGATGCACCAGGTGTTTGTAAAGAGTGAGGAAAAGCCAACTGGAAAATGAGTGATGTGCAGGGATGGCTGGAAACCCCCCCAGTCCCAGCCCTGCCTGCGGAGCTGCCTGTGCAGGAGCCTGCCCTCAGTGATGGATAGGATGGCACTCTGGACTTCCAGGAATTTGCTTTCCAATGCTTCATTACACAAACCACACAGAAATGTGAACTGCACCAACAGAAAGTGTTTTTTTTCCTGGGGTTTCTTCGCCCACCTGCTCCACAGCCGAGATCAATGCAGGAATGTACTTGTGAGTCTGTGCTTTTATTCTCTATTTTTTTCTGCCCTTTAGCAGAAAAATCCAGCATGTTCTGGTGTTGCTGTCACACAGGAGGTTGTTCTTGGTGTTGGGAGTTTTCTGTCCCGTGGCACCAGCATCCCAAGTGCCAGGGGGTGCAGAACAGGCAGGGAGGAGAGAGGCATCTGAGCACTGCAACCTGCACAAAAATTGTGGTGGGATAAGGTAAGACGTGAATTTAAATCACTGTAACTCTGCTGTGCTCCTGCTCTGGAATAAATCTGTCCTGTTTCATTGCTGCTGGATGTTGGTTTAAGGGAAAATGGGACAAGTGGGGCTGGGGGGGTTGTGTGGGATGTAGGAGGAGCAGCTTTGCTGGGTGGGTTGGCACCATATCCCATCTCAGCAGGGCAGCGAGGGGACATCTGCCACGAGGGGCAGGGCAGAGGGGCAGTCCTGCCCACCAGGTCTCTGGATGGGTCCCACAGATGTCCCAGCTGGTGGCAGGGAATTGGGGGTCAGCCCTGGCTGCTGCTGCAGGATGAGGATCCAAGACACTTCCTAAATCCAGGCTTTTATCTGTGCCCCGGTGCTTGCTGTGCACCTGCTATTTTACAGGTAAATCCTCCAGTGCCCACCCCACAGCCCCTCCAGCTGCTCCGTGGAAGCAAAACCTTTGGATTCAGTGTTTTCCCTGCCCTGCTCCATCCCCCAGTCCCTCCTCTCCTCACGCCAGCCCAGGCCTCGCTTTTAGCTGCAGAACAAGTGCATAAAAATGATCTTATTTATTACAGGAGACATGTTTTAAAACAACTGACAAAATTGCAAGATGTAAAACGACAAGCAAGTGCTTTTTCTTTTTTAAGCCCGTATAGACTCCTGGCAATGATAAAAATAGTGTTTTCTTTTTTAAAGTTGGAATTAATCTTTCTTTCCAAAGCAATCATGTAGCAGGAAAAGCAGGAAGACACTTGGATATTAACTGATACTCACTGGTGATGGTTAGTTATGGAATGGCCGGGACTCACTTCCCTCCGCAGAGCCATTAATGTTACAAACATTAAAGAGGAAAAAAAAAAGGTGAAGAGTTTTTTCTTCCCCTCCCCTGTTCCCTTGATGTGTGACTAACAGCTGCTTTTCTGTGTGACAAATCAGTGGGGTCTTCCTGTTGCTGATGTAATGAAGCTGTTTCCTGGTGGGAAATTCGAGGGGATAAATTGCGGGAGGGGGAGGAGAACATCCCACACTCACCGAAGTGCTTGGGAAGGAGGGAGGGACGGAGCCCCAGCGCCGGCAGCGGGACTGGAGGGGGTCACAGCGACTCCACCAAGGCGTTTTGGGCGTTTTGCCTGTTTATCTCCAAATTTTTTTGTCGTTGCCGTCCAAGTGAAGGTCCTCACAGCCGTGCGTTGTAGGCAGGGTGTTTTGGGGGATTCTCTCTGCTGTGCCAGGCAGACAAGCTCTAAAACGGGTGGTGTTGGGTGGTGACCTCCATCTCCATATCTGTCAGCACTGCTGGTTGCTCTGCCACCCCCCAAAATCACCATGGGGACACTGGGGTTTCCCTATGCTGGTGCCACTCAAGGGCTTTGGGGTATCAGCCTTGATGGGTTCATTTAGTCCTCAGTCACCCACCAAAAAAAAAACAACAATCACCTTTACCCCCAGCTTCCTTTCTTTCTTTGCTAGTATTAGTTAATTAAACTATGCAAATTAAACCAACCTAATTTCTATAATATCAGGGCCGAAGCCTCAAACCCTTTGGTGCAGCTCATCTGGCACATTCGTCACAGAAAATGTTTGGAGCAACTCTAATAAAAATGAAAAAGCCTGTAAATCAAGTTTAATTTATTCATTTTCTGTATGGTATGAAAGCATGCCAAAATCAGATTATTTATGAGCCCTTCATAACAATAGGCATTTTTATTGGTTGCAAATGACAAAAGAGGTTCTCAGAGGGATTTTTTTCTTCTTTTAAATTTTTTGAATGCCTTTTCAGAAACATTTATTTTTTTGGACTCTATGATCTCAAAGAAAAATATTTAATCATTGATACAATAAAAATAATTTATATTTTGATGCTGAAAAACACATCAGTCTTTAAAACATAAATAGACAGAGTTAATCTAGCCCAAAGGCTTGGGTGGATGCTACCCCACAGGTTAGAGGGAAGGGCTATGATTTATACCCACATCCTTAAATTTCCCATTAAGAGCATAATCCCCCATAAGTCTTTCACAAAACGTCTGAGCCACTGGGGTTTGTTTTTGCTTTTGCTTTTCCAGACCCTTGGTGTGTTGATGGGTGCACACATGCTCTGCATACACAGGCACACATGTGTGCCCATGCACTCCCCTCAAGGGGACTTTCTTTGCCCACCCATGGCTAATTCACAAGATTTCCGTGAGCCCCTGCATGAAGACCTGCCAGGTGGGGCAGGTAACCCACCCTGACACCAATAAAAACACCCATAAAACAACTGTTGGTTGGTTTTGCCTCCACTTCCCTGCTCATGTAAACCATCGCTTGTCCATTTCGTGGCACAGCTGAACCCAGAGGTGGGTTTGGTGATGGGCATGTGCCACACACCCAGGACAGGTGCTCACCACCTGGACCAGCCTGGGATGCTCCTGTTGGCATCACGGTGGTCCCCGCTGAGGCTGCCACCCCACTGGCTCTGGGGAGGGGGGATGAGGTCCTATAGGTGCATTTGACCCCCCCAGACCTGTGTGGCACCACACTGGCAAGGAGCCTGTGACAACCAGAAGGCAAAGTCCCTTCTCTTCTTTAGGAGGTGAATTACCCAGAGCGACCCCAAAGCTCCAGGACCTGAGGAAGAGGTGGAAGAAGGGCACCCCAGAGGTGAGACAGTGTGTAAGGGAAGGGGCAGCATCTCCATGGTGGGGACAGTGCTGGGCAAGTGGGTGACCTCCTGCCCGCAGCATCCTGGGCATCATGGCACCAACAGCCACCTGGCAGAAGGATAGGCAAGAGTACCCCAAAACTACTTGTGGAGTGGGACAAAATCCTGGCTGGCTAGTGCAGGGAGGTTTGGCTTTGCTGGAGAGGCACCTTCTGCAGGAACGGGAGTTTTCTGTGTCCAGCCTGGCCCGGTCTGAGAACGGAACAGGAAAAATGCCATCAAGAAGAGAAAAGAGGGAACCCCCTCCCCGGGAGAATTAGCATCCAGGATCTGTCAGTCACTGGGAGCTTTTGGTAAAAGGGGCCCCTTGTCAACCTCTGCCTTTGATGTGACTGGGACGGAGGTGCTCAATTAAAAGCCTATCAGTCTGTAAGTAAATCAACGCCTATCAGGCTTGTCACATCAAACAAACGATTATTGCACGAACCCGCCCACCCCATTAATCTGACTGTTCCTTCTTGACAGCTCAGGGTCAGGGCACTGTAAATCCTGCACTGGATTGCAGCCACCTGGAGCAGGATTAAAGCAGCCCCGCAGCATGTGCTGCTGCACCCAATTACTCCCCCGGCTGCGGCGAGGGGCACCCGTGGGGTCCCTGGATGGGGCTGGGGTCCCCACCAGAGCTCTGCTTTGCAGGGTCACAGCCGGTGACACGGGTGGTTTGGTGGTGCCCATGTGGGTGCTGTGGCAAACGCTGGGTTGTGTTGGCTGCAGGGATGCTCAGCTGTGGGGAGTGGAGAGCTCAGCACCCAGTTTAGGGGTGCTCAGCACTTGGAGCTGCCAGTGCCTGTCTGACTACCAACATAACAAGGGCTCCAAAGTCTCTTGGCTGCTCTGGAAAGTTGTTGTCCATAGGGATGGTCACATACAACCCCACAATTCCATGCTGAGAGTGGACAATCACACTTGGGCTGGTCCAAACCTTGCCATGCTCTGGGCAGATCACATTTACACCAGTGACCAGGGCAGGGATTCACCTTGAGGAGCTCTGGGTACCTCTCAGGGTGAGAGGAACCAACAGGTTGACCTTTTGGATGCTTCTTGGGTCTGGATTAGCAGCAGCAGTCCAGGGGACACCTGGGTTTTCCCATCAGGTCACTCAAGGTGAAGGCAACTGGGGGACTCCTGCCCTCACCCAGACGGATGCACCATGTCTTGGCACCAGGGCTTTGGAGTGCAGGGCTGGGCTGGCAGGAAGGTGCTGGAGCTGGGGAGGCAGCTGGGGCCATCACTCCGAGAACAAGTAGCTCTATTCAAGGCAAGGCAGAAGCCAAACTTCCCTGAAAAGCCCCAGTGCTGCTTTGGGAGCAGCCTCAGGACAGCCAGAGCTTGTGATTCCTGCGCACAGGCACGGGCTTGTCATAAAGGGAAAGCGGAGCCACGGATCACATGAGGGCTGTGCCATGGAGTGTGGGAGTGGGGCGAGCCCTGGGGAGGCTGCAGGGTGGGTTTTGGGAAGGGGCTTGGTGCTCCTATCCCAGAGAGGGCTCTGCTGTCCCCATGCTTTGCCCCGATGGGGAGGGGATCTGCCCTTCTCTGGGGCTGTGGGGGCTGCCCAGGTGGTCTTGGACCAGGAGCATCCTTTGGGTGACTGATGACCAGCGGCAGCCGGAGGCTGTGCAGGAGGGAAGGACTGTGCTCCCCTTCTGCCCAGACCTATTATTAGCCCTTTCCCTCTCCTGCCGAGCCTGGCGCCTCTTGTGCATCTCTGGCTGGCTCTCATGGTGCAGAGCTGTGAGCCGGGGCTGCCCTCCCGTGCAGCCAGCTCCGAGGGCTGTGGATCCATGGAAGAAGGAGCCCACGTGGAGCAGAGGATGCCCAAGACAGGCTGTGATCGCATGGGAAGCCTGTGCTGGAGCAGCTCCTGTGGATCTGTGGAGAAAGGAGCCCACCCTGCAGCCATGGGCTGGGTTTCAGGGGTACTGCAGGGGCAGCATCTCCAGGTGTGACCTCCCTGCCTCACCTTGCAGGAGCAGGGGTGTCTGTGAGCAGGTCCCACCTCAGAACTCCTAAAAGCAGCAGCAGAGGAGACCCAGCAAAGCACAGCTGATGTGTCCATCACTGCCCTGCTGTATCTGCTTGTGTGAGGAGGGGTCAGCTGGAACCACGGGGCTGGTGCCAGCAGAGGTGACACTAAATAGGAGACAGACTCTCACCACGCCACGTTTGACATGGGGACACCAAATCTTGGCTGATAAGCGGTGTCACCTCGGCAGGGAGAGCCATCACCCCTCACCCTGCTCCGCACACCCACCCGGCGCCCTTGGCTCTCCCACCACGTCAAGCAACACCTGCTCACCCCAGGAGATAAACCCCACTGTGTCCCCTGTGTCCCCAGCCCCATGGTGGGAGATGCTGGAGCTGCTGAGGGGACAAAGGAAATTCCCCTCTCTGTTACCCACTGTCCCATCCCAGTATGGGGAGAAGTGCTGGGGGTGCATGACCAAGGGGACCTGGCCCTGAGGAGTTTATCTCCCACACATGATCAATGCTGAGTTTAAGTAAGGTTTATTGGTATCTGTAATTTAACATGACATATTTCTAACACGAATTACTCTGAGATCATCGTGTGCATAAAATATGACAGGAATCTTTTAAGTGCAAGCATAGTTCTCAGTTAATTTAATAACTGAGATGGAAAATGGAATAGCATTAAATTTAATATTTTACATAATGCTCCTACACTTCCTTCACTTGCTGCTGGCATCATTTGTTTTCCCTTCTTCTTCATTTACAGCCCACTCAGCCTGAATTGTCCTGGAGCCTGGCCAGGGAGGTGGGTATTGACCCCTGGAAGGGCCACAATGAGCCCCCCAGGGCAGCCAGAGCTGCTCCCACATCTCCTCCGTCCTGTGAAAAGCTGATGGGATGCTCTGGGTGCCCCACTCACCTTCGCTCCCTACAGATGGGGTTCCTCTTTGGGTACCTGTGTTGTGGCACCTCCTGCAAACCTCCTGACCTGAAGCATCGACAGTCGGACCAACTCCCCCCGGAGTGGATCAGGGCCAGAGGCATGTGAAGCCCCTGGGACACCCTCCTCGGGGCAGCAGCCGATGCTCCATGCCAGGTTTTGTGCTGGCCGTGGGATTTGGGAGCCTGTGCATTGCAGAAGGGATCGATACAGCTCTTAGCCTTGTCCCTTCCTATTGAGCCTCAGCGGTGATTTAAGGGGCTGCGGTGACGCGGCGCTGCTGCCGCGGACAAGGTGTTAACACCGATCCGGAGGGGTTGGGGCTGCGAGAGGGTCGGCAGGGCTGGCAGGAGCCCTCCCGGCAGCCTCGTCCGCTCTCGAGCAGAGGGTGTCCGTGGCTGCGATGGAAGGAGGGATGCTGGAGGGATTAGGTGGGGAGGGGAGGCTGGAGCTGCGGGAGCAGCCGGCTCTTTATCGGAGAGTAGCAGAGCCTGACAGCGCTGTAACTCTCTCTTCCTAAGGAGATGAGCTTGCAATAAACCAAGGAGCACATTAGAGGTAACGAGACAAAATGGCAGGGTTTGGAAAGCCCGGCAAAGCAATAATCCATGCTGGAACAGAGAGAGCACTCAGCTCACCTCTGCTCCTGGAAACGCTGCCAGAACAGTTCTTTACTGTGACTTGGAAAGTCTCGGCCGTGGGTTTCAACACCTCGCGCTCACACCACATCATGCAAAACTTAATTCTACTTTCAGGCTGATGTCAACATTCCCCTTTATTGCCACGGCGAAATGTGAAGACTACATTAATTTGCATTTGCTGTGCGCGAGTAACGTGTTCCAGATAATCACAGTAACTCCTCTAAGGTATAGACGAGAATTTCCTGGATAATGTGCTGGATGGAAAAAGCTGATGGGGTCCAGGAGAAGGAAACGCCATTGTGTGTTTTCATAACTCCACCTGGAAGCAGCACAGCCCAGAAATACAGGCTGCAGCCCTTGGCTGGGCTCACCTCACTGTGGGGAGGGTGACTCGGGGGCTGGGTTGGGCACTGGCACCCACTTGCTGTGGGAGTATCTCCCTGAGCTCCTCAGGGTGTAAGAAGTGGCCATGGAAGGCCATGGGAAGGGATATTCTCATCCCATATGACTCTTAACACCAGGGAGCCACTTCTCCATGGAACAAACAACCCTCTCCTAACTGGAGGCCAAGCAACTATTGCTTTAAGAACGTGCTGGAGACATGGATGTTCTAGTCTGGGATGGTAACAACCCTTTGCCTGTGCAGCTGGGAAATAAATGGAGACCCAGGGGTCTGTGCAGGAACTGCCTTGTGCCTTACAGTAAATAACTGGCCTGAGCTCAGAGTCCCCTACTGCATGTGAGTGCCCCAGCTGGGACACAGCAGCTGAGGGAATGGATTTTCCATCTTCCCTGATCTACAGAGTGCCCCAGACAATGGCAATGATTGCACATCGCAGCCAAAGGCTTCCAAAAGCTCTGCAAACCAACAGCTGGGCTCTGGGAGGCTCATCCTGAAGGTGCTGGGGCGGTGGGAGGGGATGGGGCACCCTCCTGAGTGGGATCCATCCCATACCCAGTCCCCATGGCTGCACTGGCCACCCGCCTGGCATAAAACCGTGTGCCGGGATCCAGCAATGGCATGTGGGAGCGATGAATTCATTTCCATTTATGATCTGTTATGATGATACCCCTGAAGGATAAAAGTCTATACATAATAATCTCCCTCTTCAGCTTTGTTAACAACTTCAATTAACAGGGAGCTGTGTAATGCTTCATCAGCCGCTCGGATTACAGATGAAATTAAGCCATCATATTTATGAACTACGCAGCGAGTTCGAGGAGGACTCCACATATTTTACATTTAATAACTTGCCCTCTCATTTTATTTATAACGTTAATAATGATTTGGTAGCTGCTTTGGAGGGAAAACAGAAATGACGAGGGCGACAGGGTGTGAGGGAAGCGGTGCTGGGCTCTCCAGAGCAGTTGCTGCCCATGCCCAGCCATGCACCTCCTGCCTCTGCTCCCTCCTCTTTGATTTTCCATTAAAACCCCTTCTGAACAGAGAGGCTTCTCAATGGAATTGCTTGCCACTCAGGACTTTGAAACCTGGGATGAGGATTAATGATTGAATCCTGCACCCACCAGCTGGAGCACCAGCAGCTGGCCCATGCCAGTGGGTCCTGCATCCAGGGTGGCACCAGCTTTAGGAGGCATTCCATCGATTTTGACCTCGTACTTCAGGTGAAGGGACAGTGCTTAGGTATGGAAAAAAGTAGGAATATCATCCTCTAAAGTGGGGAGGGGCAGCAGGAGCCAGTGGGAGAGGTTCTCCTGCACACTCCACTTCTTCCCACCCTCCCCGGGTCTGCAGGTTGGTTTTGGGGTGCTGCTCCCTGCCAGAGAACCCCGTTGTCACCTTCCTCTCCCACTGACCTGTAAACTGGAAACACATCTCTGTCTGGAGCCCCAGCACAGTGAGGCTGAGCAAGGTTAATTAATTTGAGGAAAGACTGAAGCCCCAAAGATGAGGAGCAGCACGTTGAAAGATGATGGCTGGCAAAAATCATTAGAAGCATCTTTCAACAATCTATACACCGTTATCGATCCTGTTATAGATCATGTTCCTTTCCCCTTTTTTGCAGGATCTTCTGGATCGATACAGCAAGTGCATTGAGACTGTAGCAACACATTTAAAACCTTATAAAAGGTTATTTAGTTGCTAACAGTGCAGCAGTTTCTGCAAAGCCTGCCAAAAGGTTACAGCTTTTTGGGCATCATAAATTACAGACGACAGGGAAAAAAAGTAAGTGCGGTTTTCTTTATTGTCTGGGTGATGGATGGGCTCCTGAACAAGACACAAAATACATCATATCACCTTTAATGGGACCACATTTCTGTAGCCATAACTCACAATTTTAAAATAGAAAATGGTGAAATATGGCGTTGTATATTCCACTCCTGACATATTTATGAGTCCTTCCCTTCTTATAAATACAGTGATTGCTATTTCAAAGCAGCACGTCAGGTATGAGCAGAGCACAAACAGCTGGTGTGAGTGAAAAATTATGGCCAGAGTTGGACATTTTCAAAAACTCTCTAGCAGCAGTAAATTTACAATGTTTGCACTAACTGTTATTAAAACCAAATCCATATCTTGGCAACAGGACTCCAGCTGGAGTGACGGTGCCGCTGACAGCCGGGCCGAGCCCAGGGGCTGCTCCTGGGGAAGCATTAAAAGGCACTTGTAGGGCTGGGGGTTCCCACAGGGCAAAAAGAGCCCGGGGCAAAACTTGTGATGGGTGTGCAGTGCTGGAGCTGGGCTTAAACCCAACTCTGAGTGGTGCAGAGAGGTGGGGAAGTAAGGATGGAGCTGAGGATGGAGCTGTAGATGGAGCTGAGGATGGAGCTGTGGATGGAGTTGAGGATGGAGCTGAGGATGGAGCTGTGGATGGAGTTGAGGATGGAGCTGGGGATGGAGCTGAGGATGGAGCTGGGGATGGAGTGTGGGGATGGAGCTGTGGATGGACTTGAGGATGGAGCTGAGGATGGAGCTGTGGATGGAGCTGGGGATGGAGTGTGGGGATGGAGCTGTGGATGGAGTTGGGGATGGAGCTGTGGATGGAAATGAGGATGGAACTGAGAATGGAGCTGTGGATGGAGCTGAGGATGGAGCTGAAGTTGGAGCTGAGGACAGAGCATGGTGACAGAGCATCCTCACTCCCGGCACGTCCCGGCCCTGCTGCCCTCCCTCTCTCCATGGCGTGGCCGTGGCTGGTCCGCTGGTCCCGAGAGCATCGCGCTCCAGCTTCGGCCTCTCTCAGTTTATCCTTCAGTGTGATGTGACTCCAGCCCAAGCCTCGGCTCCGCGGCCGCTCCTGGATCATTATTTCCATTCACTTGGCGAGAGTCTTTCACTAACGAATACCTCCCGAAGAACTAATCCTGCCAAGAGCCCTCCCGAGCACCCCTCACCCCTGGGAGCAGGGGGAACTCCCCGGCCTCATTTAGGCACACAAAAGGCCTCTAATTAGCTTTTTGTTTAGTCCGATTATGACTGTGAGTTTTGACCTTTCAAAGTGATTAGCTTTTGAAGCGAACTCATTTGCATAACATCGGTTTCCAAACTACATCTGCAATCTAGGATCAGACTTTTTGTTCTTGTTGGTTGTTTATTTATTTATTTATTTATTTAATTTAGTGTTTTGGTCCCCGGATGAGGCTCTGCTCCTGCTCTTCTACATCTCCAGCACTCCAGGATGCACCCAGCTTTAGATCACACGAGCTTTCCCCCAGCCCTTTCCCAAAGCTCTGACTCTGCCATTGCTGCAAAAACGCATCTTCCTTGGAAGATGTCCACCTCCATCCTGCTGCCACCACCAAGCATGGCTCACCTCAGCTCCCTTGGACTCCCAAGGAAAGCCTGGAGTCCTTCCAGCTGAGAAACCCTCCCTCCAGCCCTCCTGGCCCAGCTGCCGACACAGACACAGCCAAGGTCACCGGCAGCGCCTGAGGGAACAAAGGGCTTTAACGGGTTCTTTGTGGCAGCTAAATTCAAAACTCTTTATCACCATGAACATTCCTTTATCTGGGCAAAGCCCTCCAGAGGTGCATTTTATTACCCTGGGTTATTAAACAAAAACTTTTCAATAATGAGTCACGCTGATCTCCACATTTGCCTCCGGCAGGGGAGACCCAACCTGCCAGTTTATCAGCCCCTCTCTGCCACCGGGACTCGGGATGGGGCCGCCTCTATCTCTGCTGGTGATTAACCTGTCCTGAGAGTTTGCCTTTCCACGGCCCATGAATAATACAAATTGTTGCTTTGGATGAGTCTTCTTGGAGAGCATCTCCTGGCACAATAGCTCAGGGCTTAGGGAGCTTCATAGGGATCAAAGGTTTTGGAGATAGCAGTCCCCCTCACCTTTCCTCCCCTCGGAGAGAAGGAGCTAAGGGCTCAGTGCAGGAGTAAGACCAAGCAAACCCTGATTTTACTGTGGGAGAAATCCCTGTGTGGCCTGAGACCAAGCTGTGGCCCCTCTGCCCATTCCAAGGCAGCTGCCCCAGCCAGAGCCCCCAAACCCACTCAGAACCCTCCTGCCCAGGCTGCAGCACCCCAGTCAGCAGGTTCAGGACTGAACACCCCTCCGACCCCCCCCCTNCCCAAACCAGCTCTGTAATATTTTGTTCCCTGCACACAGATGAGGAGCTCTGTGCTGGCTGCTTGGCTTTATAACATCCCTGTTTCCTGGCCTGGCTTTATTACATCTGTTCTTTGGGGTATGGGGTTATAAATTGGGCATGTGATGACGTGTAATCACTAACTGCAAAGCCAATACATTTTCGCTGCAACAGCAGCAAGACAAATAAAGGAGAGCAGGAGAGGCTGGCTGGGCTCTGACAAAGGGAGATTCACAGCTGAGAACTCAAAAACCTGACTGGGCCTTGAATGTTGTCCTAATGGAGCTGGTTTTGCTTTCTGGGAGAACCTCCTGAATGTTCAGGAAGGGTTTTGACTTTCACTGTGTGGCCCAGCTGCACCTCCAGCTCTTTTTTGGGGTTGTTTGGGGCCTGGCCTTGGGTATGCTGCCCACCCATCCTGCCCCAGCAGAATGTTCCTGGGGGGTTTTCTGGGCAAGAGCCAAAGCCAAACCAAGGCAGTTTCATGTTGATATCAGCCCAGCTGCTGTGGGTTGACTATTAGGAAAAATCCCTTCATGGAAACAGTGGTCAGGCACTGGAGCAGGCTGCCCAGGGCAGTGGTGGAGTCACCATTCCTGGGAGCATTCAAAAACTGTGTGTATGTGGCACCCGGGGACATGGTTTAGTGGTGAAGATGGCAGTGTTGGGTTAGCGGTTGGACTAGATGATCTTTGAGGGCTTCTCCAAGCTAAATGATTCCATGATTCTACAATCCCCAGAGGGCAGAGGCCTGCCTGTTGCAATAGGAGCAGTCTGGCATCCTCACTCACCAAGCTCTGATAGGAAGGACTAGGAGGGACTTGGTTCACCCCTACCCCTTCCCCTGGCACAGCCCCTGACCCACGTCCACCTCAGCTGCTCCAGGCACTTCATCCAAGGGGGTTTCTCCAGCATCTGGAGCTGGAGGGCAGCTTAAACCAACCCAGCCTCAACCTGTTTTTTAATCTGCAGTTCCAGGGTAGTTTGTGTCCACCCAGACACAGTTTCCATGGCTCAGGGATCTGGCAGTGTTTGGTTTGCCATGAGCCTCTTCACCCTCTGCCTTGTCCTGCTGCAGTTGGGGCCTGAGTCGGTGTGGGGTGAGAGGTGAACCCAGCCCCGACCTCGTGCAGGGTGAGCTCAAACCAGCTCCAGGACTGTTGTCCTGAGCAGCAACAATCACTTGTGCAACTGTGCAAATGTGAAGATGGGGTTGGGAGATAAATGGGAGGGAGTCAACCAGCTGCAGCTTAAGATGTGCCTGTATGCTGCTGTACCGGTTTATCATGATAAATGTCATCGGAAAATCAATTCTCTGTGTACTTTTGGGAATTACAACTATCATTTTGGTGTGATTTATTTGCTGTATAACATGGACAAGGGCTCTTTGTTCATCATTTTGAAAGTTCATTTAAAATTGCTTTGAGTTCTTGGTTTTCCGCCGTGACACGGCCGATGGGTATCTGCTCTCCTGTGAAATATGGGCCGAGGCAGAGGGAGGATGGGCTGGGAGCTTGGGCTCTCCTTGTCCTGCTCCTGTGGCTATGGGGGTCATGGAAAGCCCTGTCAGAAAGCAATGTCACTGGGGACAGAGCAGAGGAAGGCTGGGTTGGGACTCTCTTATCCTAGCAAGGTGTGCTGGGCTGACCTCCCCTATTTCTTTTCCAAGCAACCCACCAAACCTGTTTGTCCTGCCTTGCTGCTGCCTGCCAGGAAGGCTGAGAGACTTCTTGTGCTCTGAGCATGGAACATCCCATCTCTCTCATGTCTGTCTTTGTGCCAGCGCTCACAGTGGTAGGAACCAGCATGCAGCCCTCCTGGGTGTCCTTCCCACCCCAAACCTCTCCCTCCCTGCTGCTGTAGCCAGAAGAGTGAGGGCTGGAAGTCCCAGAGATGCAGAGGTGGGGTCTTGTCCCACTTTAGTCTGGCTGGTGGGGCTGGGGGAGTGAGGGTGGGATCAGCAGAGCCAGAGGCAGCAGGACAGAAGCTGCCAGTGCACGGGAGAGAGCAATAGCAAACCAGCCAAGCTCAGGCTGTTTATCTGTGAGCACAGAGGCTGAGCAGGGAAATGATGGCTCCTATAAACACATGGGGGTAAACAACAGGCATGGGATGAGCTGTTTAAATTAGAGGACAATGTTGGCGCAAGGACAAAGGGGATAAATTAGCCAGGAAAAAGATTAGCACTGGAAATGAGAAGAAAGATGAAGATCACCAGAGGAGAGAGGTTCTGGAAGAGCTTCCTGAGCAGGGGGATGAAGGGATGGAGTCACCAGGGCTTCCAGGATGGCGTCTGGTCTCTTTATGGTCGGGTGATCTGCACTCTCCTTCTCCCCAGCCACCCAACTGAGGGGCTTTCACCAGCCCTGGGCACTTCCCCTCCATCCCCACCGTGGCTCCTCAGCAATGGGTTCTCACTGACTCCAACAACATGTGCTTTAGTATTCCCACTGCCTTCACCCCATGGCATTTGGGTAAAGTTCAGGGAAACCATCGCCGTATAAATCTCCCAACCACGGGGCAGTTCAAACCTCTTGGACATTAACTGAAACAGCCCTGGAATTATTGCCCTTCGAGGAAAACATCCCTGGGAAGTCCAGGAGGGATGGGTGAGGGACTTATCTCTATTTCTGCCCAAAAATGCATCCCAAAAACCATGGGGAAACTGGGACACAGCTTTGGAGGCTGCACAAGGCCCGATCTGGCTGTGTTCCCCCACCCCGTGTCCCTGGCCCCAGACCCAGCACTGCAGATGTGTTTTTATGGCTGTTTGTACCAGGTGTGCACTTTGGCGGGGCGGGGGTGGAACCACGAGGAGGAAGAAATGTGCTCAGTGGTTTTGCCTTACAGATTGGAGCTGAAACCTCCCATAAATCACACGGAAGCAGCTGACAGGGAGCAGAGGCTGCGGCGGGGGGAACTCGGGCCACAGCAGCTTCCCCACAGACCCGTGGGGGTGATGTGGAGGTCCCACATCTGTCGAGCTGCAGATGCCCGAGGTGGAGGCTCCTCCTGCCGTCAGAGGCTCCCAGTGGAGCATCAAGAGGAGGAGAGGAGCAGTGCCATAAATGTCCTTGTATGCTGGACCCTGCCAGCAGCAGAGCTCCAGGGATGTCCAGCTGCCCTGAGCACGCCTGGGGTCCTCCAGCACTGGGCTCTCTCTGCTCCCTTCTGGTTTTCATTACCTTCCTCCAAGCCCAACGCCAACAGCCTAATTTGGAATAACAGGAGAGTGAGTGTGAAGGGGAAAAAATCCTGCACTCCCTCCATTCCTGAGCTAATCCCCTGACAAATTCTGCAGCCCTGGCTGTGGTCTGGTTCCAGAGATGCCCCTGATTGAAATGGAAATACTCCCCGCTCCTCTTGCTTAAAGGAGAAGCTTCCCTCTGTTTATAAACCCTTCCAGAGGGGGTTTTATGATTCTCTTTTACAGGCTGGCTGGCCCAAGGAATGTGGCAGCCTCAATAGCTGCAGGAAACATCACTGCCCATAAACCCCCCCAGTCAGAGCCACGGGCTGACATTGTCATGAAACAAAAATATTCCTGATGCTTATCAGGGGCCCACATCAAAGGCACCCTGGTCATAAATCTCCTAGAGACTGTGCCATGGAGCCCAAATAAAAGAGGTCCCTGGGCTAATAGGTGTCCAGAGAGGGTCCCCTGGCCCCTCACGGGAAGGGCAGGGGGGCTCAGGCAGGGGTCACCCCCAGAACAGATCAGCATGGGGCAGCCAGTGAAGGCTTTTGGATTTGGGGAGAGCCCTGAGCTTGTTCCCTTGGGCAGATTTGCAGTAAACCTTGGAAACACTTTCCAGGTGCTATGTCTGTCTCCATGTCCTCCTGCTCCTCCATGTTGACCTGCTCCTCCACCTTCCCTCTCCCACAAATGAACATGGGCATCTCATCCCTGGGCAAAACTTCATTGGTTCTTTGCTTGGCATATACAGGGAGACAGATCCCAACCATCCGGGCTGCCTCCAGAACTCAGAGGTGGCAGGAGACATCCCAGCTCTTCCCAGCACTCCCTGCCCCAAAAATGCTCATTATTTCAACCCGAACCAGGGCAAAATCAAACTTTAAAAAAAGAAAAAACCAAATAAAATATCAGGCGTGCATGTGCGTGGGTGGAGAAAGCTCTGTGGGAAGTTGGAATGGTGGGGGAGCTGAAATGCACCTCAGGATGGTGAGCACAGAGTAGAGTGTGTCCAACTGCGATGCTCGGGGTGACCCTGCTGTCCCCAGGTCCGGGCAGGCTGACAACACATTATGCACCTCTCCTATCTTTTGTTGCCAGTTGGAGCCAGGAGTATTCCTGCAGATCATTTCGATTCAGGTAAATCAGCGCTTTCCAATCCCGGGAGGGTATTTCCCACCGGTTGGGCCGCGGGGTCACCTCCCGGAGCTTTCAAACCCGGTATCAGTTACTGTGTAAAGACCTTGAGTGATGGATACTTTGTCTCACAGGTAAGTTGTTCCAAAAGTTAATTATCTCCGTGGTTGCTCACTGGGGAATTTAATCACGCTCTGCTGAGCTGCCGCCCTCACCAACAATTACAGAAGTGCCCAAAGGGGAAGTTTCCATCTCGCCCTCCCCGGCTCGTCATGCCCTGATGGCAGCAGGATTTACAGCCTCGCAGGCGCCCGGCTGCCCCGGCCAGAGCACTCCTGCCCTCCCCGCGGCTCTCCTCGGGCAGGACCATCCCAGGGCTGCCCCGCAGCCTCTCCGGTGCAGGAGGAGAGGTCTTTGTATGTGGCCTCTTCCCTCCCCACGGGGCAGGGCTGTGGAGTCGAAGCCTTGGCGAGCAGGGTTTAAAATGCAGAAGCTCTGGGAGAGCTAGACAGTAATGTGACATCTCTCTCCAGCACTTGCCATTCCCTTCCTTCCATGGCTTTGATGTTAACTTCTTACAAGCTCAGAGACGGCTGAAGGATTGGATCGGTAAATCATGCATGTTAATAGGGAAAACGGACAGCAATGCAGGAGGTTCCCCCTCTCCCTAGGAACACAAGGGGTGAGGGCGGGCTGTGTCCCCTGGGCCACCCTCTTCTCTCCTGAATGCCTTGTCCAGATCTGTTGGAATGATGTGAACCTTTGGCCTGGTGCATCTGGCTGCACCTACACAAGTGGGTTATTCCCGGGTCAGGAGTCCTTGACAGGGGCTGAAACCAGTTTGGCCACAATTTTAGCACGAGGCTCCTCTCTCTCTTCTCCTTCTCCTTCCAAACTAGGTTAGTTTCCCCTTGGCTATCAAGGGAGTGTTGGAGATGCTCAGGCAGGTTTGATATTTAGTGCTGCACCTGTGTTGGATGGGTCTTAATTATTTATAGCTTTCCTATCCTGTTTTCTCAAGTCAGTTGGGAAGAGGTGACAGGTGAAGACTTCTTGTAGCAGATGCTTATGAGGCGGGTGAGGTGCCTGCCGCTCAGATGAGAAGAAAAGAAAGTGTCTTCAGCAGAAGAAAAATGACAAAGCTACACAGGAGCTGCCTCATTTAGTAGTCAAGAAGGAAGAAAAAAACCCCTCTCCTTAGGTCTCCAGAAAAGAAACATAATCCTGTTCAAGCTATGGGTGCTCTGGGGAGCAGATGCCTCCCCTCTTTGTTCAGGGGATGTGCTGGGGGCACTGGGGGCAGGGCAGAGCCAGCACTGCTGTGCCATGAGCCCTCTCCTGCCAAGGGCTCTCTCAGCTTTGCTTGGCTGGCCCTAGAAATGCCAAAAAACTCTGAGGCATCCAAACCCTTGGATGCAACTCCCTCTCCATGAGGTGGACTTGGCTGGAGGCTGTTGCATGCGATGCTGGGGCGAGCTCAGCTCAGCTTTGGCTGCATCAGGGTCGGTGAGATGTCACCCATTTAACCTGTCCCCCCTGACTACAAGGGCAACAGTGCAGCAGGGAGAAGAGCTGCCCCACCCTGACCCACCTCCCTGCACCCCTGGACTGGGCAGGAGCAGGACAGAGCCCCATTGGGTCCACAGTGTCCCCTTGGCCACTGTCCCCCCTTTGCTCCTGAGCACACACACAGGATTGGTGCCCACTCATGAACCCCGTTACTGCTTCCCTGCTGCTTTCTCACACCTGAGGGAGATGTTCCTTAGCTCAAGTGCCTGGTACCTCCTGCTCTCTGGTGACAGAAGGCTTAATCTCTGATGACAGCCAGACTGCTCCTCTTCAGGGCTGTTTGTCACTGTCACCCCAACCTGTCCCTGGGCTTGGTGGTTGCACAGCAAAGGGCTGGGGCAGGGAGGAGAGTGGTCTCAGAACCTGGCAGATGCTGCTGCCTGTGTCTCCAGGACATGGTGGCAGACAAAGATTCTCCCAATAATATCCTAATTAATGGTGTTTGTGCTTCCCAACAAGGATGGGAGAGTGGGAGAGCTGGGCTGCTCTGGGGAGGCTCACTGAGGGCTGTGGCAGTGAGGGGCTTTGCTCCATTGGTAATTCCAAGTCCTGCTCCCAGTCTGTCCTGCCTCTGCAGATGTCAAGTTGATTATTTTAGCCACATTAGATCCCTGGTAATTAATATGAATTAACCATCTAAATATTCCTGGATAAACAAGCTATTAGTTATAGAGAGGAGAGGAAAACCACCTTTAAACCATCACTAATCGATCCCTGCCAGATCCAGAGCTCTGTGACAGCCTGTGCAGCCCAACCCGAGCCCAGGGCACCCCTGAAAGTGCCATGGCTCCTGAAAGGGGGTGTGGGGTGGCAGTGAACTCCTGGCACCTCCTGGCTGCCACCGTTCCAGGTGTGACACACACACAAAGGTACCTTTTTATAGGTAGGAAATTATAGGTGCCATGACTTCAAAGCTTTTTGCAACAAGAGCTTTCCCTTTGATAAGTGACAGCATCATTAATGGTGATTTATTACCAGGGCTATTTCACAAACAGAAATAACCAGTTTCTTTTCATTTGGCTTGGTGGGTTTTTTTGCTCTGGGCTACCCAGACATACAAGGTGGCTGGTAACAGCTGTTTTACTCCTGGTAAGACATCTCATTTATTAACTTGTCATCATGTGTCATAAAGTTTAGCAAAATGTGAGATGATTGTGTACTTAAGCTGTGTAATTACCCCATTATTAAAGCTGCCTTTGTTATTTATTTGCTCTTCTGGTGGTTTGTTCCTACCTTTGCTCTACATGTTGCCTTAGTCACAGGGCAAGGAGATTCACTGCCTTGTAATTATCCATGTGCTGACTTCCACTCTTGGAGACATGAAAGGTGTCTCTGCCAGGGGCCACTGGCTCACCAGTGACTGGGAACAAGCCACTGCACCGCTGGCTGATGTCTGGAGAGCTGGGATGGTGCTCAAGAGGTGTCCTGGGGCTGTATCTGACCCAGTCCCAACACCAGCAAAGCCTCACTGCAGCAGCAGCTGCATATTGCACATGCTGAAGGTATCCCAAGACCTTTTCTTCAGGGCAGGAAGCAGCATGGGGTTCCTGGCCTCTCTGGTGGGGATGGCTGCACAAGCATTGCTGTTGCAGCCACACACTCTGTGCCAGGTCATTAATTAAACTCCCCTGAGTGTCACTGCCAGCACCCAGACAAGGCAGATCCACCCCTTGATGAAGGAGCTGCCTAGACAGAGGAGAAACCCACTGTTAGCACAGGGATGCTAATTGCCTTGGGAACTCCCAGAACTCAGGTGCACAGTCTCCCAGGAATGTCTGGGTCCCTGTCCAGACACGTCCATGCCCTCCCAGGGGAGGGTGAGGCTCTGTGGGCACCAGCCTGGACAGCAGCACTGCATTCCCAGGCGGAATGGGACGCTCCAGCCTCGCTCCCTCCCCTGCTCCCATCCACACCATAAATCTGCCTGCGCTCTGCTAACACCGAGCCACCAGCTAAATCTGGTTAACAAACGTTTTGTAAGGGGTTAAACACCTGAAACCACCCAATACCTGACCATTATCTGGGCAAACAGGAGTTGTACCGCAGGAGCTGCTGCTGTGGCTCACCCTGGGCAGCCTCTGTGCCCCAGCCCTGCAGCAGAACGTCAGTGAGAGAGGATCCCAAAGCCATGGAGGCAAATGCCAGAGGGCTGCCCCGCTGGGATTCCTTCTTCCGTATCTCTCCTCCTAAATCTGGCCTTGCAGTGCAGCACAACCCTTGCTGTCCCTCCTGGAGAGGGAATGGGGCAACACAACATGCTCTTGCTGGGCCTCAGAGCTGTCCCCACACTGGCAGCTCTCCCACAGCCCCATCTGCTTGGGAAACAAGAGAGGATTTTGTGGTGCCACAAGGGAATTTCAGTGTCTTGCTCCTATGCAGACAACTGGTGTCTCCATCAGCAGGTTCCTGTGGGACAGGCTCCATGTTCAGCCTTTCAGTTTTCCCTTTACATTCTCCAAGGTCAGCCAGTATTAAATCAGAAAGAAATAATTACCAAAAAGAATTAAAAAATGTTCCCTGCTACCCTACACGTTTCTTCCTGGCGCTGCTGTGAATGTTGATCAGGGCATTTCATCCATAAATCCGTCTCTCACACTGTGAGAGGTTTTACATTGTAATTAACAAGTGCCTATTGCACAGTAATTACAAAGAGGTGAAGATTCCATTTCCAGCACTGCCCAGGGTGCAGTGAAAGGCTTTTTTCCCATCCTTTGGAAGCAAGAACTTTGTTTAGGGCCATCCTCCCATGGTACATCTCATTCACAGGGAAAGGATGGGGAAAGCTGGTGGGATCAGAGGCAATAAACCCCACCCTGCACCACAGGCTGACACCTGCATGTCTGTGCACAGTGCTAATTCCCTTCTCCAAGGGACTGGGAGGCAGTTTGGAAACACAGAGACTTTGCACAGGCCAATTGCACCAGCAGCTGCCTCGGAACATCAGTGGGAACCAAGGCAGTTCCAGCCTAGCTGGGATGGGTTGATGGGTGGCTTTGACTCCATGCAGAGGCACAGAGGATGAAATGGAAAAGCTGAGCCTCATCCAGGGCGTTTGCACCGGCAGAGCTCAGGGAATGGCAGTGGGAATGACAAAAACCCAGCGCCACCGAAACCCGCCGTGGCCCAGCAGTGAATCTCCCCATTTCCATTTATTAAAATAGCATTTTTATTACAAAGAGATGTTAAAAGTGAAAATGGACGAAATACATTTTACATCCCCCATTGATTACCCGGGATATTTACGACCGCAGAGGTATCGATCTCTCCGAAGTGCCGGATGCCCTCCCTCCTTATGTATGGCACTTGCAGTGATCAAGTATTTTTGGCAAATAAACCACCAAAACCTGCCACATAAAATGATCCAGAAAGGCTGGGGGGCAGCCCCTACCACTCACCCTCACTGCCCTCTGAGCTTGCCACCCACTGTCCCACAAGCCCACTGCACTCAGTGATGAGAGGCAGGTGGGTACCACCCTCCTCTGGGGTGCCCAGTGCCCCCCAAACCCCCCAGCACCAGCCTTTCCCCCTCCACTGGGGTGGGAATGGGGAAGGAGACCTTAAATTCCCCACCCAGGGCGCAATTTGCTTGGGAGCACTGAGACAATGTAGTTTTAGTGGAACTGAATGTGCTGGGGTTTCTTTTAGCTGGAGGGGAGTGCAGCTGCCAGCCCGGATGGTGGGAGGATAGAGTGGGGACATCACAGCATTGGTGTTCTCCGTGCCCCCTTTTTTATCTCCTTCTCCTGCCCCCCAGATCCATTCCCATAGCCCCTGCCAGTCCCCAGCCCATGTCTCTGCATGTCTCCAGCTGCAGGCAGCCAGGAGGCCCCTGGGGGTGGTGGGAAGCCCTGGCCATGGTGCCCAGCACAGCTGGAGGGGGTTTTCCCCCACCTCCCTTTGCTGCACACATGGCACCCAGCCCAGACCCCACTGCTTTTATTCCTCGCTCCGGCAAATTCCTACTGAAGCCGTTTTGGAGTTGCCCACGGACTCGGGGTGTGAGGGATGATCATCCCTCTTCCCAGCCAGACACGCACCCGAAACACCCCAAATCCCCTCCCATTCCCGGCTGTGCCTGCACCATCCCGGCCGGCAGACGGGCTGGCAGCCCCACATGTGGCTCAGACGGTGCGTCAGGTGCTCCTGGGGCCAAAGAGCCGCCAGCAGGAGAGGTGAGAGCTCCAGCTCCAGCTTCAAAGGGCACAAGGAGCTCTGCCGGCACCCGCCTGCCTGGCAGCAGGGCTGGCACTGCCAGCCTGCACCGTCCCTCTGAGTCAGCAGGGATTTGGCTGAGCCCAGCCCTGTCGAAGAGCCCTGGGCTGGTCTGAGACCCCTGTTTTCAGAGGGCAGCCCGTGGGGTTCACTGAGCACCACGTGGCATCATTGCCCCCTATTCTGCCGTGTGCCGGGCTGGGCATCACCTCCGAGCGCGGCTCCCAGGAACGAGCATGGACTGGGAAAAACCGTGCGGTGTAAAGTTTCCAGAGCCCCCCCAGTGCCGGTGTGTCGGCCCCGATTACATCAGTCAGGTCTCGTTACCCGGCTGACAGGCACTAACGAGAAGTGACAGACACGACAAGGAGCGGGCGGGTTCCAGGAGTGACACTGCGCTCCCCAAGGACACCTCCTCCCCTTTCCTGGGGTGCTCCGGCGCCAGCTCTGTCCTCTGCCTGGAGCAGGAGGACTTTACCGAGGCCACTGCTCAATCTTTTCTCCGTGCCAGGGTGATGGGACCGACCTGGGGATGGGGCACAGCCATGGCTGGTTGGCCATCGTGGACCTGAGCCCACAGGGAGACATCTGCTTTTCTTGTCACAGCTTGGAACCAGGGCCGAAACCAGGAAATCCACTCGTGGCCAAGCTGAGGCTTCCCATGGCAGAGAAAGGCTGGGTGGTCCTGCCTGAGAAACCTCACAGGGGCACAGAAGGGTGGGTGCTGCCAAGAATCTCTCCCCAAAACTCATCCTTGAGCCTTTCTGTGCCCTGCTGAGTGCCAGGTACCACAGACCAAAAGGCTCTGGAGAGCTGAAATTAAGGCAGAGCCGGGGCACAGCACTGGACAGCCAAATTCGACTCAAACACCTTCTGTAAAACCAGGGATTGCTCCTCCTGGGGTGACTTTGCCCCACGGCATGGCAGGGTGTGAGGGCAAGGGTGGCAGTGCCCCCCCTGCCAGCCCCTGTGGGGGGGGCTGTTCTTGATGGGATGAGTAGGAAGGAGGCCAGAATGTGTTTGAAGTCATATTGCTTTGTTGTGATCCCTGTGGTGGAAATCTGGGAAATCTGGCAGGGGGATGCCTGGTGAAAGGGGCACTGACAGCAGGGCAATGAGGAGGAGTGAGTGGGGAAGGAGCAGACTGGTGGGCTGGAGGGAAGGAGTGAAATTTTCACCCTGAATCCCCCCAGTTTGGTGGCCGAGTCTCCTTGGGAGGGCTGTAAGCTTGGGGACAGTCTGCCAAGGCAGGGGATGGCTGATGTCCTTGTCCCACTTGGTGCCAGGAGAAGAGGGGCAGAAACAGCTTGTGCTGGTGAATTCACCTGAGGAAGGTTTTTCTGTTGCCCTGAAACAGGAAAAGAGGGCCAAGAGGAGGATTCCTGGGCTCCAGCATGGCAAGGACCTTCCTGCCTGAACCTTCTCCATTGGGAGAGGACCTCCCTGCCTCTGTCCCACCATGGCTCAGCTCTGGCCCAGCCCACACTGGTGGCCTGGGGAGGTTTAATTGGTATCAATCTTCCCCAGCCTTCAAGGGCTGTGGTTATTGACATTTGTTCTGACTGAGTCAATACCAACTTCTCGGGCCAATAGACAATAAATAGAAAATAATAAGCAATGCAGAGTTAATATTGATTTATGATTATTTGGGTCTTTTCTATGAGTTTCTCCCAGGCACAGCAGCTTCATGGCCTCAAGGCTCCCATGTTCCTTAGCACTGAGAGACACAAACAGAGGGGAGAGAGGTTTCCTTCAAGGTCCAAGATGCTGTGGCACCTGGCAGCGCCCTCTGACCACTTGGAGAGAGCTGGGAGCATCATCCAGCTGTTAAAACATGTTAAAAATGTTTAATCAAGTGAAATTCACCACTTCTCCACAAGAGTGGTGATTAGGAAGGGCTTGAAAAACAGCATCAAATCAAGTTGGTGGGTTGGGGATTTTATGTACACTGGGATTCTGAACCAGCTTTCTCAGGCATTAGAAAGAACTGCAAAGAAAATGGGGAAACTGGGAAGAGAGACATTGCCCTTGTTGGGAAAAAACCCCAAAGAATAGGAACAGAGATGACATTTAGAGGTCGGGCTGGTGGGGACCAGCAAGCAGCATCCACGGTTCTAGTGGTGGCTTAGAGGGGACACAGAAGGGCCAGGGGAGCTGTGGCAGAGGGGATGGAGCCCATCAACATCCCATCACCGCTGCGCGGCGAGGACTGTTTCCCCCCCACCTTCCTCCCTTCCCAGCCCCGACGTCAGGATGTTTATAAAGCTCGGAATCAATTTGAGGCCGGGAGACGCTCAGCCAGGGGGGAGCGCAGTGCTGAGAGGGTCAGAGGCGCCGATCGCACACCCTGACGGATTAATTCGAGCTGTCAGGACCAATCTGCGGACAAGCGCCCGGGGAGGCGCAGGCGGCGCTTCCCCAAAAAAACGAGCCTGACACTTCCCACCCGCGACGGGGCGAGCTGGGGAGCGCCCACATCCCGGCACGAGAGGCAGGCAATGCCCACACAGCCCCTCTGGAGCCCCCCGGGCCGTGGGCTGGACCCTGCTGTGGTGGGAGTGCTGCTCCTCGGGCGTCCCCGCTCCCTGGCACGGAGGCAGATCTGAGGAGCTGCAGGAAGTACATTTGTTACTGGGAACGCTTTGATATTTCGCATGTGAAACGTCTGCGTGCCGGAGGAGCTCAGGCATCTGGCAGGAAATTACCATGAATCCTGTTTCTCTGAACAGTCACACACACGCCTCCTCACTCTTTTCCTTCCCCCCTTCTCCCCGCTCACCCCCTCTGGTCTCCTTCCCCTCTCCCCATGCCAGAAACCAGAGAGGATCCCAGCACTTCCATGCAACCCTGTGTCCCTCTCCATGCCTTCTCTACTCTGCAACATCCCAGAGCCATGGGGCAACCACTGTCTTTCAGGTTGGTACTAAATCCTTCCCCCTTTGTGGCAGGGTCAGGGTGCCCAGAGCACCCACCCACCCTCTGCTCTACCAGACCCACAAACGGGGGGTGAAGGATTTGGAGGCATTTTGGGTGCCAGGCTAAGGCCAGGTCACACTCCACATCTATGACCTCATCACTCTTGGATATCACCTTTGTCTAATGGAAGTGTGGAGCAACACACACGCTGGGTGCGATGCTGATTTGGGGGCACAGGTAGCCCACCCTGCTCCTGGGCCTGCTGAGGGGCACAGACCTCACCCCACTGCACAGCAGCAGTCCCAGGCAGCACGAGGAGCCAGCCTGGGAGAGCCAACTCCCACATCCCTGATCCTGGCCCCCAACAGCAGAGCCTCGGGCTGTCCCAGCAGGATCCATCACTCCACGGGTGCCGGAGAGCACCCAAGCAGCAGGAGGGATCCTGCACCCTCCCACCCAGGGAGCTTGGCCGTGGATCAGAGGAGCTGCTTGCCTTCTCACAACGCTGGAGCAGGAGCTCTAGACTGGATTTTCATGTTGCCTCCTGCTTGGAGCAGCCCTGTCAGGAGTTATCGGGTCCATCGGGCTGCCGTCAGCCGGCTCCGCTCCCCTTGCCAAAAGAATTATGGCTGTATTAAATGATTTTATTACAGTAAACTGCAGCTCCCAAAGTGTAAACACAGGTGGTGCAGGGGCACCTCACTGCAGCCAGCGTGGGGGGAGCAGGATGTGGCCCCTCCTTCCCTGTTCCTTCCCTCTTCCTCAGGCTCCAGGGGGCTTTAAAGACCCCAGGCATGGGAATCCAGCTGGGGCATCCCAGAGGCTGAGCCCCCAAGCAAGGGGGCACCGAGCAGGGCAGAGGTGCCTGAGAACCCTTGGAGGTTGGAGGGAGGATTGGAGGGCCCACAGGGTGGTGGAGCAGGAGGCTGTGCAGCAGCAGAGCAGCCACAGCAGAGCCCTTTGGAAATATATCCTTACTTTATCTGCAGTGATACAAATCCGTGGAGCACGGGCTCCCTTCTCCCCCTCCTGCTCTCACAGGTTTCAGTTTGGCCTCGATTCCAGCGAGTTTACTGACAGATTACTTCATTTTAACTCTATGGCTTTCCCGTCTTGGGGGAGGCATATTTCTAAGTATCATATTTATCAAAAGGCCTGTGCAAAAACAAGGGCCAGAATTACTCTTTTGATGGTTCCCCCAACAACTACAACCACAATAAAATTTTCAGGCAAGAAAACTCGACTGGGGACCTTTTGCAACAAGGTTTGGGAGCAGGGTCCAGGCCCTGGGCTGCAGAGCCCCCCTGTCCTGGCCCTGCTCCCCCCACCCCACGCCGGCACATCTGGTCTCGCTTGCAAGGCTGGTCTTCCAGTTCCCAGGGGTGACATATTTCCCCTGCCTATAACTCTAAATCAGAGCAGCATTTCAATAAATCACAGCGAACACTTATTTATTGGACATAGTTTTGGGGCTCTTAAAGCACGGAAAATAAATTTAATGGAGCGTTTGGAGCATTTCTCCAATCTTTTGAGGGATTACTTGGGGAATTTGTCAACGGAGCCAAGCACAGCAGCTTGATCCAGAGAGATGGGAAAGAAATTATGGGAGATACTCTACAAAGGCCCAGGTGTACCCTAAATCACATCAAAAAAGATTAATGTCAGAGGATTGCTTGCCAGCAGAGTTGATTGGCAGCACTGCAGTTTATTTAATAAACTATCAGTTTAGCCAGAGGGTGACTTTAATCTGAATTACATTTTCTTGTTTTGGCCTACGCCATGCCAAGCGATTTATTGAATCCCGTAGCATTCTTCTTAACCTCAAACACTGGGAGGAAAAAAAAAGAAAAGAAGGAGCTTTGAGAGCCCCTGGAAAACCTTGAGACAGCAAAAGCTGCTCAGCTAAGGCGGCAGGAGATCATTCCAGCAGCAGCAACTTGCTCTGGGTTCACCAGGAAGAGGTGGGAGCAGGACTGGGTTGTTGGGTTTTGCACCCCCAAAGCTCAGGGTTAGGGCTGGTGACTGTTTGCTATCTCACATCCAGATCTACTTCCAAAGCTGTCCTGACTTCCAGGACCCTCAAAGATGGGCAGGGAATTAGGATGGGCAAGGGACCAGGATGGAGACAGAAAAGTGTCCAGGCACCAGAAGCACTAGAAGAACTAGAGAGATGTGGGACGAAATGAGCACATCCCTGCAGGTCCTCTGTGCTTTGCCCAGCCTGAATTCACCCCTTGGGAATGCCAGTGTGGGCCAGCACAGACCCCCTGCCCCCTGACATCTGCTGTGCCTGCACCCACCGTGGACCTGCCCAGAGTTTGGCTCAGAGAGAAGCCCCTCAGCCACATGGCACGCCCCAGACCCTGCTTCTTGAAGAGGTTAAAGATTGGGCAAAGACTTAAGAAACACTGAAAAGGGGGGATGTGCCCCCCCAGCCTGCCCTTGCTGTGTCCTGCACGCACTGGCACTGCCTGCTTCCCTCCTGGATGGACAGACAGACAGCAGAGACCAGCACCAGGGGCTGGATCCCCAGAGCCAGAGCCCTGCTGACCCGCAGGCCTCTTAAATAATGTGTTTGTGCAAACAGACAAAGAGATCCCAACTAATAATAATTCTCGTTCCAAGATTATGATTGAGTTTTTCCCCTGTTCTGCTTGATATTTCTGCCAAAGAAAGAAAAATCCTCGCTGAAGTCTAGCAGGAAATCCAATAAAATTTCTTCAAAAGATGGGTCTGACATTGAAAAATAGCAAAATTATAAAAGTAGGCCTCAGAAAAGAAAAGGGGAGAGTTATTATATCTGGCACCTACCGAGGGCCCAGAGCTCCCTCTCCAAATGAGCCATCACAGATTGAAAGTGTTTAGCTTCCCGTTGATTAAACACGGCGAAGGACCCGCGGCGTGCCAAGCCTCGGGGATCGAAAGTTTGTTTTCAGTCAGAATGTGTTTCCAGTCAATGGAAAAAATGGTTGGGCTGTGCTGGGCTATGTAACTGAGAAGCCTCAGGTTTGGAGTGAGTAATGACTGCGATGCCGAAATGCGGGAGGGTTGTTAATCATCCGACCCCAGCCCCCATAATTCAACTCAGCAACTCTTTGGAAGCCTGTTCCTTTCTTTCCCCCCCACCCCTTGCTCTTTTTAATGTATTAAAAAAGAATGTTTTTTTCCTCCTTTTTCTTTTTAATTTTTTTTTTTTCCCTTGAAGGAACAGCACTGGCTGTGTGTATCACTGTTTCCTCCCTTTTCCTCCTCCGAGGTAACAGCACAGCCGGGTCAGCAGCACCATCGGGTTGGTGCTCAAGTGGCAGGTTTGGGGCAAAATGGGATGGATTGAGAGCAAGGGCTGGTGAATCAAGGCAGGACACATGGGAGGCACCGACTGGCTCTCGGCACACGGTCCCCACCAGCAGGAACCATTGGCAAAGGTTTGGTGGAAAGGGCTCTCCTGGAGAGCTGCGGGAAACCGCACGCCCTGGCAGGACAGAAGAGACCATTGAACACGGAGCTCCTTGGAGTTTGGCAGGGGAAGAGCCATTCCAGCACTGGGCTGCGTGCCCGGCTCTGAGCCCAGGCTGTGTGCTTCCAACCTGGGAGCAGACACACGGAGCGTGGTGATGCCCCACTACCCTCGCACAGACCAGTCTGGGGGTGGCAGTGGGCTCTGAGCACCCTCCTGCCCACCCACATGTGGTGGGACCTCAGGCACAGGCAGAGCTACTGCTCAGCACCATCCCTGGGCCTGCCCTGGAGAGCAAACATCTCCTTTCATAGGGAAAACACAGGCAGATGGCAAGGATCAAACACACCTCTGGAGTCGGGGGGCGGGAGGGACAAACTCTGGGCTGAGCCCGAGTTCAGCGCTGGGTCAAGAGGTTGCCGGAGGGACCATGGGGACACGGGGACACAGCTCACACAGCACCTGATGCCCCACAGGAGCCCGTGTTAACTGCCCTACAAACCCCTCCCTCGGACCCCACAGTCCCTTCCACCCATCCCTTGTCTCGCCCCTCATGAGACGCCTGACTTGGTTCATTAGCTGGGTTTGCCAGGCTGCTTCTCATTAGATAGCCAACAAATTCCAGGAAGACAGGACACCCACTGGGCCTAAATGAAATTAGAGAACAGAGCGCTGCTACAAGTGGTTTAATTCAAATTACAGCAAGATATTATCGCCAACTGCAAGTGCTCAGAGCCATGAGTCAGACCCCCACAAGGAACAAGACGGGTTTAAAAAAAATCATGACTTGTTAAGTATATAATTAACTTTGGGGTTATTTTTATTTACCTTCCAGTTTTTAGCCTTCAGGAGTCAAATTTTTGAGCCTGCCTCAGTGAGGATTGGGAACAGCTTAAAATTAAAGAGGGGAGGAGGAAGAAAAAAGAAGGGAAGAGGAATGTGCCCACATTCCTGCGATGCCCAGAGCCAGGGATTTAAAGTGACACTACAGGGATTGTCAGAGCCATCCCTGAGCCAGGGGCTTTTGGGGCACAGAAACATCCCCACGTCTCCATCTTATTCCATTCAGCCCCTTCACTGAGATGCTTCATTTTCCCGGGAGCTCCTCAGGAGGCACAAGAAAGTGGAAGGAGATTTTACCCATGACCTGCAGACACGTCAGCTCCACATCCTGGACACACACCAAAAGCTCTCCTGTGCTTGCTCCTCACAGACCTCTGCAGCTTCATCTTCTTCCTCACTTCCCGCCTGAGCTCACCCCACAGGCTGCCAGGGGCACTGGGTGAAACAGTTCCCCCAGACAGTGTAAATCAGAACTGCTGAGACTCAATCAGTTCAAGATCACCAACTTCTGTCTGCTGAGCTCCTGCCCACGCTGCAGGAGAGCCAGGACCTGAGCAAGCCCCATCTTGCACTAGCACCACACTAGTGACAGGATTTGCTCCCCAAACCATCTCCTTCTGGGACAAGAGGGGTTTTGGTGGGAGACAAATCCGCACAGAACACAACTGAAATAGCTGGAGCTGGCACAGCATCGTGGGGCTCTTGGAAGGGCACACACCAGCAGGGAGAGATTGCTTAGGGAACCCAACCAGGGGCACTGTGTGATCTTGGCTCCACCAAGGCAGCCAGAGGACACAGCTGATCAGTTTGCAGGGTGAGGGATGAGATTCTCAGTGTCTACAAGATCACATAGTCTCCCAACCACCATCCTCAGCTGATTCTTGTGGAGCTGAATTGGCCAGCCCTCCTCTGCTCCCTGCCTCAGGTCCTGTCTTCCCCTGTTTCCTCTGAGCAGATAGTACTCTGCTATCTTTCATTGAAACATCATGTCCAATTTCTTCCTTGATTAAACCCATATTTTGCTTGGCTATAACTCAAATATAAGAGGACTGCACTCAAGTGAACTAATCTTGGTTTACTTGCCAGTAGGTAATTTGATAGACAATTTGGCAGACATCCACTCTAGAATTAAGCAAACCTGAGCAATAAAGATGTAGGAAAACAATCCTGAAAAGCCATAATGAGACGTCTAGTTCCATTCAACAGCGACTTGTTCCACTTATGTTTGTGCTGACATCCAGGATGGTGGTGCTGCCAGTGCCCTGGATGAGGGCACACTGACCTGGGCCTCCACCAGCCAGGCAGGTGTGAGCAAAGCCAAGAACAGCAGTCCAAGCTCTTCTGATGGTCCTCAGTGGAGAATGAGTCCAGATTTGGCATCCCTAGCCCTGGAATTAGGTGAGCTCATGAGGGATTGCTGAATCACAGACTCACAGAATCATTTAGGTTGGGAAAGATCTCCAAGATCTTCGAGTCCAGTCTTTGAAGTCTCAGCTGGGGGTGCATTGGAGGAAGGAGCAGCTCAAGCAGCCACAACACAGGACCTTTGCTTGCCATGTGTAATCACCTCCATCACCACGTTGTGCTGTTACAACACTGGCCCTCAGAGCCCCTCCAGCCCTGTCCTGGAGCAGCAGCAACACCAGGGCTGGTGCTGCTGAGCTCCTGTGTGTGGCCTCCAGCTCCCCACTCACCTGAGTGCCAAGACCTGCAGCATCACCTAATTGGGATGGGTGCCTTACTGGGATGGAGGAGAGCAGAAGGGACTGGCCACACCTGAGGGTCAAACCCTGCCAGGGACTGTGATGTGGCTGGTGAGGGGTGGTGGGGTGGCAGCTCCTGTGCTGGAAGGGCCATGCTTTGGGGTGATGGCCAGAGCAGAGGGGCTGTCAGCCTGCTGCTGCACCACTCCATCCCTCATAATGCCATTATGTATTGCTGGCATTAATCACCCCGCTAGGTAAGCATTATGGCACTTTTATGGTAGCTTTGAAGCTAATCTGTCACTAATGCCTGCTGGATTATCATGATTTCTTACAGTTGTGATTCATTAACTCAGATGCCTAATAGAATTAGTATTAAACATCTTCCATAGATTTCTGCCTCAACATGTTGAGTTTTGAAAGCCTTTTCAATATTTCATTGTGTTGTATTAAATGGCATGTCAGGCACATTGTGTGGTCTCCCAGAGAACCTGGTGCAGGGGGCTGGAGTAGGGGAGGGGGTCAGCTCTTAGGGGGCTGGGGTGGCTGGAGGGGCAGCACAATGCTGACAGCTCCTGAGGACCCCCAGAGTGATCCAGAGGCTGTTTCAAGGTTTTGAGAGTTCTTCAGGTAAAAGGTATTGCAGTGGCACTGCCCCAAAGCACATGAGCACAGCACCAGGTAGTGAAGGTGGTACAGAAGAGGTAAATCAGCTTTGAGAACAAAAAGTGCAGGGCAGATACTAAATATGATCATGATCATCGCCTGGCCCTGAAGGAATCCTTTCCCTAGACACCTCTATGACATCCTCAGTAGGAATATTATTCCTAATAATCAATATTAATTCTCAATGCACTCTCCAGGGCTTAGAAGGATTTTCTTGTGTAGGATAAGATCTGGATCTTGAAGCAGGATAAAAAGAGGAATTATTACTATTATTATTAGCATTATCGTTATTATCTTGGGTTTTAAAAAAACAGTCTTATTTAGATAAAAATCTCCCCCAGCAGCAGGCTGTGGTGCTCAGAAGCCTTTATCTGGCCTCTTCAATATGCATTGTGGGTAACAGAATTTTACAGTTATTATTATTAATAATGTAAGGCCAAGACCAGAACAACATTGCATTAGGGCTGCACGTGTGTGAGCCCGGACAGCTCCGTACACAGCACTGGTTTGGCTTCCCCAGCAATTTTTTACCACTGTGCCCCACTGCTCAGACTTCCCAGCAGCTTTGCCGGTGGATCCATGGCAGGACCCCAGTCCCTGGCAGGAGCCCTGGTGGGGAGGATGCTCACGCTGGGAAAGCGGGAAGAGCCTGAACTTTCGGATGCTGCCCTGAACCCGACGGCGACCCCTTTCTACTACCCTGACCCCGGGAACCCCGCGTCGAGGCCGTCACTAGGAAAACAGAGAGAGGGGCACTTCAAAGAGGGGATTAGAAGCAGCTGTGCAAATTGACAAATCCGTGCGAGGAGCCGCTCGGGCTGGGGACCCGCAATCCTCGCCGCAGCGAGCCCGGCGTTCGCCGGAGTCCTACGGGGCGCGGGCGGACCCGGCTCCGTGCCTTGCCCCTGCCGGCACCCTGAAGTCCCTGTGGTGGGGTCCGGGGAAGAAACGCTGCTTTCAGAAAGGCTCCGATGGAAAGAAAAAGAAAGGTCAAGCTTGGGCCAGGCGTCTGAGCGCTGGCGGGGCGGCAGAGCGGGCGCAGGGAGGCTGTGAAAGGTGGTTTGTCCCGGAGCCAGAGTCAACCTGTGCCGGCGGTGCTGCCCCGCGCCGTCAGCATCAGTCACAGCCCGCTCCTCCCGAGGAGGAACAAGCAGCAGGTTCAAAAGAGAGGGCCTGCTCCCCGCAGTCGGGACAGGCACCTACCGGTGAGCATCCCTGGATGCACCGGCCGAGGGGGACTCGTCCCTCCGGGCCTGGAATGGGAGACGTCGGTGAGGGTCCCTCCACTGCCTCCCCTGGGACAAACCCCAGGCACAGAGAGAGATGAGCCCTGGCCGTGTCGGGGCTGTTTTGAACAGTGAAATGATTGATTTCCCAACTGTGAGCGGCCTCTCCATGGAACCCTGTGATTTTCCCCTTTCTTCTCCCCCCCCTGCGTGAGCAAACTAATGAGCACATCGAAGGGGGGGGAAAGAAAACTTGAAAACTTCTCCATTATGTGATGTCTAAAATGTGCATTTCAACACACCCACATATACCCCTGCCCCCGCTCAAGTTTTTGGTTACAGAAACAGTTTGGTTCTCCCCTGGATTGCTTTTATGCAGCCCTGAAGCACATCAAAGCAAAGTCTTGCTGGAGAGGAGCATTTCCTTTGCTTCTCATCAAAATGACGCTATTGATGTTGCGGCAAGACAAGAAACTCGGGAAGGGGGATGGAGAGGAGCTGTGAGCGTGAGGTCCCGCCGCTGCTCCGTGGGTTCGGAGAATATTTGGAACGATGCTTTTCAGCTCGTTCTCCCGGCTTGGGAGGAGGGAAAACGGGGGAGTTCCAGAACTAGAATAAATACACTCCGAATTTTGGGGAATGTAAAGGTGGGAGAGAGGGCTCTGGCTGTGCTGGGGTGCCCGGGAAGGCTCAGGGCTCGGTGCTGTTGGGAAAAGTGCCCTGCCAGGCTCCGGCTTTGCGGCAGCTCCAGAAGAAAGGGCTGGTGAAACACAGCCGGCTGCCCGGAGCTCCTCACTGCAGCCTTTGTTTTAGGGAGTGAAAGGGGCGGTCATGGGACAGCAGTCAGCCGGGCGAGCACGGGGGAGGCCAGGGGAAAACTTTAATTAGGGTAACTTGAAGGCAGGCTTTAACCAGCAGCCGCAGGAGGGCCGGTTTGATCTCCTTGTGGGATAGACCCTGTGATTAATCGCGGCCCTGTCGAGGGGATGGACACCTGCCTGTCACATGCTTTGATTCCCGGCGCAGGCTTTGATCTCGCCTGCCTGTGTGGGAGGGTGTTGGAGCAATCCCTGGGCCAAAGACGCTTTTATGCCACCCCCGGGGGGTCTCCGGGGCAGGGAAGGGGGGTCTTGGCTGCTGGCCCTGGGGTCAGCTCAGGAGGTGCCAGGGCCAACCTGAGTTCATCCCCAATCTAGGGGCATGAAGAACTTGTTGTCCTTGGGGGCTCACTGTTGTCCTGGGAGGATCAGGGGGTGGGGGGAAGTATCCAAGAGAACAGTGGAACTGCAGAATCATCAAGATTGGAAGAGACCTCCAAGATCATCTAGTCCAACCACCAACCACCATAGCCACCCCTCAACCATGTCCTGAAGTGCCACATCCTATCCCCAAGTGTCACATCCTATCCCCAAGTGCCACATCCTATCCCCAAGTGCCAAATCCTATCCCCACGTGCCAAATCCTGACCCCAAGTGCCACATCCTACCCCAAGTGCCACATCCACAGCACCAGGAGGAGAGCAAGCCACAACCCAGGCTGCATGCCCGGGCAGCAGCACTGCAAGGTGTCCTCTGTTGGGACAAGGGTCATCCAGCCCCCTGCTCAGCAGGATTCCAAACCAAACCCACCAGGAAACATGTGAGGGATTAGATCAGGTCCAAACTGGCCCCCGTGGGTCCCACCTTGCAGGGACCCTCTTGCAGCACCTCCAGAACTGCTCACCCACCCTGGCTCTGCCCAACCCTTCCCGTGGGCTGTGGCGATTCCCTGTTGGCATCGCCTGGCACGCTGCTGCCCCTGCCTGTGATTGCTGTGGGCACCTTCACCCCTGGGCCCAGCCTGGGTTATTCTCAGCCCTGACATTTGTGCCAAGCAGGCAGAGCACGTCCTGTTTGCTGGAGCAGGGCAGGGTGTCCCTGTGTGGAGTGAAAGAGGATCCCAACATCTCTGCTTTCAGCCTGACCTTGAAAACGGAGCAGGGAGTTGAGCCACCCCTTGGGCCACACTGCTGGTGTGAGGAAACACAGTGGGAAAGCCTGGCACATCCCAGGCATGGACAAAAAGCACTGGGTGACAGTGGGGACAGCTGGGGTGATGCTCAGACCAGTCCCAAGAACCTGCTCTGCGGGGGATTCTCTGGGTGAGGGGTAATGGGTACAGGATGCCCAAGTGGTGGTGGCCCAAGGGCTTCTCATTGCTGCTGGCTCTCAGGAGCTTTGAAAGCCTCTCTGGGTCAGGTGTATTTCTATTACTTTTCCTCCCACCTTAGAATGGAGAGGGTTTTCATGATGCCTCAGTAGATGGTTTGACTCATACCAGCAGTAAATATCCTGATTTTGGGGAGAGAAAAGGTCTAATGAAGCAGAGACAAGCATGGGAAAGCCCTTCTCCATGCTGCATGGATGTAACAAAAACAAATTTCCAAAAGCCCCGGACAAGCATGGCAAGGCTGTAATGTGGTGTCCTGTTTCCTAATCTCTCCAGTAAGGAAGCAGTGTGTTGAATTTAAAATATCCCTCTGGTAAATGCTAACTATTTAAAGAGTGCTAGGGTCTTAGAAATGCAAAACAAAGATTTGTTGATTAAAAACACATGGTTTGCTCTGGAGGCACGAGTAGCCAGAAAAATCAGTTCTGACAGTATTTTGGCTTTTTCAATCCCACAAGACATGATGGTGATTTATTATAGTGATGTCAGCTGTGGTTGAAAAAAAAAAAAGTTCTCTGTGTTGTCTTAATGAAAGAGCTTTACCTTGAAATCATTAAACTCTCAGCCTGTTTATTTGAAGCGATGACTGTGAATGTGAATGGTCCCCTGTAAATCACCCGGCCTGTGTGGGAGCAAATGCCTGAGCACCCCGTGTGGTGACAGCCCAGAGCCTGCCCTGCTAATGCGAGGCGTGTGATGGATATGATTAGTGGGGCTTTGCAACCTGGACGGGAGATAAGCACACCAGGCGAGCAGGGGAGCCCCCACATCACAAAGGGAAGGGGGATTAGAAAGGCAATGGGGTCTATCTGTCTTCTTCTGCCATGCCTGCAGGTGTGCAGTGCTGCTGCCTGTGAGGATCTGCTCACCCACAGTCACCCCTGCAGCACCTCCTCTGCTCCATGCTGGGGTAAAGCCCAACAGGAATTCTGTTGGATGTGCTTGTAACAGGGGAGGCTGCAAAAGTTCTTCGCTAAAGGTCCACCTTGGGTGCCCCCATCTCTGCAGCTGAGGAGGTCTGGGGGTTTCAGAGCAGCACCAGAGTTGAGTTGGTAGTGCTGGATCTGGTAACTTGACCGGATTTTCCGTCTGTACAGAGCTTTACTCAGAAACCTCTGAGCATATCAGAGAATCCCAGAAAGGTTTGTAAACCTACCTCATTCCAGCTCCCTGCCATGGTCTGGGACATCTCCTAGACCAGGTTATCCAAGACCCATCCAGCCTGGCATTGGACACTTCCAGGGATGGGGAAATGTACAAGTTAACAATTAAATTTACAATACTTTCCTGCTAAACAGATGTGCAATGTGGCATTAACATGCTGGGCTCTGTCCTAAGGAGAGGATGCAGCAGCCAGGCAAAGACATGTGGCTGGGATCAGGCAACAGGGATGAACGTGGCTGGTGGCAGCATTGGTGTGATGATCTCTGTTGAATAGCTACAACACCCAGCTGGACTTCAAACATCAGCCATGATATCAAACCCAGCATCAGCCACAAGGTGTTGGTGGGAAAGAGGAAAACTTTTCCTTATCATGCTTATTTTCATAGGGGACATCTCTTGGTGTCACACTCCAGGGAAGAGGCACAATAGAAATAACCTGCTGGCTCTGCCACCATCCCTTGTCCAGCTCACCGAGGTGGCTGAGCTCAGCAAATCACATCAGGGAGAGGCAGTACAGACACACTACACCGGGCACAGGGAGGGGTGTCCCTGCTCTACTAAGTCCTGTGAACCTCCTCATGGAGCAGCCCTACAGAAAAACGTGGTTGTCCCTGTTTCTGGCAGGTCTCTGACACCATTCCCAGGGTGCAGAGGGGCTGAAGTGCTGCAGGATCCCTGGCAGCCCAGTCCTGCTGCTGCAAACCCTTTCCCTGGTATCTGGCAGCAGTTAAGCACTGAGCAGTATTTACTTCTTGGGTAAACAGTTGTAATCTCCCTAACCAGAGTTTATCGCAGAGAAGTGAGTTAAATTCCTCTTGGATAATCCCCACGTGTTGTGGTTTTCTGAGCAGGAGGTTTTGGGATGCCATTCAGTGTAAATGGGCTGCTCTGGGCTGCAGAGTGATGAAGGCTGGATCAGGCCTTAGGGAGAGGGCTGCAGGTCCCCCCTTGCTCCAGAGGTTGCTCAAACTGGGGCTGAACCACAGCAAGGGATGGCCAAGGGCTCCAGCACAGCCACCTCTGAGAGCTGGGTCAGATGACAATGAGCACTTGGGTTTGTGGTAGAAATTGCTGGAAGGCAATTCCTCACCCAACTTCTCTCCCTGCGACCTCCTCTCCTGGTGGAAGAGCTGCAGGTGAGACCTGTCTCCAAAGCCAGCAGCCAGTGCCCATCTGCAGGGCACTCACCCCGGACCCAGGCGGGCACAGCTACCAGTGCTGGAGGTGTGCAAAGGCAGAGCCCTCCCCGCCCCATCTTCACCACAACAGAGCCTCAATGCAGGAATCACATCAGAAACCATCCAGATGTTGAAAAACCCCCTCGGTGGGTTGTTTACAATAAACCCCCCAGTATCTGGTGGCTGGGATGGAACAGTGCGAGCCGAACTCTGACCCTGCTGGAGTACATGGGAATGTGAGCAGAGATGAGATACTTGGCAGGTACTCCCATCTCATATATTATCTGCTGCAGCTACAAGAAATATATTTTCCCATCAGCGTGATTATTTTTGTTTGACTTTCAAGTCGAGCAGGAAGCCAGTGTGGCTCACATCCATCAGCGCTGCGGCTATTAGAAAATTAACCAAGCTTAATAAACTTCCTGCACGGCTCACTTCTGCAGCTGCACATCTACAGGAAAACAAATATATTGACTGTCTCTCCATGGAAGCACGTCGCTAAATAGGACTTGTTGGAAGTGAGGAATGGCCCAGGATGATCCCAGCGTGGCTGTTACTGTGCTGGAAAATGCCTGTGGAGAGCTGAGGTTTCAGAAAGCTTGAAGAGGTTCACGGCGCTGTGAGATGCTCTGATGGTCAGGGGGATGAGGAGTGGGATTTACTGGCTGGGTGGTAATTGCTTCATCCAGTGGAAATGCCAGTCTGCAAGATGGGAGAGCTCCTGCTGACTTCTCCAGGATCAGCACCTAAAAAGGGGTCTCACAGCAGGGACTTGTCTGAGTCCCCAGTGCAGGAGAGCCTGGGAACCACTACCTGGCCTGGGTTTGTGTCATACTATTCTGTAGCTGAATAGTGGATAAACTACCACAGTTTGCCATCACTTGAAGCAGGATTTAACCAAGCTCTGGCAGGGTACAGGCCTGCACTGTGCTGTTGTGTTATTTTTGGGTGCCTCCTGTGCAGACACAGGAGTGAGCCCACACCAGGCCACAGAGACCGCTGGCAGCACTTCCCTCCTCTCCTCTCTGTGCAGAGCCAGCACATCCTTGCTGGGTGAGGCAGCAACACTGCAGGCTGGGGAGAGCACAGGGAGTCTCAGCAGATGGGAATCGAGTGGAAAGAGCTCAAACTCCAGTCTCCTCTGTAATCAAAGGAGATGGGCAAGTTCTAACTAAACCAGCTGTCATAAATCATCAGCTCTGAGTTTCATTCAGTCATTAGATCCACCTGAAGACACTCTCAGTGCTGCAGACGAGGCTACAGGAGTTTCTTGTAATGTGCGACTTCCAAATCAATCTCTTTCCAGCAGGCAGAACAAGCTGGCTGCTCACGTCTGTGTGTCTCAAAGAGGAGATGCAATAAAAAAGGGAATTCAGCCAGGTACAGGACTGCATCCCCTTCCCTTGGAGTGCCTGATTGCTGTTCCAATCTCCTCGTCAAACACCCATCAAAAAGTTTCACTGAGGGTGCCCGAGTCTCTAGGTCTGAGGTGGAGGAATGGGAAGGGTTTGTGTTTCCCTCCCTGCAGACCCACAGCTGCCTCCTCATGGACCCTGCAGGGATGGGGCTGTGCAGGGAAGCCCGTGCTCTGCTCGGCTGTGGGTGTTCACAGCCCTCTGGGAAAACAAACCACAAATAGGGAAGAAAGTTGAGCAGAGCCCATGGAAAGTTTCAGGGTTGTAGATGAGGGGTAAGTGTGGTGGAGGCAGCGCATTCCCCGCATGTCTCAGGCTCCTGGCACGGGTGAGTAGCTAGAGAGAGCAGAAGAAAATACCAGCAAAAAAAGGGAAACTACCAGCAAAAAAAGAAAAATACCAGAAAACAAAACAAAACAAAACACCCAAAAACAAAAAAAAACCCCAAACAAAACAAGCAAACAAAACAAAACAAAAACAAACAAAAACCCAAACCAAACAAAAAAACCCCAAACAAACAAAAAACCAAATGGAAAATGCCATCGAATAGTAGAAAAATACCATCAAAAGCAGGAGAGCTGGGGTGATGCATCACAGCAGGCTCGGGCCACAGAGGGAGTTTCACCAAGAGAGTTTTGTGGCTGGATCCAGCAGGATGGCAACGAGTCCTGTAGCCTCAATGGGTGCTGCAGCCTCAGGAGCACCTGCACCAGCACGTCCCCATGTTGTCATAACTACAGTGAGGAGCCAGTGAGTGTAGGGAGGCCCAAAGCCCTGAGACCTCCTCTTGGGGCTCACTGAGGGCTGGGGGTGGTGCAGGAGCAGGGAGGGTCTCTCCCTTCTTCGCATGTCTACAAGCAAATTAAAAATTAAATAAATAAATTTGCTAGTTTACAAATAGAACTGTTACTTGTTACTCACAGTATTAACAGTCTCCTTTTATTTCTTTCCCCCCCCCTTTTTTTTTTTTTTTTTTAAGGTGTGAAAGAAAGTTTTTNAAAATTAAATAAATAAATTTGCTAGTTTACAAATAGAACTGTTACTTGTTACTCACAGTATTAACAGTCTCCTTTTTTTTCTTTCCCCCCCCCTTTTTTTTTTTTTTTCCAAGGCTGTGAAAGACGTTTGTTTCAGTTGCCAACATCTCTACAGAACTAATGTGGGTGGATTGTGACAGATATAATTTCTCCATCCTACAGTTTCATCAACTTGAGTTCTGTTAAACTATACCCGCTGGGCTTAGCTCCTTTTAAAGTTTCCGCTTTGACAGGTAGATTTATTAGTCTTGAAATTTGTACAAATCAGATGTCACTCGTGGCAACTTGTCAAAATGTCAGTCTGGTGAGGGAGGCATGAAAGGATTTTCTGGAGAGAGACGGGAGGCAGGCTTGAAAGAGCTCGAGCAAGGCAGAAGAAAGGAGCTGGGAGGGATTGCAGCCCGCTTGATCCTGGGGGTTTTACTTTATTAAATATCTAGCGCCATACAGTGGGAGATGCTGCTGGATCCTGCCAGCCAAGACATCAAGGCTGTCAACATCCGCTGACGGCTCTGCGTGCACCCAGACGCCTTCTGCAGCTTGTTATGGATATTTAGGGCACGGGTGAGGCACGGGGAGGGGAGAGTTCAGCTCCTTTCTAATGCTGTTGTGTTTGAAATGCTCCATTATCGCCCTAACAAGGCGAGATGCCTCCCACGGTCTCCGCCCGGGTAAGCGGCATCTCCGTGTGCCTGTGCTGGGGGAGCTGGGACCTGTCCCCAGCGCCTCTCCTGGTCCCCTCTCCAGCCTCCGGAGAGCCTCCAGTGTTTTATCTGGCAGGAGGAGTGCCAGAAGAAGAGTACTTGGGCCGCCTTGCACCAGGAAATGGTATCTATCCATGGATTTTTCCTCGTGGCGCAGGCATCTTGGTTTTGTGAACCGCTGCTCCATCCTGAGCCCTGCCAGGGTAGCCTTACGATTTTTTCTTGGATGTGAGCGAGCTGCTGCTCAAGCCCTGATGCTGCCCAGGGCATGGAGACCTCCACGGATCGTGGGTGTGAAAGCCCACGTGGGATCCAGCCCGTGGACCTCGCTCTGCTCCCCCCGCGACTGCTCGAGTGGCAAAAGCCACCCCATGGCCCGCTGTGCTCGGGGCCAAGAGTGGTACCTGTGTGCGCAGAGACACTGATACACATCGCTTAATTAGCCTGGGAAGCCGTAATTAACAGGACTGACCTTCCAGCCGCCGGGACTCTGCGGAATGATGTGCAGCAGCTCCTAAAAGACCACGTGCTGGAAGTGTTTAAGGAAGAGCAGCCTTTAACACACCGACCCAATAATCTTGACAGAAGTTTTTTTCTAGGAATAAATTTAGAGTTGTTGAGACAAAAACTTAAAAGAATTTTTTTTTTTTTAAAGGCAATTTAAAAAACATTATTTTGATTACGAGTTCCAAGAAGATCAGGAAAATCTTCACCAAAACCAACATTTTTTCATGAATATTTACACTTTGAAAAAATCTGTTTTGGCTGAAAAGACATTTGTTGATGTTTGCTTGGCAGGTGATGTCTCTCCCCAGTGACGTGGGAACCTGGTGTGGGGCAGGACTGGTGCTGCCAAGCCCTGGTGAGATCTTGGAAACAGAGCTGGGCAATTCCCCACTGTGGCTTCTAAGTGTGCCTCTCCAAAGGCACCAGAGCCACAAAAAGTGGTGGAAAAGATCCTGTCCTGTCACTCTTTCTCCTCTGGAGTTGCTGGGGTAGGTCTCAATGCTGAAGGCTTCGAGCAGAGACAACCCTTCCTTCAGGCTCCCGGTGCCTGCACGTCCCATGGTTTCCCCACACCCCCCCATGGTGTCCCATTGCTCTCACAGCAGCTGCAGTAGTTGAAGAGCCCTTTGGCACTGCTGCCCCTCTCCAGAGCTCAGGCAGAGAAGGTTTCCTCATCATCATGATCCAAGAAAACCCATTTCCCCTCCCAAGCTGAGCTGTGCCCAGGCAGAGACGTTTCCTCATCATCCTGATCCAAGGAAATCCATTTCCCCTCCCAAGCTGGGCTGTGCTCAGGCAGCACCAGCACCTGAGCCACCCTCTCTGTATTCCAGAGCTTATCCCAGTGCTCATTTCCTCTCCACCCTTTACACCTTGCCCTTATTCTGCTCGCTACACGTGCCCAGTGGAGGTGCAGAATGAAGAATAAGCCAAAGCTGGTGTCTGTCCCCCGGTCCTGAAGCAGGACAGGATCCGGGCCAGCCCTCCCTGCCATCTCCTTCCGCAGGGTCTGTGATTAATGAGTGTTTTGTCAGGCAAAGGGTAGGAGTGAGGCCAGGACACGATTTCCTGGCCCTGCTCTCCACCGTGTCCTCGGACAGCAGCTCGTTGTTCCCACCCAGCCCTTGTCCCCCCTGTCCCATCCTCTCCTGGGCTTTGGGTGCTGCTCCCGCACTGTGGTCCCCGCACACCCTCAGCCGCTCCGGCTGTAGCTTTGGGGTTGTTCTCAGCAGGGTTCCTGCAGCAAGGATGAGACTGATTTACAGAGAGGAAAATTAAGCTGAGAGGCTTTGCTTAATTAATTGGTACATAAATGTTTCCCTCTTCAAGTGGCTCAGAGCGATCATTGCATGAAAAGAGAAGGGGAAAACCCACTTCACACAGGAGGATTTTCTTTCAAAGAAATCACTTTGTGTCACATCCAGCCTTGATTTTCTTTCATGTGGCAAACGAATGGTGGCAGCTTGATTTCCACATCCAATGTCATCCCAGCAGGTACAGGGGAACAGCCGGCTCAGCCCCTCTCCTGGTCAGGGCAGGACCATCCTGCCCTGCAAAACGTCACCTGGATTGGGGCAGGAGGGGGAAGAGGGTCTATTCATCCATCTAACTGGGTTTTCCATGTGCTGTGAGTGTCTGCAAAGCAATTTCAGTACAGGGAAAGGGAGAGGAGAGGGAAAGAGAAGAGGGGAAAAAAAAACGCCTGGCATGAGTTCAGAAAGCTCTCCAGCTCACACATCTGGTTCTTATATTTCAAAGTTAATTAGTCATATTGAGGCTGTCTGAAGATAAATTTATCATCCAGAAAAAACACAAACAGTTTGAAAAATGAAAGGAAGTGAGGTGACATGGCTTGACGTTTAAATAAATCATTTTAACATGATTAAAAAACTTGTCCTCCCTGACACCCGGCGCCGGATACTTTGTAAAGACTTTTTGACAAAGACAAGCCCCTGTTTGGTACACAAAGCCTCTGTCATTCAACTACACGCACTAATCTTTGGCCAATTACTCCTCCCAGTAACTACTGGGGGCTGCAGGGCTGGAGCAGGCAGAGAGGGGGGTCATGGATGGCCAGAGGGGCTGGGGGGCTCTGCTCAACAGGGTGCAGGACGTGATGGGGATGGAAGTAGAAAATCGAACTTGCACACTGTCTGCTGTCAAAACCAAGGGCACCAGAAGCACAGAGCACCCCAGTGAGCCCCTCCAAGCTTGGGGTGCACCTGGAAAGAGGTAGGGATACCCCAGGGCATCACCTTGTTGTGTCCACCCCATCGGGGCACGGGCAGGGCTGATCTAACACCACTCAGAAGATCTCTCCCGTCAGCAATTTCGACTTCTCAGCTTTCCGAATGGGATAACGAGGCGCCGGTTCTGCTGCTGGAGTCTTGTCATCCCAGTAATTCTCACCCAGCCGCATTGGTGATGTGTCACTGCGTGTCCCTGTTAATTCCACCCAAAAGTCTTATTAAATCAGAGGCTTTAGTTTTACATCCATGTTATCAATTTTCCCTCTTGCTGGCTTGAGTGATGGAAGGTTTGTGATTAAATGGAATGCTCTCCCTGCACATCAGCTGGAGAACAGTGTGGCTGCTTGACAATGTGTCTATAGGCTGAACATCAATCAATATTAGGGGAAATCAGCATCTCAGATGACCCAGAGGAAGAACTCAGCTGATTTTCATGTGGATTCACCTTCTCTGTTGAATGCTTCCAAGGCATATTTAAGTTTTGCCAATTCTTGCCGAATTTCTGATGTTTTTCCTCTCCCAAGTCCAACCCCATCACTCGGAAGTCACTCAGGACTTCTGCTGACCTGACTCAGTCCATGGCCCTGCTGCCATGGTTCTGGGAGGGCTTGCAGAGGTCCTGGAGCTTCTTGGTCTCTTAAAAATATTCAAAATGAGGACCTGCTGGAGCAGGGATGTGCCAGAGCAGCAGCAGACAGACAGGGAGACAGCACAGCTCCGAAAGCCATCGTCTGTTTGCAGCCAAGGAAGTTCAAGAAGGTGGGAAGATTCACATCTTGTAACAAGAAAAGAGCTCTCCCGGGCATGAAGGAAGCAAAGTGACATAAAAAGCATGGAATGAAAATAAATAAATAAAAAAGTGACGCCTAATGGATAAAATGAATATTCAAGTTGTTTCCAGGGAAGAATCTCTGACTTTGGTGCTGGTTACAGTTACAAGGTTTGTGCGTTTTCTTGTTGTCAAAACCTTCACCGTAATTGTCCAAAAGTTCCTTGATTATTTCTAACAAAACTGTCAGCTGCCTTTGAAGTATCAGAACAGTCTCATCACATCTTATTAAATAGTAAACATCATTTGCAAGCGTGCAGGAGACACAGACACCGCGGCAGGCGCCTCGTCAAAGTGGGTCGGCGAGGTTTGCAGGCAGGAGCTGCTCCCTGTGCCCACCCTGAGCCCGGGGGTCCCACCTCAGCACCCTCTCACCACCCCAAAAGCAGGGGGGTGGGTTCTGGGAGCTCGGGTGGTCCTTCACAGGAGCAGGGAGAGAGCACAGAGCTCCTGTTGCCCACCCAGCGGAGACAGGGATGCCACGCACTGGGGATGGCATCTCCCGGGGACAGAGCTCACATCCCAGCCCTTCTCTCTGGAATTACTGGAGAAACCATCCCTGTCAGCATTTTGAACTGTGTTTGGAAGGAATTACTTGATTTGAAAAGAAAAGGATGTTCTGGATCCAGACTAACAGTTTCACACAATTTCTTAGAGCCGGATTCATAGAAACTTATTTCATGTGTTGAAGTGTCTTTTGAGAGCTGAAGCTTTCATTGGAGAGTAATTGTGCAATTAGCTATGAATGAGTAAAAATTCATTCTAATTACTTGCAGGTGTGACACTTTTTATGCTTAAAACCAAGGAGGGGACTTACAGTGCCTCATCAGTGTCTGCCTTTGGATAGATGGGAACACACTCAGCTCTCAGCCTTGTGCCTGTGGGAACCGTGAACAGATCCTGAGGAAATGGATGGAGACCCAGGAATGGGTGTCCCTTTCCAAACCTGCCATGAGCTGACTGATGCGGGCTGCTGGCTGGTGCAAACTGGTGAACCCCCGGTATCATCCAGTGCCTTTGAGCAACAGCAAAGGCCGTGGTTCAGACTGACTCTGCATCCCCAGAAAGCCACAGATAAAACCAGACCCTGCCAGTTCACTGCTGGCTGGAGAGGGAAATCCAGGTGGATCCTATTGTGCCTGGTGCATCATTAAAACCACTGGAAATCGCACAATAAAGCCTGCAAGATTTCTAGCTCTAATTCCAGATCAAAGAGGCTTTGGGAAGGAGCATCCCAGGTTTGAATGCTTATCTCAGCCAGACCCCGTGAGCTTTTGAAGTTGCCCCATCAGTCACTAATCAAAGATCTCCTTTTAGATGGGGAAATCAAATCCCTTTCAGCAGGACCTGTGGTTATCTGTTTCTAAACATCACTTGTCTTTTGAATGACCTTCTTTTTGTGAGCTGACCCTGGAGCAGGAAAACCCTGAGAGAACTGGCCCTGGAGTTTGCAGAGCATTGGCACACACATAGCTGGGCTTTCAGGATGTTCAAATCAGTAAAGAATGTGTGTGTGGAAGCAATAAAACCCTTTAGAGGTAAATAAATACTCGCTGTAGTCCCTGGTTAACACATCACAATTGCCTCCAACTGCAAGTACTAACAAAGACCCAGCATTCCCAATCAAAAGAGGAATTCGCAGAACTATTAGTCTCTGCTTTTCTTCATCATATACAAACAATGCTGAGAAGACAATACAGCTTCAGAGGATCAAGTTCTTAAACACAAAGCATTTTGTCTAAAGAACCCCTCTGGTAGTGTGAATAAGAGGTCTTGTCTCAGCGTTGGTGTAAGTGGTGTGTCCTCAGCATCCTGGAGCATAAATTCCTACTAAGTTTCCAGCATTGGGCTGATGGGAAAACTGTGTCTGCACAGGGAGCCCTCCTCTACTGCTCATGGCACCAGCAAAGGCTGCAGGGATGGGGCAATCCCAAGAAGCTGCTGCCTCCCTACAGCCAGCCTGGACCCTCTCCTGTGGGTAAAACCAAGTGACAAATGCCAAACTGAACTAAGGAAACTCCACCAAATCTCCCCTGTTACCCTTTTGCCATCCAAACCTCCGGGAAATCTGCCTTACACTGTTGGAATCCCTCTAGGGTTCAGCAGCACAAACGTGATGCAGCGCGCTGCTCTGTCCCGCGCCTCCTGCCAGGAGGACTCTCTGGACTTAGTGACGGTGATCCCACCGTGCCTGTGTGATCCCTCCTTGTAACTGTGCCGGGCAGAGATCAGATAACTTGTTTCTCCTTTCAGCCAGTTCCTTGATGGGAATTTACACCTTGAAACCCGATGTGGAACATGAGCGGAGCCTCAGCCCATCCATGCGGCGCATTCCGAGCCCCCGGCGCGGGTCTGGCACAGCACAAGTGTGTCCCCTGCTGTGAGGCTGGACCTGTTCTCTGCCTTTTTGATCCGTGAACCACTATTTCAGTCTTGCTCTCTATTTTTGGAAGCTGTCTCATGGTTCCATGTCATTCCTTGTAACCGGATTCTTCACGTTCCCTGTCTCGATGTGGCTCCGTGTGTGCTCGGGGTTAAACCTCCAGGCTTGCACAAGGGGGTGTCTGGGCCAGGGATCCTGCAAGGACTGGCTGGCAGCAGCACAGAGGGGCTGGAAATCAGGCAGAGTAAGAGACATGTGGGACTGGAAGGAGACAGGAGCATGTGGGCACCTTCAGCAGCTCTGGGGTTCGACAACCCACAGATATCCCTGCTGCTTCCCAAAGCCGACCGGGTCCTTCTGGAGACACCCTACCCCATGCAGGTACCTCCCATGGCACTCCACACACTCAGAGAGGCAAGGGGGGAATGAAACCCCAAAACTACGATGTGTTCGAGCTCTGTTGGGATTTAGAGAACCCTGTGCAAGAGTTGCAGAGGCCAGGGCATGATCCCTTCCTGGGAATGACTGTCCTTGTGACCCAGTCCTTGTGACCCAGTCCCTGCTGCTGGAGGGCACTGGTGCCCCACAGCTCTGCTGTTCCACTGCAGGATGGTGAGCTGCCTCCTCTGCAGGAGCACAAATGCAGCCAAAGGGAAAACAAAGCCTCGGTGGATAGCCAGGTCTGCAGATCGCCAGCACCTCGACAGCGAGGCTTTTATTGGGTTATACCTGATTTCTCGCACATTTGCTGGGGCAACTTTGAATAATTAAAAATGAACTCCCTTATAAAAGCCAAACAAATGGTATCAGTGTCCCGGGCAGCCCCAGCCCCAGGGCAAGGGTGGGGTGAAGCACTCGGGCGCTGCCGAACCCAACTCCCAAGACTCCTTTGAAAACTCCGAGTCTGAGCGCAGGAGACGGGAAGGGGCTGAACACCAAACTGTCGCTGCCAAAAACTAGAGTACTTTTTTAATAAGGGCTCAAACAAACCAATAAAAAAGCCCCTCATCAGCAGGGCAAATTTCATTCCAGCTGGGAGCTGGATTCCTGTTAAAAGAAAGTGCCAGCAGGCCCTTTAGCTCCAATGGCACTACCAGACACAGCTATAATTACGAGCTCTCGATTGCTGTGTGAGAGCTGTTATGAGTTTCGGTGGGCAGAGGGGCACAGAGGAACAGTAAATCACCCAAACAAAAGGTATGGGCAGCGGGGAGCAGGCTCCGGCCTTAACCAAGCACCGTTGTAAAGAGCTTAAATTATGAACATGTGCCATAGTTAAACCAGGATCTGCAAACTGGGAGCTAATTGTCCCCCAGGAGCCCAAGCATCTCTGCAAACCAGGGAGAAGCCAGGCCGTGCTGACTGGTCCTTTGTCTCTGGGATTCCCAGTGCTCCCAGTTCATTTGGAGGAGTGGAAAGATTGGCTGTAGCTGCGGGGCAACTGGGGAGAGCTGTGCCCCAGCTCCATGTGCTCCAGGAGGCTTGGAGCCTCCTTGGGCAAGCAGAGGGAGTGTCAGCAGGGATATCCATCCTGGAGACCAGCAAAAGACCCCGTTTCCTTCTGGAAGAAGGGCACTGGCACAGGGCTGTATCCCAGTTGGACCCAATACAGGCTCAGGGACTGATTGGGACGCCAGGAGTTCCTTCCTCCAGGCTGTGGGCTGGAGATCCAGACCTTTGTCCTACTCCACATGGCCTCTCCTCCCTGCCACAGCCTTCTGCAGGCAAACTCAAAGCAGGACTCCCCATTAGCTGTTATTTTAGTCACTACTGTCACCACCCCTCCAAGCACAAATTGTTGATTTGTACTGGAAAAGATTTTCCCGGGACCCCCAGCTTTACACAGGCTCCTTTATTAGCTCTGGATGGGGTGGTGGCCAGGGCATAGGCTGGGAGCCCCAGGACCATCACTGAACCCTGCAGCCTCACCTGAGGAACCTAAATCAACCCTCAGCTGGAACTTCTAAAGGAAATACAGGCCCCCAGTGTGAGTTATAGCCAGGAGAGGTGGCTCTTCTAAGGCAAACCCGTGTTTGCTGGTCAGGTGGACACCAAATCCTGGCTTTGAGAGGGAAATTCCTGGGCAAACATAGCAAAGAATGAGTTTGTTTGGTGCCACATGTTGTCAGAGATGCCCTTTTCTCTTAGGAAGGCACTTACTCTGCTCTCCTCCACTGAATTCCAGGGCAGTCACTGCTCCCCACCTCACTTACATGGTGTTTTTGCCTCCCTCTAACACATTCCTTCCTCCTCCAGGCATTACAGAGCACCCATGGGCGACACCCACATTCCCGGGTGGGATTTTGAGCCATTTCACCCCATTCCAGCTGGTGCATGGGAGGGAGGGCAGGGGCAGCAGCACCGAGCACACAGCCCTGGGCTTACACAGGGAGGGAGCCTATGGCTCTCCCCTCCCTGCTTCCCCCTTCCGGGCTCCCTCCATCCCATTCCCCAGGGACTAGTTTCTATTTAACCAGCTGCTTCCTGGCCCATTGTCCCCAGGTCTCCACAGCCAGGATCATCCTGCCCGGGGAGACAAAGCTTGAGCAAACACCGGCACTGCCCAAGGACGCCAGGAGAATTCCAGTGTTGGCCAAGGTGGTGCCTTCCCCCTGCCCTTGATGGATTTTCCTACTCGGAGAGATTTGTCTGCAGAGCACAACTTCTGTGCACCTTGAGAAAGTCAGTGCTCTGCCTGAGACAGCTGCAGGATTAATATCCCAAAATGGGGAGCGAGGAGGGAGAGCGTGTGAGTGAGGAAGCAAGTCTGCTCCAAACCACATCAGTAAAATGAGAAAGCCAAAGATTGCGCCATAAATAAGGACCAGTTGACACTTCTTAAATTCATAGCTTTAGCACACAGCAAAGTGTCTCCTTTTTATCAGGAATTTGTTGACAAGGGTTGCAAAAAGATCTACAAATAATACTGAGTGGGGCTATGAAAATGTATTTGTGGAACATTTCAGTATCAGGGATCACCATTATATCGGAAGAATTCATCTTCCTGGAACATTTTATTAGTATCTAGATTTTATAGCTGCTCCCTTTTAATTTTTTTTAAATTTATTATTTTTTTCATTCCTCCAGCAAATATAGGATTGGCTGAGCAGAGGGGGGACTATCATCCTGCACCTCTCCATGTTGCCTCCCTGATTTATTCCCTCCCTTTCCAGCACAGCAATGGCCACTGGGGGTTCACCATTCCAGCTTCCCCACTTGGGGCTGGTTTTCCCTGTGGACTTTCTGGGTGACCTTGCTCCTCGTTGTGCTGTTGGCTGTGCTTACAGCACATCAGAGCCAGGCAGGGGATTGCACATACCCCTTCAAGTGAACAGTCCCAACCACCCCAAAGCTGCACTCAGCGATGTCACCCTCCCCAAACCCTGTCCCCTACCCCAAGCAAAACTCGGCCAGGCTCTGCCAAACCTCCCCCCGTGCCCCCAGGTGTTCATCCCACCCTCTCCCTGGCACGTTCCCCTTCCTCCCCAGCCATGCTGCAGCTCCAGCCTGCCCGGCAGAGGCGATAATAAATCCCCAGCAGTGGCATTACAGACAGTCATAAATAACGCCTCGCTCGGCGGTGCCGGCACTTTCCATTAGGGCTGTCTGGATGGGGCTGTTGATACCCCCAGTCTGCGCGGGCCCGGCCGTAAAATTTATCAGTGTGCTTTCCTCACCCCATAAATCATCCCAACTGGAAGCCATATGGCAGATAAGGCCTTAAAAAACACACGAGGGCGAGCAGGCAGCTCCTCCAGAGTGGGGCATGGGGAGAAGGGCACCTTTGCTTTTTGGTCACACCTCTTGGAGCTGAGTAGAACCCACACCTGCTCCACTCAGTGGGGTCTGTGCTGGAGGGGAGAAGGAGGAAAAGGGTGTTTGGTGGTTTTCCAGGTCCACACCAGCAGTTCAGGATGAATTATCTCCCTAAGGAGTAAAGCCATACTGTATCTCCCCAGGGATTTCACTCCTTCATCGAACCTCTGACAGAAACAGCCGCGTTGATGGGGAAACTGAGGCAGCCTTGCACAGAACACCTGGGACACAGACACAGCTCACTAAGGGACCAGTATGGACCAGTTTGCCACCCAGACTGCAGGCCGTTGCACTGGGCAGAGACCCAGCACCACCCTAGTTTGTGTCCCCACCACTCCCTCTGCAACCCTCACCAACATCCATCTCTGGAGGAATTAACTCTTGGACAGTAAATATCAGCATTTCCTAAACAACCCCAGCACCTGTAACAAAGATTTTTCACTAGAACAAGCTCAGAACTAAGATCACATTTTCAATGTAAAGATTTTTGTACTAAAAGAGCCTCACAATAAAGGAACAAACATTTCTTTCTTCTCCCCACTGTTGCAAACCACAAAAAATGTCATCCTTTCACTCTTGCTGGGGCTGTGACTGGCAGCCAGGAGCACTGATAATGGGTTAACCGTGAGCCAGTGGAGCCATGTGGCTGTGGAGCAAAGAGCAATTCCAGGAATTCTCTGCTACCTAGATAGAGGTCTGTCTTGGAGAATCTGCCACAGTGAACTCTTGGGAACACATTAAATTAAGTGTCCTAAATTCGCCTAACTATGCATTTAATTTGGCAGTAATAGGACACTCTCTGTGTAATAGCAGAGTTGCTGTGCAATGGGAGAGGAGCTGCATATTAATATTTTGATTATTAAGGACATGTGTATTGGAGGCTTGATAACTATGTAATATATTATTGCTTAATTGCTCAGACTCTTAAGTATGTTTTCATAATTAGCTGCTATTTAGTTAACGTAAATATCCAGCTTATTAAATATAGAAATGCATTTCTGCTGGAACAGTTATTTGCATGAGAAGAAACCACACAAGCAGAGCCCTGGGTCTGCTCTGGGAGCTGGGCAGAGGGTGGGAGGGCAGGGACCCTCCTTGGGGGACTCTCTGGGGCCTCTGAGGCCACTTACACTGTCAGCACAAAAGGGCTGTTTTGCCACAGAGCTCATCCCAGGTGCTCCAAACTTCCCAGTCCTTTCTGGAGGTGATGGGAGCCTGAGTCCAAGCCAGGTCTTTGTCTGGTTTCCCTCAAGCAGAGCTAACCCCCTCACCTGGGTCAGGCAGCTGATGTCCTTCCTTCTTCCTTCATTTGGTAATAAATCTGCCAAGCTGGGAGGCTCCTGAATGAGGCTTTTGCTCTTCTTTCTGCTTGCAGGACCCATAAAAGCCATATGGAAATGGAAGGCAGGAATGCACGTTTCACTCTGTGCCTCTGCTGGGCCCACAGCTCAGGAGGGTCAGTGTTTAGCTGTGAGCAGCCCCTGATGCCCCCCCAGCATCTCCCACTGCCCAGCCAGGAGCACTGTGTGCCCCCTGGAGCACCTGCCTTCAGGGTGAGCTGGCAGTGGGTGCACTTGCCTGGCAGAAACGGGGTGCCCATGATGACCTCCTGTCCCTGAGCAGCACCACAGCACGTGCCCTGCATTTGGGCAGCAAGAAAGTGCCCCAAATCCCATCTCTGCTGCTCAGGGCTGGAGTTCAAAAAGCTGATGCCTGAGGAAACCTTTAGTCAAGGCTTGCTCTGGAATTGCCTCGTGTGCTGCTGAGCCCTGGGCACACTCTGGGGGCACAAGAGCTATTTCAGGGGGTTCTGTTCGCTGTGATGCATAAGGAGAAGAAGAAACCCTGGACCACGACACCATGGAGGTCTCACCCTGGGCTCCCTGGGCCTCCCTGCTCTCTGCCTGGTTCCCAGCAGCAGCAAATCTTGGCAGAATTATCCCAACTACCTGCCTGTGTGGCTGGAGAGCATCAATTCCACCTGAAGTTTGGGGTGCAGGTGTCTACGTGGCCACCACAGGCATCTGAGCTCCTCTGTGCTGCTGGGGGGGCTTTGTCTCAAATTCTGGGGTCATAGAGTCATGGAATCATTAAGGCTGGAGAAGAACTCCAAGACCATTGTTTGAACCCCACCTTGTGACCCAGCCCAGAGCACGGAGTGTCACATCCAGTCCTTCCTTGGACACCTCCAGTGGTGGGGACTCCAAACCTCCCTGGGCAGCCCCTTACGATGCCTCACCACCCTTTCCATGGAGAAACTCTCCTGATGAAGGAAGATGAAACAGTCCAAAGGGCTTTGAGCTTGTTTTTCAAGGCAGGTTTCTTGTTTTGGCTCCTTAATGCCACATTTTGCTGTGCTCATTGTCCCACTGCCTAACAGGGAGGAAGGTGAATGAGCGAATAACTTCACCAACCTGTTTATTTGATTTTTTTCAAAATACAAAGCAAATACAGTACACACAGGGAAAGAAAAAAACCCCCTGGTGCCAGCATGTATGATTCCTCTAGGAGCAAGCCTGATAGGAACACAAAAGCGTGCAGACTTCCAAACTGTAACCAATATTTGCACATCGGAGTGACTAATTCTCCGCTCTGCGCCACAGAACAATGGGCATAATAGCGAAGTGCATTAATGCAGAGCGGGACTGTCTGGTGCCGTGGGTATGTGACACATAAACAAGGAGGGGAGGAGGGGTTTTATCTACCTGGATAACTATTCGCCGAACAGCGGGTTACAAATGCGCTCAGAAAATGCTGACCCAGGGCTGCTCCTGCACCTCCTGTGCCGGATTGGCACATGATTTGCAGCACTGCGGGAGTTCTATAGCTGACCTCATTAGCAGTGCATTTCCTGGCTTGTTAGCATCATATTTGTATAATTTACGGCACCTTCGTTTTTATGGAATGTGTTCCTTGTAGAGTGTAATGGCAGCAATATATTTAACCTCTCCTATTTAGGAATGCTGTTGCTGAAGGCAGCCTGGAGATATAAAAGGTTGGTTGGTTGGTTTTTTTTGGTTTTTTTTTGTTTTTTTCATCCCTTCTTTCTCTCTTGCATGCGTTTTTGTTTTTTTTTTTCCCCCCACCCTGTTGCTACATACCCAAATATACGTGTGACTGCAAAGTGTTCATAAAAGGCAACGTGAAGCTGTGCTCAGGAAACCGCAGCTTCTCAGGAGCATTCCCAAGGTCAAGCCCCTAAATCAGTGCAGTGTCATCTTTCCAAAGCCATTACTCAGCTGCTGGAAGAGGAATGGGAATTGCACCAGCAGAAAGGGAGGACAGTTCTGTCGAGGGCAGCACGTGGAGGTGGGAGGGGTCCAGGCTCAGCTCCAGGCTTGGCCACGGCTCCTTGGCCAACCTTGGCCAAGGTTCTGGGGGACGAGGTGTTCCAGTTTCAGAATTATCCCAACTACCGGTTTCACACTGGGGATGCTCCTTTCCTTTCCTGCAGGGGTCAGAACCTCAAAGCAGAGGAGTGTTTTGTGCTGGGGAGGGGGATGATCACTGTCCCCCTCCTCCAGCCTGGCTGAGCTGCTCCTGGCACACAGGAGTTCTCCCTGGGATGGGAGTGTGTCCCAGACTGGGCACAGAGGATCAGCCCTGGCCAGCCTGTGCCTTCCAGGCTCCCTAGAGCTGAGCAGGAGCATCGTGGTTTGCCAGAGGGAAGCTCCGTATTGCAACCGGCACCATTTTTAGCACAGAGCCTTAAGGAATATGATCCTATTTCTGTTCCAGGCATCACAGTTGTTTTGTTGTGCTCTGGCAAATTAGAGCATCGATTTTTGTGAGTGCAAGGAGGAGATGAGAAGGTGACCTGCAGAGAACACCCCCCCCCAAGTGACACTGAGCTAAACAGGACTCTGCTCAGCTCCATTCCAGAACAAATAGCCTCAGAAACTGGGAACCAGCCAGGCCTGTGATGCTGTCCAGTTGGAAGCACAGAGGTTGTTGCTGCTGGCTTCACATCCCTCCCTTTGCAGCGACCTCCAAGGACATGGCATCATGTGGTCCACCAAAGGTGGTCACCTACAGCACTGCCCCACTCTTGGCTCCAGGCTCCCTGTGTAACCCCAAAGAAAGCTGTGGGTTCTGAGTTAGCCCAGCCCCATTGAGGGGTCTGAAACAGGGCACACACACCCCTGAAAAGCCTTGTTTCCCTCCATCCAAACAGAAGATAAGGTGCTGGACACCGAGGGAATCGTCTCCTACTGATGTCTGAGCTCAGGCAGGATGATCCCCACCTCCAGAGGAGTTTGCTGATGGTGTTAAACCAACACAGTGTGGAGAAGGATTCTGGGCTGGGGGTGCTGCTGGGGGTGCCTGTGAGGCAGGTTCTGGCATGAACACGTGGGTGTTTCCATGAGAGCCAAAGGAATGCAGCACCCAGACTACTGGAAAACCCTCTGAGGCATGAGTTAGTGCCAGGTTGTCTAGGGCTCACCCATCACACCACCACTCTGGCAGCACTTGAAAGAAAGTGCCTCTGACTAACCAGTCCCTGTGCTGGGTTAAACCTTTGCTTAGTGCTGGCTCTGCCTGCAGATCCAAGTAGGGTGAGACACAGCATCAGCAAATGGGAGAGTAAATGGTTTTCCCCAGGGATGCTCCAGAGTGGGGACTCCAGGGTGTTGTGGCCTGGGATACATCCCCTCTTCCTCCCTTGGAGGATAATTTGTCTTCCTAAATCACTTGAGCTTTAAGAAACCAGACTAAACCTATTTCTGCTGTTCCTCAGCTGGGCTTAGACAATTTCTGTAGACTCTGGGAAGAGGTTTAAGGAGTCTGTGGACTCCTCAGGGAGAACATGCCATCACATATCCCACTGTATCTCCTATGTCAAGCACCTCTCCCTGTGGGAAGTGGGCTGAGGGCACACAAACTTATGTCATGCAGGTGACTGAAGAAACCACAGAGGAAAATTCAGAGCAGCTCAGCAGAGCTAAAAGATCCTCAGAACCACTCTCTCCTCCCCATTCCTTGTTTTTGATTAATTCCTCTGCACCCCTTGGGGCTGTATTTCCAAATAAGTGTCATTCCAATATTATGGGATAATTACTGACCAGATGGGCACAGTGGCTGCTCCCTTGTCCAAGCTTTGTCGCTGCAGTCAACTCCACATTCAAGTCCCTGTGCTAAATTTCTAGTCTGAAGAGGATGAAGTGAGAATGAAGCAGCTTTTCCTCCTTGGAGGTGGAGCCCTCCAAGCCCAGGTAACCCATCCCCCTGGTTCAGGAGCCATTCCCAAGGTTAAGAAGGGCCTGCGGCTCTTGCTGCGGTCAAACTCATCCTCCATCTGCTCCCACAGAGCCTGGCGGGAGCTGTTCCTTGCTTTTTCCCTTCCCTGAAGTCCCAGATTTGCTCCTGACACAGCTATCTCTCTATTATGGGATGAGACACCTGCTCTAGGTCATCGTGGTCCTGTGGCAGCACACGTGATCCGAGATCAAGGATGTCCTCGGATGGGACCAAGCACCTGGGGAGGTGTGCGAGTCCCTCTGCCTCAGACTGCTGCTTTCTGGCTGCAATTCCATCTGCTTTTCTCCATCAGCATTTCAAAAGCCAGGATCCCACCTTGGGGGCAAGGGAACCCCTGGGAACATGCCCTGGGGACTGAGTGCTGCAGCTGCCTCCTGTCTCCACTGGCCCGCAGTTTGCTTAAGCCTTAAACCAAGATTGGGATCCCTTACAGCTCAGATTAAATTGGACTTGTCTCATTAAATGGCTCTGTACTTGTTTCTTGTCTCAACATCCCATTTTCATGCTGCTCAGGGCATCCATGGTACCTCGAGGTGATGAATTCCATGGGTTAGCCAACAGATGCACGAAAATACATCTTTTTGTGATGCTTTCCAGCCTCTTTGCACCCGACACGGCTCTTGTGCTGTGACAGCAGTTCCAGGTTACTCGCCTTCTCCCTCCACTTAGATTTGCTCTCCTCATTTTCCCCTCTTGCCTAAGCCCATCCTAGTTCCACTCAGGATCAACCTGAGGAGCCAGGAGGATCAAAAATTAATTTCTGCTGGCAGAGGGTGAAATTTGGCTTCAGCTGCTCCCGCGGCCGCTCACAGGCTCACTTGTGGAGAACATAAAAGGGTTCATGTGGACCCACAAGTGGCACTTTTGTATGGACCTAGGAGGGGCACCTTTGTGCTGGGCTTGCAGGAGGAGAACACTGACCCAGCTTTCCAGCTTTGCACGGGCTGTGGAGCCCCAGCTTGGGCAGGGATGTGCCCTCTGCTCCCTGTAGCTGACCCTCTGCCCGGGTGGGCTGCTCTGGGGCTGATTCCAGTGTGGAGAAAGCAAAGTGGAGGTGGCTTTTCCCATGGGAGTCATGAGCCAGGGGGTCCTGACCACGTGGGAGCTGCGGGTGGGTGTGGAGGAGAGCATCACCCAGAGCTGGGCACCCCATCAGCTCCTACCTGGGGTTAACACACAGCTCCACTCCACCCAAAAACCGTGGAGAGCAAATAAGGGAGTATCGACCTGGCTGGGTATGGCAGTGGCCGCTGCCAGCACCCCTGAGCTGCCCCCAGCACCCCTGAGCTGCCCCCAGCACCCCTGAGCCCCCTCCCTCCTGCACCAGTGATGCCAGCACGGGGATCCCAGCGGGGAAATGGGTCGGGATGGGCATCGTGCCAGCGGCAGGGACCCAGGGAATGCTTCCCTGCACATCCTGGCTGGCAAATGGCTCCGCAGCAGCCCCAGGAGCATGTGGCAGCCCTGGTAATGTCTCCATGGCTTCTTGTTAGCTGCACTCTAAGCAGGAAAGTGACTGGCCCTGACAATATAATTTACATTGCTGTATAAAACTATCTGTGGAAGCCAAGCTAATTTGTGCCAGATTAGGCTATTTGTCTCAGCCACTGTCTAACGGCACAATCTATCAGAGGGCTGTTTTCAAATATCGCTTTTCAAGCGTGCCCTTGAGAGGCGGGAATTGATTGGGATCTTAGAAAGCAAAATTACAGCAATAACTTAAAAGAAACAATAATTACTGAATCATACCAGTGTCAGCACTCTGCAAAACACGAAATAGCCATCAAACCCCAATCCAATATATTCTGAAGCAAATTTATTGAATGGAAAAAGCAGTTGAGTGAGGCTTTTTTTTTCCTCCCGGTTCCCCTCGCCCCCTCTCTCTCCCTGTACATATGGTTATCTCCAAACCGCAAGTGAATGAGTCGATAATTCTTGTCATTGACTGCTCCATTTTCAGAGAGTCAAGAAAAGATCCATTAGCTACCTCCCGACTCGGTGTCTTTCCCCTTCCCCTCCAGTCATTTGCCAGTCTGCGCTCCTCAGGCAAACAAACATATATAACTAATCATCTGTTAAAATGCCGAGGCCCCTAATAAATCTCTGCAGCTGAAATACTTTAATGGGTAATTAATTGATCCTGTTCCAGAGGAGTAATAAGATAATAAATTAGACAATATTTCACTCAGTTGTGTCAGTGTACTGCTAATGGTGCTGGAGGGCTAAGCCGAAGGATAATAAATTAGCCAGAAATTAACTGCTAAGAGCTTTCTGCAGAGAAATGGGCTGACAGCGAGGGGCTGTGATTCAGGGCCCTGCTGCCATTGCCAGCACAAGTTATTTATTTGTTGGTGCTTGCAAACATTACCTCTGGCTGGAGCTGGCTGGGGGTGGTGGCAGAGGGGACGATGTGGGGCACAGGACCCCCAACTCCGGGCGGGCACCGCGTTGCCGGGACCGGAGAGGGGCAGATTTATTGCAGCCTGGGTGTGCTGCATGGAGGTAAATTACTTTTGTGCTGACTATAAAGACTGTCTCCGAGGCAAGTTATTACCCATCCAGCAAACAAAAAGGAAATATTTTCTAGTGCATCTGTCATATTTCACCGGAAGGTTTGGCAGAGACATCAGGAGAGATGACACTGGGGGACGGATTCTGCGTGGTGCAGAGCAGCACAGCCCTGCTGAAGGCTGGACTTTCCTTCAGCTCTCCTAAGGAGGACTTTAAGAGCTTTTTAAGCCTGGCCTACAGACAGGTCGTGTTTGCAGCAGGGGCTGTTGTGTGGCCATGGCTTCGAGCGTGCCAGGCTGGAGCGATGCCAGAGGGAGGTGGGGGGCAAAGGTGGGCTTGGGGGAGCCAAAGGTGTCCCACATCGCATCAGACCTGGGATTGGCAGGGTTGGGCCACCTCAGGAACACCAAAGACAACCTAAAGGTGGGCTTAAAAAGCCACAAACCCACTCGCTGTCTCTGAAACGTGGGCTGGGGATGTGGTGGGAGCAAACCCTCATCTGCATCGGGTGCATCTGCATCTGCATCTGCAAGAGGGTGGAAGTCAAGGGGCAGAGGCATTGGGGGAGATGTGGGTCAGGGAAAGCCAGGCTGAAGAAATGCCATGGGAGCTCCCCAGTGGGACATCCTGCAGGTGCTCCAGTGTCCTGGCACAGTGGCAGCATCTGCATCCTTCCACATCCTACAGGAGTTGGGAAAACCGAGCGGGTTTCCCACCATGGCCAAGCCCCTCTCCTTGTGTTTGCCCTCTCCCACTCCCCTGTTCTCCTTCCCTCTGCCTTTGCTTCCTGAGAGGAGGTGAAGAGAGTGATAATCAGCCAGGGCACCAGGAGAGCTCATGGACGAGATTAAAAGCAAATCAAAGAAGAAAAATCATGGCATGGTTTATGTCTTCCTAATTAAAACCCCGCCAGTCTCCCTTCCCTCTCCCCCCTTTCCCAGCTAATGTTACACTAACGAGCTGAGTTTAGTGGCATTTATGTAGATAAAAGTCCTGATGATTGATCTCAATGGCTTGTTAAAATTAGTTTCAGTCCACCATATTGATTTAATTCCATTGCTTGAAAGTGCTAATTAATAATGATAATAAAAGTGTCTGGGCTCATTATTATCAGGAGGCAGGTTGGGAAGGGGATGAGGGGCACAGTGACTGGTGCATCGTCTGAAAATGGTCTCTGGGAAGGTGGAGTGGAGTGGAAAGTAAACCAGGAGAGAGAGCAGGGCAGGGAAGGGGCAGAGGAGGGGGCAAGAGATTTGGATTTGCCCTCTGGCAGGAAACTCTGCAGGGGGATTTTGTGGAATGGCAGTGACTTTGTGGCACTGTGGGAACCAGAGACATGAGGGGACAATGCCCAGTCCACTCCCAGAACCTCCACCTTGGGGATGCAAGTGTTGGGGGCACTCAGGGGACCACCAGGAATTTGGGATGTGACCCCCTGAGGCTTTAACCCCAGTGCCCACCCTGTGCCCTGGTCTCTGCAGGACCTCCATGACCCAGTGCTGGACTGGGTGGGCTCAGGACTGGCAGCTGCTTCCAGACCACCCTGTAATGAGGCTCCTGTTTGACCTCTTCATGTTTCCTAAAACATTTTGTTTTGATATTTTTCCCATTAATGCAGGGTCCTTGGCCCAAGCCCTGTGGTGGGGAACAGCCCTAATTAGGGAATTTACTGCCTGCAAAATGCTCCTGCTCTCCTTCAGATACCTGCTGTCTCCAGCTACTGAAGCCTCTTTCCTGGGGTAATTAATTAGTGTAATTAATATATTTATGCAATCATTCAAAGTGCTGATCGCAGACAACTGCAGAGAAAACTTTTAACAGTGGCAGCCACCTCTTCCTGGGGCTCAGTGCTGGGATTTCATTGCTCTCTCTCTCTCTTTCTCTCTGCTCTTGGCCAGCTGCTGTGGTGCCATCAGCTGTGTCCTCCATCATCCCCCCCTTCCTTCCTGCCCCTTCCCAGCACATTCCCAGGCTCCCTGGCAGGGACTACCCTCATTCCAGCAGCACCCAAAGCTGGCTGAGGTCCCTGAGCCTGTGCTGAAGGTGCTGAGCAAAGTCAGGCAGGTGAGGAGAGGCACAGGGGAGGTCCCTGCCCACCCCCTGCCACAGACACATCTCATTCTCCAACTAATTCACTGTAAATGTTTAAAGCCCCAAATCCAGAACTGCCAGCAGGACCAGGTCACCCTTGGAGGAGCCTCTGCCTGCCCTTGGCAGCTCCACAGTTCCCTTCAGCCCCACACACTGTGATGCTGCTGCAGGGTCTGAGCCGCCAGAGTGATCCAGAACCCACTGGGCACTGTGGCTTGGGAGCAGCTCCAGCAAGGAGAAAGCAGGTCAGGGAAGGGCCCTTCTCTCCCCCCTCTTTGCCCCTTCTTCCTCTCATTTCATTCCCTTGTATTTTTAAAATTTCTCTCTGTCTTTCTCATCCATCATTTTCTCATTCCCTCTCTCCCATCCACAGTGAGCCAGCTAATGGAGTCTGCAGTAATTCAGTCCTCCTCGACAGGGGCTGTAATTTCAATAAATAATTACAGGACTTGATTTCATCCCCCTTTTTCCTGAAATGTGACTGCACAAACTCATCCCATGGGACCAGGTGGTTAATGGGCTCCAGGGTGGGGCTCCAGGTGACTCTCTGGACAGCAGGACACAGACCCCACTCTTCTCTAGGGTCACTGACTTACTTTTTGAATGCCCAGACCCTGTTCCAGGTGGTTTTGGGGTGTGCTCGGGGGTGCTTTGGCATCCAAACACCAGCTCTTGTGTCCTGGGGATGAGAATGTTATTCCCTGTCCATGGAGGGTTCCCAGCTGTGCCACTGCCCATCCTCTTGCCCTTGGGGGGTTTCCAGTGTGGATCCCACCACCTGCCAGAGGGACAGCACGAGAGGGGAATGGAGTGACTGACCCAACACTGACTGTGGCAAAGGCAAACCCAAGGCCAGACAAGGCCCATAATTCCCCAGACTGCAGCAGGGAGCCCGTCAATAGCCATTTCCAGTGCCTTTGGTCTTGGCTGAAAACAAAGTGAAGGTCCCCGAGTTCTCCTATAAATGGTAATGATAACACAATTATCATGCAAAACAAAAATTAAGTTTAATGGTGCAAAGCCAGGGTGTACTGTGGAGGTAATTCATATTAATTATGTTTGGATTAAAAGCTTATTTCTTTTGTTAGCATCTGCAAGTAGGAACTTAGCAGTAAAAAAAGCTGCATATAATTACTGCATCTTATGGAGGAGCAGTGTCGGACTTAATGGAGCATCCCCGCTCTCTCTGGGCCCCCAACGAGCTGCAATATTTCACATTTTATGAAATACAGAAGAAATAAATTACAGGTTTAATGATAAGCATTACTTGGGCTTGTAATGCAGAGTGATTGGCTACCTAAAGTGCTCAGGCCTGCAGACTGGGGTGGGGGCAGAGAGACCCCTGCTCATGTGCCCAGGGGGACACAGAGCACCCAAAAGCAGGGGTGACAGACAGACTGATGGGCAGACAGACAGACTGACCCCTGCTGGGCAGCACCCAAGGGGACACAGAGCACCCCAAGAGTGGGCTTCAGACCCTGCCTGGTGGACACAGTGCTATGTCATGGCTTGTTGTGATTCCTGTGCCATGGTGCAATGTCACCTCTCACAGTGACCTCTGTGCCACAGCACAGTGCCACCCCTTGTTGTGACCCCCCAAGTCACAGTCCAATGCCCCTCCTCTCTGTGACCCCCATATCACAGCTCAATGCCCCCCCTCTCTGTGACCCCTCTATCACACAGCAATGCCACCCCTCTCTATGACCCCCCCATGTCACTGTCCAATGCCCCTCCTCTCTGTGACCCCCCCATGTCACAGTACAATGTCACCTTTTCTGTGACTCCCATGTCACACTGCAATGCCGCCCCTCTCTATGAGCCCCCCATGTCACAGCTCAATGCCACCCCTCTCTATGACCCCCCCATGTCACACTGCAAGGCCACCCCTTGCTGTGACCCCATCACCACGTGTCTCCTGGGAGAGCTGTGGGCACAGCTGAGGGTTTGGTTTCAGAGGTTCCTGTCTCTGTACTAAATACACCCTGTGACAGTGCTGGCAGGTCCTGCTGACCCTCCCTGCAGTGGGACAGAGGGACAAGGTTAATCCCACTGTCATCACCACCCTCTCTGCCCTGTAAACTCCCTGGGAACTTCCCTGCTCCTTCCAGGGGAGCTGTGGTTGATGGGAGCTGTGGTGCCAGCTGCTCCTTCCATACATTTGTGCCTGTGACAACAGCCAAGGGATCCTTGTCGTCCTTTTAAGCACAAACCAGTCTGACACCGACCTGGGCGTGCTGGGAGGGGCTTCAGCTTTTATTTATAAAACTAAAATGGTCATTTTTTACAGTCTTCTTTATTTTTTTAAACCAGAAAAGCCTCCAGCTCTGCCTCCCAGCCCCAGCCTGACCCTGAGTCCTGGCAGACCACAGGGATGTTCAGGGGGAGGTGGAAGGTGGCTCAGGGTTTCAGGTGTGTTCCAACCAGAGGTTCTGTGTTTTCCCCATTTCCCAGTTATTCCAGGCACTGCACCACCAGGGGTTTGAGTTGCATTGACACCATCATTAGTATTATCTGGTTATTGATCTACAAATTAAAAACTCTATAGCTGGGCCTTAAGGTCTTGCTCTGACAGACCACAATGACCTCCAGCAGCTGCCCCTCTCACAGCCTGGACCACAGCCTGCTCTGGGGACTGGCACCCATGGGGTGCCCTGGGGTGACAGAAGGGGGGACTCAACTCTCCCACACCTGTGTGACCCTCCAGCAGGAGCACAGAGCCATCCTGCAGTGCCAGACCTGGTGCTGTGGGCTGTGCCACTCACCTGTCCTGCCCCAGGGCCATGGGAGGATGCTCAGAGCAGTGACAGGCTCACCGTGAGGGATGTGTCATAGTCTTTAGTCACAGTCCGGGGGACTGAATGCCCCAGTCCACTCTTCAAGTTGGAACCTGGCAGAGGAGGAGAGAAAGATGTTCAGTAAATGGTCCCTGTATGGGCAGGAATTGGCTTTTAAATGGAGGGATATGGCATCAGAGGGGAAAGCTGACTGACTCGGCTTCCCAGCGAGTGTTTAACAAAACACCCAGCATGAAATTGTCCCCCTGGGTGATTCCATGCAGGACTGAGGAGCACATGGCCCAGGCCAAATCCAGCCCTGTGCTCTGGCTGTGGAGCTGGTGGATGAATGAGGCTGATTTTTGTGCTATTATTGGGCATTGCTGAGGTGTCTGCTCAGATCCAGCGTGCCAAGTGCCTCCAAGAGGCAGGGAACGAGGAGCTACCCACACACAGTCAGTCCCCCAGATCACTCCTGTATTAGGAGATCCTTATCTTGGGGGAAAGCCGAGGTCTCCAACTCCTGAAATAGCAGCAGGACCCAGGCTGTGTCCTCTGAGTCAGCCCTGGCAGGATGGGGGGGGACCTGGGGGGAGGAGAGGGCTGGTTCTGTTGGTCTCAGTACTTTGGATTCAGGGGTATCACTATCCTTGTGTCTCCATATGTCAAGCACTGCCATATCTGACACACCATGACACAGACACCAGACCCTGGGGCATTCCCAGGGCAGGGCTTTCTCTCCTCACACCTCCCATTCCCTATTTCATCTTCCTGCCTCATCTCTGCCTGCCCACCACACTGAGGGAAAATCCTTGTGGCTCCCGCTCTGTCTCACTAGGAGAAAATTTGTGAGCTCATTTCAACATAATCACTATCCCAGGGCTCTAAAAGCCTCAGGAATCCTCCCGGGGTCTGCTCTGGGAAGCTCCTCCTGGAGAGCAGGAGTCTGGTCCCTTCCAGGGCTTGGGAGAGGACAAGGGGGGTCCCTCTGGGCAGGACAGGACCAGGGGTTGGAGAGGAGCAGCAAGCCCAGGCTGCTGCAGGGGAGGAGCCCCTGCCCATGGCCCGGCTGGAGGAAGGATGGGGCAGTGGTGGGTGAGGGAATTGGGACCTGAAGTCCATGAATCAAACCAGGGCCAAATCCCTGGGATCTGCTGCATGGCAGGGAACTGGGAATGGGAAAATACATATATGTGTGTGTACACACACACAGAGACACATATACACACACACACACGGGGCAGATTCCATAAATCAGCACTATTCCTGTCTTTCCTTTCCTTTTTTTTTTTTTTTTACACAATAAATCTTTTTATTTTATTTTTTTTTTTTGAACTCGTGGTAGCGATTGCATCATCTCCCCTCTCTTCCTTCCCCACCCCGCCCCTGGAACAGCACAGATTAAGATAAAGTGATAGTGCTGTGTCAAAGAGTGCTTTACTGCCACACTTGGGATAGAAGAGGAGAGGTTAATTTATCATCACTGGGGAGAACTGACAGAAGAGAGATATACTACCGAAGGGGGATTTAGCACAGGGCCAAGAAACTTCACACTATTTTTACCATCTGTCACATGCTCTAATAAAGCAGGACAAAATATGAAGAAAGGAAAAATGAACTATCAAACACTGATGTAATGCAGCCCATAAATCTAATTTAATTACTTTGCATGGAGACAGGTCCTCGAGTCCGTGTGAATATACTGGATTTTCTTGGCAACTTAACAACTAAGTGTTTTAATAACATCACACTATAATTTATTCTGCTTGAAACACAAAACCTCTTTTGTGCAAGTTTCTTTTCGTGTGTGTGTGTGTGTGTGAGAACTGTTAATTTTTCCTGCTAATGTCAAAACTGGCATAAATTCACATGTGAACTTGAAGCCTGACTGTGAAAAGAGGCGGAGGGGAGCGAAGGCCTTTTCTTGTCGTTGGGGTTGGTGTGCCTGTGTGTGCACACACGGGGAGCTGGGGCTGCTCCTGCCTCAGGTGAACAGAGCTGTCTGCAAAATGAGATTTTAACACCATGACAGGAGCGGGGGAGCAAGCAGAGGGTGTTGGCCAAAACCAAAAATAGAGGAACCAAAGGACAACAAAAGGCTGGTTATGTCTGAGGAGGAAGAGGATGAGGAGGAAGGGGCTGTGGTGGAGCTGCCCGGGCTGGGGGGCTTCAGTGGACCCATGGGATGGGGACAAACCAACACGAGGAGAATTATTATTCAATATGTGTTCCCTTGAATCCGGATGCAGTTACAGAAATTATTGCTAATAATGAAAGCTATATATCAAAGGTTATAAAATTCCTGTGTGCTGGGACACAATTTTTCTAGGCTTTGTTCTGAGCCATTAAAGATGACATATTGAGTTTGTGTGCCTCTGTGTTTAGTAAGAGACGTTTAAATCTGATTTTAACCTAAACTGGCGATTTTGACATTTGTCTCTGGTCTTTAAAGCAGGAACTCTGATGGCACTGGGGGGTGATGGGCAGCCCCCACCCAGCTCCGTGACCTCACACGGGAGGGGAGGAGGGAGCAGGTAATTAATTTGTTAGATCATCAGTGATTCATGTGAAATAAAACCATCAGTCTCTGTACAGTTCTGCCTGGGACTAAAAAAAAATAGAAAAAAGGAAAAGAGGGAGGAAAAGAAAGGTCTGGTGCAGAAGAGGCCAGGGAAGGTACATGGGTGGAGTGACCTGGGGGTGCAGAGCCCCTCGTAGTCCCTTGAACCATGGTGGGATGGGGTCCCCCAGCCCCACACACTGCCTGGTCCTGCCCCTGGCACTGCAGCATCCCCTGGGATGGGGGATCATCCCCATGGGCAGCTCCAGCCACTTGCAGAGGGTGAGAGAATGTGGGAATTCCTGCCCGGGGGCCTCACTGCTGCCTGGGCAAAGGCAGCCCCCAGCGTTCTGAAGTCAAATTAGACTCCCCTGAAACTTCACCCAAAACTTGCCTGAACTCAAGACCACTTTTTGTGCAATCATTGATTTTTCAACCCTGGAAATTCCAACTAATGCCAAGAGGTTTTCCACCTCCGGAGGTGCTGCTGCAGCAAATCCATCTGATGCTGTTGCAGCACCTCAAGGGAGGAAAATGAGGGTTTAAAACTGGACAAGAGCGGCAGAAGATCCTGCTTTGGGGTGTGGAAAGGAACTACTTGCACAGTGTTTGCTCAAGGATCAGAACTACAAATGGGAACCTGCAGGTGCTGTAACCCCTGGTAACAGACATGGCATAAGTGTAGAACAAACTACAAATTCTTTTAAGTCCAAATAAGCTTCTCCAAACCTGGCCCTCACCAGCTACACTGAAAGAGGAAAACTGTGGCTGAAAACACAAAAACCCTAAACCAGGGGTTTGCTGGCAGAAGGGAGATGTTTGCTTAGTGTGTGGATGTATCAGCAGGAGAGACCAGTGTTCAGTCCCTGCAGAGGCTGAGCTGGGCAGAGGGTCCCTCAGGAGACCCTTGAGATGCTCACAGCTCTCCTGGAGGACCCCAGGGTGGAGAGAGGGTCCCTAATGCCTCCAGCTCAACACACAGCTCTGCTCTTGGCTCTTCTCTACCCTGTGCAGGAAACAACCCCTTCCCTTCCTCTCTGCTCCTGTCCCCCTCCCCACTTCTCAGGTGGGGACATCTCTAAGTCTGCACCTGGATGGACCTGGCAGAGCAGGATCCAGAGCTCTTTGGGGGTGTCCAAGAGGCAATGCACTGCAAATCCCATGAGCTGCTCCCACACACCCAAGTCACTGGGAAGGACAACAAACAGCCAAAGGGACTCCGCAATCTACTCTCCAAATATATTCCAACTGCAGAAGAAGATTTGGTAAAATACACTCAACATTATAAGGCTGCAGAAATCTGCACACCTTCAGATATATTGTTCAAGAGATTGGAATTTATTCCCCTCTATTTTCACTGTCCCTCTCTCCCCACTTTCTCTTCCCGGTGTCGGAGATAATGAAAACCTTGGTATTTAAATTCAGTTGCAGCTCCTCGCCTCGCAGATTGATTGCTTAGAAAAAAAGGAAATAAATATATATATATCTATCTAAAAAACCCCTCGGAGCATGTGTGCATAAAGTAGATGGTAGATTAGGTGACTGGGAGAGGAAATGTCCCCCCTGTTCTGGGAGTGCACTGTTTGCAGAAAGATTAACTGATGGGAGCAGCGAGTTGCTGATGAAGGCAGTTTGTGTAAGAGCAGCCCCTGCCTACAGAGCCTCATCAGTCACTGCTGCCAGTGGCTGCTCGTGGCATGGGGGGCACGAGGGCAACGTGCCCACCAACACCACCCACGGGGCAGGGGATGCTGGTGAGGCTCTTCCTCGGATCTGTCTTGGGTCCCAGGATGGGTCCCGCTGTGGAGGTGACGCTCAGGAAGGCACAGGAGGATGGTGTGCTTCGAGCCTGGCAAATGAAGGATTGTTGGACCAACCCAGGGCATAAATCTTGGTTTCCTGTCATGCTTTGAAGCAACCCAGTCCATACCCATACCATACCCAACCTGCCAGAGGTCAAGGAGCGTTTGGATGAGGCTCTCAAGGACATTGTGGGATTGTTGGGGTGTCCTGTGCAGGGCCAGGAGATGGATTTGATGATCCTTGTAGCTCCCTTCCAGTTCAGGATATTCCATGATTCTATGGTACAGTGTGAATTTCCACTTCTGCTGGCAGGGAATGTGGAAGAGTTACAAATGGAGCCCTGGAATGTGGATTCTTCTCCTTCTCCTGCCTTTCCCACGGTGGAAGGGCTGCAGGCACAGGTTGCTCCAGTGCCCATCCAGAGCTGTGCTTGCAGCCAAGATCTGTTGTTGGGGACACTGCCATCCAACCTGCTGCTTCTTGGCCATCAGTCTGGGGGAAAAGGAGCTGTTTTTGGTCAAGGAGGTGCAGAAGGAGCCGGAGGGAGAGGGATGCTGTTCCCTTTGGCTCTGTGGCCAGATGATGCTTTGAAGCATGACCATCCCCTGGTTGCTCCCACATACCTTCACTTGAGACCTGCAAAACAGGCATTTCTGGGTGCTGGGAGTGTACTAAAGCCAGAGGAAAATTAATTTATGGGCTCACTAAGAGCAGAGCTGGAAAATGCCTCCAAGGAGTGCTGGAAAATGCCTCTGAGCTCACGCTTGAGCTGAGGCTGACTCGTTGCTGTTGTAACAGCACTGGCATCCTCAGCCGTGCAGCCTTTGAATCAAATACACCTCAAGATGTGTCCAGGAAAGAGGAAGAGGAGGAATTTCCACTGGGAGCTGCTGTAGCCAGTGTGGAGAGCCTGAGACTGACACCTCTGGCAGGGACCAGGAAAACATGGCCAAGGCATTGTGAGAGAGAGAGGCATGAGGCATGTGCAGCTGGAATGACAGGACTTTGCAGGTGGATGGAGCCCAGAGCTGCTGGGAAAGCCACTGGCAGCAGGAACTTGGGAGGTTGTGGAGATCCTTGGGAAAGCATCCTTCCTCCAGCAGCTGCCCCAGCCCCATCACTCTCCTCGGGGCATCTGCACAGTGCTGGGGGACAAAGTTCTGCACATGATCCCCGAGTTCATGGTCTGTCCCCATGACAGGGCCATGTCCCCTTGTCTTGGAGAGGTTCCTGAGGCTCTGGTGTCGAGCTGGGTTGGAAGGGCAGCCACCTGCCAGAGCTGCTCCCACATGTGGCCCTGTCCCGTGTCCCAGGGTACAGACCCTCTCCAGCCCCAAGCTGTGCTCTGCAGTCAAGCAGCAGCAACAGCCCACTGTGTTCTGGCTGGGGAATATTCCCAGTTCTCCTTGTGCTTTGCCACTCTATGCCCATGCCTTTTCCTTAAGCAGGGGAGGCATTTTGCTACACACACACACACACACACACACACACACACACAAGTTTTTACATGAGTTTCCTGAGTTCATGGATAAAGTCCAGAGCTGCCAAGCTCCCAGTGCTTTGCCATGTCACACTAATAGCTTCCAGATCCCATCACATATTAAATTCATGCGGTTTCAGCGGAGCCATCTATTTAATGCAATTCGCTAAATGCCTGCGTAGCTCCGCTGACAGTGACATATTAGGTTTGCAGTCTTTTGCAATCTGATATCTCTGAATTTGCCACTGTACTAAAGATTTGATTAATGTGGTTCCATTTCAGTGCAGTAATTGGCTGCGACTGTTGTAGAAAATAATCAGCCTTTCATTCCTTACAACTGCATGGACATGCTAATGAGAGAGTGGGTTAATTAAGCCCCAGGCAGAAAGCGACAGTTACTGATGACTGTTATGACAAACCACCGACTCGGCATTTGGGAGCAGGACAGCAAATTTGCACTTTATGAAATTACAGGAAAACTGGGACATAAGGAATAAATAGTTACATCTGTTTGGTGAAAGGAAAAGAGCGAGAGAAGAGAGTGAGCGAGATTGTGTCGCTTCCTCAAATCAGGGCACAAACACACAGGAGGAAAGTTGGGAGCCCAGAAGCGCAGGGGAGGGAATAAACTTTCATTTTCTTTGCAAGCACTTCACAGCTCCCCAGCGGGTTTAATCCGCTGGCAGGGTGTGAAACATGGACACCCAGCAAAGGGATTTGTGTTGCTGCGAAGCAGCCGAGAGACGTGGCGATGGCTCCTCTGGCAGCAGAAGGATACGGAGATGGCCGGGAATGAATCCCATTTCCCCAGGGAACAGTCAGCCCTCTGCGGGCAGGGCTGCGGGGACACACCCAGGGGTCTGATCTCCCCCTTCCCTCTATCCTTGGGGAGCAAATCCCCCCAGTTACAAACCACTGGGGTGGGGTGCAGCAGGGACCTGGAAATGGATGGGAAGAGAAGGAGGCTCAGGGAGAGCGGGAGGGATGAAGCCAGAGCTGTGCCATGACATCAGCGCTGATGTCACGCTTTGGAAGAACATCAATGCCTTCCCAGAGCCCAGCAAATCAAAGCCAGCCCCAAGTGCTCCTCGCAGAGCCCGGCAAGGAGAGCTCAAACAGCCTGGCCTTCCTCAGAAGGCTCCTCCAGCTCCAGCTCTGCAGCACTAATAAGTAATTTATAAGGATTAACGGGCAATTTTTTAAAGTTTCCCTTTCATGCCAGGCATATTTTGCCACATAAGCACTGCCACCATATAACCAATGATTTAGCTGAAGGGTTTTATAGGCTGAAATGGCTTTAAAATTTGTTTGGAATTACCTTGAGTACATTTTAAACACTTAAATTGTCATCTTTGCATTTTGGACTATTCATGTTGCACTATAGGAGAGGTTTTTTTACTCCATTAGATTGCACAGTAACTCCTGCATTGTTTTACCAGGCCCTCCTGAAAACAAGCTGACAGCACACCCAAAACACTCTTTATGACATGAGGCAGACTACAGGCACCGGGGGGAATGCAGGGGCTTTGTGCTGTCCCTGTGTCTGTCCATCAGCACGGGGCTGTCCATGGGAGATGCTCCTCACCTGAGCCTGGCCCTGGGAAGGGCTGTTTGGCACAGCAGGTACCACCAGCACACCCTCCCCGTGGCTGCTGGGCTTTGGGTTGTGGCAGCTGCCACATAGGGCATGAAAATTCCCCCTGCAGAGGTGAATGTGGGGCTCCCAGTGGAGAAAGGGGTGTGGGAATCCTCCATCCCACTGCCGTGGTCAGCAGCTGAGCAACGGGTGTGAGCATCCTCCACCCATTCCAACCTCATGAGTGTCTTTGAGATGCTCAAAAAGGGCTTTGACAAACCCATCCCAGGTGGGATTTAGGCACATCCAGGACAAGGAATGGCAAATATGTTCAGGGGTTTCTCATTTCATTGAGGTCTGAAGGTTAGTTTGTGTTCTCTGCTCCCTTTAGAAGCTGTTAGGTTTCATGGAGGGCTCTGCCTCCCACCTTCCCATGGCTACTCCTCACCTCAGCCTTCCTTCCTCTGCCTCCTTCACTGTCTCCTGCTGGGGGACCCCGGGGGTCCCCACCTGGCCCCAAGGACTGCTGGGGGTCCCACATGTCTTTATACCTGCCAGGTCCTGGCCAAGGAGCCCCCGGAGAAGAAACTGTAAAGATGTTTTATGTAGGAATAGGTTGGTTTCTGTGCAATAAAACCCAGAGCCATTGCAAAGCAGCTCCTGTGTAATTACAGAGACAGAGGAGATCACTTCCATATGTCGGAGTGGGTGTGAGGGGCCCCGAGCCTGCATCTGCTCCCTTTGTTCTGTGGGGGAAAAGGCAGAGAAAGAAAGGGAAAACAGAGACAGAAAAGGGAACCGAAAAGGGTCTGATGGAGAGAATGACCCCTCGCTAAACCCTGCCCAGGGCCCGGCTTGGAGGATCAAGGCACAGCAACATCTGGCCCGGCTGAAAGCGCTTGATCAATAAATTGTGCTACCAGGCACAAAATCAGAGAGATCTGAGAGCCAGTCATTAACGAGCTTGTTAAGTGATTGATATGCTTAATTTTCCTGTCAAATGCGGACTTCCCTTGTAAACATGTCAATTGAGAAAAGTTCAAGCTGGTCACTGGGATTTATGGCTGGAATAACATGTAGGTGGAGAGGAGTGACGTGTCCCCTGTGGCCCCTGTTGTTTCCTATTACACGTAGGGCCAACCAGCCCAGGTGTCATGTCCTTCTTCTGCCTCCTCCTCCTTTTTCTCCCTCCTCCTGCCCACAGCTGAGATAACAAAAGCAGAGCATCCTGCTGGAAACACACCAGAACTTGGCCCCAGCCAGAATTAGTGGTTGGGTTTGTTCACCTTGGTAAAGTGGAAGTCTTGAGCTTCAGGGAGCCTTTGATGGGTTGGAGTGGAGACCCAAACCCCACCATTTCCCCTCCCTGCAATAGCTGCATGTTTAACTGCTGCAATGGTTTCAACCAGGATATTTAATTTAACACCAGACCAGTGGTTGACATTTTTTTGCCATTACAGCAAGGTTTGGCCTTTTTTTTTTGCCACATTCTGCCCTCTTTTCCTGCTCCCACTAGGGCTGCCACCCTGGAGCCTGGGACTTTGGTCACCACAGCTGAGCCCAGCACCGGGTCCCAGCTCCATCCCCCACAGTGATGTATAAACACAGGCAACACTGAAACATTTAGCTCAAAATATTTGGGTTTAGGCCAAACATGGGATGTGTTTTGTTTTGTAAGCACTGTGCAGGAGGGGCTGGGCTGGGCTTTGCTGAGGCACAGAGTGGGAGGGAGAATGTGTGGATGAATCCAGGAGACATTGCCCTGTTTGGTTGGGTCTGAGGGCACTTTTGGGGTGCAGCCTCTTCTTCCCAGGAACGTGAGTACCACTGCCCTGCCTTTCCCAGGGATCCCCGTCTGGGCCAGGCACTGCTATAAATAAGCTGTTTTGTGACTGATTCATTTTTATTTCTGTTAACTTTTATCACGAAATAGCAGTCATCGAATCGACACCTCGGGCTCCCTTGAGCATATTCCCTCTGGTGTCATTTTTTGATAAATGCCAAGAACAGCCTAGCAGCAGGAGACCATTATCCTGTGACATGCTCCACTCTGCTCACATTATCTCTAAAATAACACGGATGCTCACACAAATCCCCGCAGCAGTTGTGACAGGGACCAGAGACAGACCCAGCCTGGCTGGACCGGGGCTGTGCCTCCTGCTTTTCCCAGCCAGGGTCCCTCTCAAAGCTGCCTGGCACCACCAGTTCTGGCTGACATGAGAGATAGAGAGAAAATCTTAATTCCTTCCTAGAGAGGTGGTGGTGGTGGTAAATTATTTTAGGTTTTGCATTTGCCACTTTCTAATATCTTTTAGGGAGATTCCTGCCTCCTGAGGGGCTGGAGGAGCCTAAAGTATCGTGAGAGAAGGTCAGCATCTCCTTGCCAAAACCACTTACAATAGTCACAGATTTTGAAGTAATCTCTCCTTCCCTTTTCCTTACTATTTTTCCCCAATGACATCTCAAAGACCCCACAAACACGGGAGCAAAGAGCAAACAGAAGGAAAGGAAGACCAAACCAAATGCTAGCACCACTCAGACTTCACCTAATCCCCCAAATCAAGATTTTCTTTGTGTTTCTGAACAAGAAAGAGGAAAGCTTGGAATTAAATTTGCTATGGAAATGTAATTTTCTGGGGGAATTATTGGGGGGATACTCTTTCTTTTGTAGCAAAATCATCAAAAAGCCTGTTAAAGCCAGCTGGAGATCAGGGTGAGGGGCGAGGAGTTGGAAGTGAGTGACTTGTGGTGGTGGAGCCTCCTTCCATCTCAGCAAATGGGGGGTGTTCCAAGGGGAGGGAGATGGGCTGAGGGGCTTCCCTGCACAGTTGGCAGCACAGAGACAGTGAAACAAACCCAGGGCAGAGATTCCCCTCCTGTGTTTTCCCCATGGACACACGAGCCTGGCAGTGTGTGCTCCCTGGGCCCTCTCTGGATGACACGAGTCCGATCCCATTCCCAGGGATTTGCCATCGTTTCGTGTCAGCCTCGCACCACATCAGTGTTTATTTCTGCTAATATGACACAATTAAAGGGTAATCGTATCTGTACCTTTCATCTCGTGTCAGGCACAGGGAATGCTGTTAGAGGGCTGAGACTAACGGGACACGATGGGACGTAGTTAACGCCATGAAACATTCAGATCAAATTAATGTAAGGGGAGAAGGGCGGTGGAGCTCTGGTGTCTCTCACCCTTCTTGGGTGGTTTGCTGCAGTGCCCAGGAGCCCAGGGCTCATCCCTGGATGCTTGGCTGCTTCCCACTTGAGCTGGTGCTTCTGAAACACCCCATGGGTGGCCATGCCCAGGGCTGGGGTGCTCATGGGTGACAGAAGAGGGGAAAAAGCTTCACAGAGCACAACTCCCAAACCCCTCTGTGATGTCTCATGTGTCTGCTTCCCTTTGCCTGGCCCAGCCTCAGCTCTCAGCACCTCTGGCACTCTGCACCCTCAGCAAACCTTCCCACCTAAAACTTTGAGATATGGTGGCAAAACTTGGAGGAAATAATTAACAATTATTTCACAAGAGAAGGTTCCAGCTGGAACAGTATCTGGTGGGGGAACATATATCTAACAAAGGCTTGTTATTTAAGCAATAACCCTTGAGAAATTGGTCGTTACCAGCATTAAACGACTCAGCCCATTGCCAAGGATGGTTAACGCTCTAATAAACTGGTCATTAACTGCAGTAACAATGAATTTCGAGGGGATTATTGCTATTATAAACCTTAATCAATGGTTTATAACAGCAATAATGTGGTCCTTTCCTTTAATGGTAAGTAGTGCAGCATGAGCCGCCTGCTTGGGAATATTTTCGGTGTGGCTGATAAGACAAAAGCGGGCGTTAAAGTCCTCCAACTCCAAACACTCTTGGGGAGGACACAAAGGCCACTGAGACCTGCAGAGAGCAGTGGTGGGTGGCTGTGGCCTCTGCAATGGGTGTCAGAGTCATGGACCCAGTTGCCAGTGGGCGCACAGGCTGCCCACCCCTTTGGCGAACACACTTCGCCCAGTTTGGGAGCACTGGGATACACTCAACCAGGAATCCACCGGAGATGCATGGATAAGGACTCCTTCACACACAGAGACTCCCATATCTTGAAGGATAAGATCCATCTCTACCTCTGCACAAAGAACCACAAACGTCATTATGGGTCATAAATTACCTCATCTCCTGAAACCCGACTGCTGCTCTGTACTTGACCTGCAACCTTCTGCTGTATCCCCACAGCCTGAAAATGTCACAGGGCCCCTTTCCCCCTCCTTTCCCTGCTGCTTGTTTGGAGACACTCACTGCCACCTTTTGTTTGCCCCGGGAGATGGAAACGCTGCTTATTTACAGTGTGAAGAAGGTGGGGAACAGGAAAGGCTCATTTTCAACCTGAGGTGGGCAAAGAACAGGTTCTTAATTAAAGGTTAACTAAGGGGATGAGGAAGGAGCCAGCCATGCTGGTGAGTGGGGCAGAGAACCCCAGGGCTGGTGGATTTTCTGGAAGAGGTTTAGGGAAGTGTAGAAGGAAGAGCCCTTTGCTCCTACTCTGGGAATGCTCCTCTGCAGAGGGGTGAAAACGAAGCTCTGGCACAATCCCATGTTTTCATGCCCTGTACCCCTTAAAAAAATAATAGATGGCAATATAATAAGGTAGCAACATGATAACAGTGTCTTCCAGAGGGCTTCGAATCATCCCCTTGTCTTGCATGAATGGAGTTGGACCGAAGGTCAGTAACTGCCCAGCCTGTGCTTCCTTCCCCAAGCAGGTTCCTGGGAAATCCCTGCTTGGGCTGAAACTTGTCACCCTCATCCAGGGAATTATCTCCACTTCTGTGTCGAGCAGCTGGGGCTCAGGCACCTTCGCTCTTGCTTCAAAGCTCTGGTGGATCCCCAGAGCTCCCGGGGGAGGGCAGGGCCTTCTCCAGAGCTCAGGCTGCAAAGCCCTCAACCAAGAGCGAGTTATAATTATGTTCTGACTTTAATGGAGATTTTCCCTCTCTGTGCCTGTGATTTTTATGGCTCTTTGGAGCTGGTTCTCAAGCCCTGCTCTTATCTCTGTGCTCCCTCAGCTCAGCTGGCTATGGCTGCAGGAGCACAGCATCAGCCTGCATTAACCAGGCTCAAACCAAGAGCACTTTGGGGGCTTTGGCTGGTTTTGGGCAGTCTTGTGACATCTCTGACATGGTCCTGCTCATCTCTGCTTTGCTTTGCTTGTCAGTGTCCCTCAGAGTGGAGGAGGTGGTTGGCTGCTCTTCTCTTCGCACTTTTTTTTTCAGAAAAAGACTGCAATGGAATAAATTGGAAAGTTTACTTCACGTAGCATGGAAATAAAAAAGCTCATTCAGAAAGTTAATGATTTATTTTATAGTTTCATTATCAGGGTCACATTACTCAATAGCATTTCAAACATGTCATTTGTACAAACTATGGTAATTAAAATTTATAACGTACTTCATCAGCGGCATATGAATCTTTTAGCCAGCACTCTGCTGTCATATAAACAGTGTAATTTCAGCTGCAATTCACCCTTTATTGGCTCTCATTTGTGATTTAACAGCCATCAATGACTGTGCTATAAAGAATAAATTAACCATCCGTAAACCTTATGATGACAGGGACAGTCAAACAGCCTCAAACTGCTCCACCAGGTCCTGGTTGGCCCACAGGGAGCAGACCCGGAGGTGCTGGTGCAAAGGCATGACTGCTCCTGTCACCAGGGTGCTGGGCATGACACATGTCACCATGAGGTCCCCAAGAGGCCCTGAAATGGAGGGTTTTATGTCCACTGCTTGCAGGACACACTGGAAGGATCCTTTCTCTCATGGAGGGAGGAGGTTCATCCACCAATAGCTCTGAAATTCCCCCCAAGTCCCTCTTGCCACAGCACCAGCCCAAGATCCATTCACAAGATCCCCACAACGACATCCTCGTGGCAACCCCTGCACCTTCCCTGCCCAAACAGCAGCTTCCAGACCCTTGTCCAGCACCTGGAGGGTCTATAAGAAGACTTCTGTCCCCACCTCTGTCCCCACAGCCACCCCCTGCCCTCTGCTCCTGCCCATCCAGCGGTCAAGGGGCTGATGGCCAAACCCAAACCCAGAATTCCAGCCTGGAAAGCTGCATGGACACGAGGGCAAATTCCTTAATGGGGGGCTCCTTGCAGCCAACAATTATCCAACAGCTTATTTGTGCCCATGGTTGGCAGAGGGAGCAATAGGATTTAATGGGATCCCTCCCGTGCTCTGAGCTGACACTGTGCAAAGCTAATAAATGATATGGATTGGATTTGTTACTGAGACATCTCCAAGGAGCCTGGGTCATACAGGCCAATAAAATTGGCCTCATAAATTTACCCTGACACACAGGATTACTCCAGCATTGCTGAGGTCACCTTCTCACACTGATTTATTGCCAGCCCATGGGTTAATAATACTGTTTACGGGGTTGTTGTTTTCCCCTACACGTAGCAGATATTAATCAGCCCGTCCGTGCCTTTTCGGTGCTCTGGGGGCGGGCACAGCTCGGGGTGAGGATGGGGTGGGGAGGGTCTGCCTGATTTATCTCCAAGCCAAGAGTTTTTGGGATTAAAAAAATCTTTTGAAAGACCTCTGAGGGAAGAGGGAAATCCTTCCCTGTGAGGGTGGCAAAGCTCTGGCACAGGTTGTTCAGAAAAGCAGTGGCTGCCCCATTCCTGGGAGTGTCCAAGGCCAGGTTGGATGAGGCTTGGAGCGACCTGGGATAGTGGAAGGTGTAAAGCCTCTTAATCTGGTGCTTAAAGCCCTGCGGGAAGAACTGCCTGTGAGAAGCAGCAGGAAGCTGGGGCAGGGCTGTGTGTCTCTGAGTCTGTCCTGTCCCTCTGTCCCTGCTCTGGGGATGTTTTTGGAAGTCCTCCCTGTCCCCGAACAGCACTGTGTGTTTCCCATCCCTCAGCCAGGACCTGGGGCAGCCAGCCTTGCTCCTGCTGCTTCGCGTTATTTTCATCCCACCTTAATCAGAGGGGACAGGTGAGATGTGCTTCAAAACACTGGAATCATATTTTAAATGGAAATGAAATGTGTGAATTAAATGTAAATTACAGCAGAATGGAAGGACAATCACTATTAGTTAAGGTCTGACACCTAGTTTTGCAGACCTTTCCTAAATGCCACAACTTGTTTCTCTGCATTTGTGACAAGAACTTGTAATTCCGTGGCAGCTGCTCCTGCAGCCGGGCAGGCAGAGGGTGCTGAGGGGCCCTTTGGGTTTCAAATAGCTATGGACTGCTTGTTGCCTCTGGGAAATTACTAACAGCACTGATATTTTTATTCAGGAGCCACGAAAATAAACCTTGGTGTTTTCCCCCTGAAAAGGTGAGGCGGTAATACAAAGGGACGTTTTTATGGAGTCAATTTATTTAAGGGTTCCCCCATTTGCTTTTGTATTGGAAAAATATGTGTCGTGCCAATGAGCTGAAATTTCTTCTTCATCTTTAATCTCAACCCCACCTCCTGGAGCCACTGGCTATTCCCATGGCTTTGCTGTGCCTTGAAGCCTCCCAAAACATCTCACTGCATTTTTCACACCAGGAAGCATCCACAGGCCCTCCCAGTCATGGTACTGGTCTGTTAAATGTGGTGCCCCATCCTCTGCCCTGTGGATGCTGCTGACCATATTGTCCACCTGCTGTGCTGTTCCAGGTTTCAAAGCAGAAGGATATTTGGGCTTAATTTCATGTAGGATTGCACTGGGGGAAATGTATCATCACATGTTGGGATAATCACAACATTTCATTCTGGCTTCAGCATTTCTTACATATATATATATATAACATTGAAACAAAATGCTTTTTGAAATGGAAAAAAAAGCCCTATGCCATTTAATTCCTAAAAGGTCAAACTGAAATGCTTTGGCCTTATCGAAATGATTTTCTCCTTTGATTTTTCTTTCCAAATGCAATTTCATCAAAATCAGCACATTTCCGCAAATGCTTCACCTTTGGCAAAATGGCATCTCCTGATGGGGAAGAGTTTTGGGGGGACATTTCTGACCAGCTTTTGCTGGGCACAACCCCCTGACCGTGGCTGGACTCGAGGATGAGGGCTCTCCCCAGTGCCCACTCAGTAGCTCCTGTGGTGCAGATGTGCTCCAGGTGGGATTTTCCAACCTGAGCTGTTTTGGCTGGAGGTTGGATGCCCAAGACCAGCACAAGGTCCTTCCTGCTTCCATTGCCACCATCCACATGCTGCCAAATGGAGGTAGACTGGATCAGACCCCCTGGCACTGCCAAATCAGACACGTGTTTGTGTTTTCCCGGTCCCTGACTGGGATGTGATGGAGGGGGAAATGTCTCTCATTCCTATCAGGTGATTCACTGCCCTGGCCCTGTGCTGAATCCTCCCTCCTCCCCGAGTGAGCTCGCTGGGAGGATCCAGAGCCTTCCTTCCTATTTTTACAAAGCTTGCAGCATTGTCAGAAAGAAAAGGGTACCATCTGGTTAGCCCTTGTTTACTGCACACCCTGCCAGTTTGAGCTTATTAATCATATTTACCCAAGTATCTTAATTACTCCCTGTCTAGCGACTTGCCTTGCACTCAGCTGTTGACCCGCTCCCCTCCCTTCTCCTTCACCCTTTTTTTTTTTTTCCTCCTTCTTTTTAATTCCTTTCCATCATCAATCACAGGAGCAGCGTGGGCAGAGGAATCCACGGCTTGGCTTTCAGTGTCGACAGTGTTGCTCTCACAGCCAAAGGGCTGGAGTTCACCACCAGCTCCTGCCAAACTTTGGGGTGTGTCCACTGGGGTCAGAGGAAGGTGAGTGGGCAGCGAGGGCAGCACGGGGGTCACTCCTGCCCACAACTGCCCCTTCCAGCTGCTGTGACAGTGCTGGGAACTGCCTGGATTCCCTGGGGCTGAGGGGCTGTCCAGGCTCCCAGGGTGATGTACTCAGGCTGGGGGCTGTCCAGTCTCCAGAGCTGCCCATCCTAGAGCTGTTCCCACCAGGGACAGGCTGGAGGGCAGGAGCTTGCACGAGGAGACACCATTAAAGATGGTAATTTGTTGATCCAGGCTCTCCTGGCGCTCCGGTGCGAGAGTGGCACCGTTTTCTTTACGACCTCATAAAGTCACAGCCGAGAGGCCGATTTGGAAAACAAACTGCCTCAGGTTGACAGATAATTAGATACAGGGGACATATTATACGCCTTTGCATATAAATGTGCTCGGAAGCGCGTTGGTTCATCAGGAGTTTAGGCTACGGGAGGCGCAGGTACCCCCGGCACACCAGGATATATGTGCTGGCACAGCCTTCAGCAGCAGCTCCATTTTACAGCCCTTTCATCTCCTGTTCGCTGTGTGCCCATGCACAGGCTGCTTGTCAGAGCACGGCTGCCTTGATTGGCTTGGTTTGGTTTGGTTTGGTTTGGTTTGGTTTGGTTTGGTTTGGTTTGGTTTGGTTTGGTTTGGTTTGGTTTGGTTTGGTTTGGTGGGGTTTTTTTCACCCCAGCAACCCCCCGAGCTGCCTCTTTTGCATGAGCCAAGGCTTGTGTTTGGCATCTCGGGTTTCTGCTCCTGCGCTTGCAGTGGGAGAGGAGGGTCTGAATGGGGATTCATTACTATTATTACTATTTTTGTGTTCCTATATCACGTCCAAACCTCACTCTTCCCGAGTGTGAGCCCGCTGAGAGCAGCAGAGCAATTCTGCCCTGACACGGTCCTGGTATTTATACGGCAATTCAGCCTCCCGCGCTCCCAGCCCCCAAACCACGAGGTTTCAGATATTAAAACAAAACAAAACAGTTGGGTTTCTTTTTATGCACTTCAAGATTTAAGGTGTCAGCCAGCACGTTGTCAAGCTCTCAGGGTTTGCTTTTCCAAGTGAAAGCCAAGATCCCTGTATGGCCACGGCTCCTGCTGGGGGTGTTTTCAGAGCATAACCCCGGCTTGCAGGGTTTGACCATATTTAGCTGGGATAGCTGCATCCCCCCTGCTCACCTGTCAGCAGTTTCCTCCCCCTCAGAAGCAGACCTGCACCTCACTGAGATAACCTCTCCTTCCAGCTCCCCCCCGCATATCCTGCTATTTTGGGGGTGAGGCAGAAAATGTCAATTAAATGTCCATATTCCCAAGGAAAGCTTCCCTATCAGTCCTTCTCCCCCAGAAAGGGAAAATTAAAATGTGTGTGGGAAAGATAAAGCTGTCAGAAAAGGGAAGAGAGAAAAATCCCCAAACCCTAAACCCCCAGCAGCCCCCATGGAAGGAGGTGATATAAATAGAGTTGCTGTCACTTTGATGAATTAGATCTTTTGTTAATTAGGATACATTGATTTAAGTGTTGTCCAACCAGATAGGCCTCTTTCCTTCCACTTCCCTCGCAAATCACAGCCCAGGGTGGTGGCAGTGCTGCCTCCTCCTGCCTTTCCTTCTCCTCCTTCAACAATCACATTTCCACTTCCAGGTGTCAGAAGGGAACGTGGGTGAGGTGACAGCGCTGGCACCTCTGTGACTCAACATGCCTTTGGTGAGGGCCACGCTGGAGAGCTGAACGTGCCTCTGGCACATCTGGCACATCTGGTGTTTGCACCCATTCCATGCACGGCAGGACTGAAACTGGTTCCACAGAGCCCCCAGAGGGACACTGAAGGGTCAGGCTGGGGGATGTGGTGCCATCCAGCTCCCACCATGGGCACAGCCAGCGCTTGGAGCACACATACTGGACAGGCCAATGGAGCAAAGGCCAAGACTTCCACCTACCCCCTGGAAAAACTGGTTGGAGAGGCATCCATAGGATCAGCCCAGCACCCACAGCTGGGTCACCTCTCTGTTGGCAGCACGTGGACAGGGATGATTTGTCCAGGCTGCAGGGAAGCCTCACCCCACGTGCCTGGCTGGGCTGTCTGGGTGGGACACTGCAGAACCCAAGGGCTCTGTTTCCAGTCCCATCCCACACTGCAGCTGCCCCAGCTCCATCCTCCTTGGGTGATGGCAATGAAAACCATTGCCTTTGGAGCTGGGTCACTCTTAGCCTTGGATAACTCACCCTGCTTGGCACCCCCTCCCTCTGGTGTCTGCAGAGGTGCCCCCCTGACCCTCATCCCTCAGCAGCTGTTGGCTCAGGTGCAATGTGGAGCGGGCACCTCCCCTGCTCCTTCCCGCAGTCCCACAAGACGCATCCAGGCTTTCCAGCTTTCCCCGCCGCCTCTTGTCGTCACTTGAGCACCAGAGGGAGAGAGAGAGGGGAGAAAAAGTGCTGCGCTGTGTGGATTATTGTGTGTTTGTCACGGGGAATGGTGTAAGCTGTAGGTACAGCATCTCCCAGCGGTGATTTATGGCCCCTGTCAGCGGCCCCGGCGCGCTGTCCGCTGTACTGTGGAGGATGGATGCGGCGCTGTCAGCCCGACCCGCGCCCCTCCGCACGCTCGCTCCCCATTTCACGCCGCTGAACATAAACAATCTTTTGTAAACCTGACAGTCACACTTGCTCCTTTGGAAACCGAAAGCAGCAATGTATGACTTGGATCTCATCGCCCCATTTCCTGGGCTGTGCAGAAGCTCTCCGGGAAGACGGGGGAGTCCCCCGAGGACCAGAGAGATCCCACAAAAAGCTACAGGGAAGGGATGCACATCCACGGTGCATGTACACCAACACTGGATGCATCGTGATTCCCACACCTATTTCCCACTGCCGTTCTGACACACACGCCCTCCACAGCCAGAGCTCCACCGTGCTCCAGAGCAATGCAAGTTTCCCATACAATTATTCCCATACATCTTCCTCCCCCTAAAAGAAAATCCAACACCAGGACCACAGCCTGCTTGGGAATGGGCTCTCATGTGCCTCCAGAGATAAGAGAGCATCTCACAAAAAACCAACATGCTTTTATGACTGGTAACAGTAATTGGAATAATCCTGCACAGGGAAAGTGCTGCAGGGCAATGCCTCAGCTACAAGGGAAACCAGGACCTGCTAGAGGGAAGAACATCTTGGCTACAACCTCCTGACATTGGGAACTGGTGAACAACAAACGACTTTCCCATTCAGAGGCCAAAGTTACCAGCTCCTCTTAACGTGAGAGGAAGCCAGGATGAAAAGCAAAGGGGAGCTCCAGCTCCCACATGTCCTCCTGGCTCCCACTGCCCCCAGCACCACAGGACAAAGCAGCTGTGGGTGCCTTGCCAGCCCTGGGCCGTGCTGAGGAGCTGCCTTGCCATGTTTCCCAAGAACAGCTGCAACCTTGCAGGGAGCGCTGCTCCACTGACACACTCCTCCCCTTCCCCGTGCTGCTGCTCCTCTCTCTGTCCCCTTCCCTGTGACTTTGAGGTTGGCCACGCCAGGCAGGGGATGAAGCAGAGGAGGGAAATCGCTTGCAAGTAGTTTGCTTGTATTCTCTTCCAGATGGTTTGTTTGGGAAGTTCCTCTGTGTAAGCCTGAGTGCTGAGTCTTGAACATCTGCTGAGGAGGAGCGTGCTTGGGATAAATGGGAAGAGGCTGCTGGAAGGGCACATTTGGGAAGGTCCCAGTGCTCCCAGCAGGGCTCAGTCTGGTGGCACTGGTTGCCCTTCATCCCGAAGTGCCTTGCCAGGCACCCGCCACTCTGTTAAAATCCACAGCTGCACTTTGGGTGGGATTTAGGATTTGATCTAGTGCATGTCAAAGACACCTAAAACAGGGAAATGCACCCTTTAAAAACATTTGCATAAATCTTGATAAGCAAGCAAGCTGGGGCCTTACACTGTGGCCTTTCCCATGGCTATACCAAATTATTTATACTTCTGAGGGTGATTAAATGGGTGTTTTGGTGACAGTGCTGCCTTCTGGCATTTGGCTGCTGGGAGTGGCTCCAGGTCGGGCTGGGATGGCTGGGATTGTCCAGGCTGGAGGCATTCGGGAACCACGGAAAATCTGAGCAGCCAGTTCAAGGGAGCAGTGACAGGAAAGGGAACTTTCCTGGCAGGTTGCTATTTAAGTCTGTCGGTTCGGCGTGACTCGTTGTTGCCACGACCTCTTGGAGAGGCGCCGTGTTTGTGGGAGTGCTGCTGGGTTTGCTGGGCTCCTCCCGGTGGGGCGGGTCTGAGCCAAAAACGACACCGAATCATTCATTTGCAAGAGAGACTAATTGCCACAACAGATGATAGATGGAAAAAAAAGGACAAAAAACTCCCCCTCCAGGACTGTATTGCTTGCCATTCCCAGCCTTCAGCTCTTTATTCCTTTTGCTGTAGAGCTTCTCCTCTGCATTTTTGTTGAGAAGCCCAATCCTTGTGTGAACTGGAAGGGCTGTTTGCAGCTGGAGTCACACAGATGCCATGGAGCTTCCAGCCAGTGCTTTGTCACCTCAGTGGGTTGCTGCCTCTGCTCAATACCCTGTCAGCTCTCCACGTTCAGAGGTGATCAGGGACCAGTGTGGGTCCTGCTGGGAGCTGCTGGATCCCTCTGTGCCTCCTTCAGTTTGAGAATGGGTCTCATTCCCCTCTTTTGCCACAGCAGTTCCCTGTATTTCTTACCCGACACATGCCTTTAGTTGCAACTTCTATGGAGTTTTAATCTTATTTCCCTGTGCTAAAGGATCCCTGTGCCTGTCCCAGCTGGCATTGCTTTTCCCCATCCCACATGGGGGGAGCACACCTATTTCCACGGAGAGAATTGATTATTTTTCCCTGCAGCTGCACTTGCTGTACACAGGAATTATGGGTCTTTCCACACCTGTGAGAGAAACATTATCCTTAGCCTTCAAGGGTGAAGCATCTTATATTTAGTTGGACTAAATAATGATTCTTCTCTATCTTTCATATCGGGATTTAAGAGCACCCTGGAGCTACAAAGTTTATTAGAACCCATAAGAAGAACTGTACCATAAACGGGACAACTGTGGCCATAAACCTGCACCTTGAAGTTGTAACAAATCCTGGGATGTTGAAGTAGGACACGGTCTTGTCTCAGTCAGCAGAAAGGAAAAGAAAAAAAAAAGGAAAGAAAGAGAAGAAATGCAAACTTAAGCAGAAATGAGGCCTGGAAATATAGAGAGGAAGAAAGGGGAAAAAAATAATAATAAAGCAAAGCGTGGTGCTTTGCAGAGCCTGCTCAGCTGGAGCCCTGGGCCAGGCGCCCATGGGATGCAACTCAGATTAATGGGGAGAGAAACAACAGGGAGCTGCAGGAGGAGAGGGAAAGGTGAGAGGAAGGAGGTGCTGGGGGGATTTATGCATGTGCAGAGAGGGTCCCTGCAGCCAGGGAGGTGATGGGTGCTTACAGGGCTTGGAGCTGTCCCTCATGTCCCTTTTGGGGAGCCCCACTGACAGTAACATGGAGAAACAGCCAGAGGGGACAAATCCCAGAGACTGGGGATGGAGGTGGGGGGATGCTGCTGGGTAACACTTGCCAGGGGGCAGGATGTGGTGGGCAATGGGCTCAGAGGCCCCTCTGAGGGCACATCCCTTGGTTGCCCTGAGCCTCTTCTCTCCTGGGTCTCCTCTCCCTTTAAGTTCTCTGCTGTATTTTACTGTCACTTATTCAGTTTGCATTCCCTTCGTCGGGAGCCAAAATCTTTTCAACATCTCAGCCTCTGAGCTCTCTCCACTTCCAGCCCTCATCCACACTGGGGTGGGGGGGCTGGAGTGTTTTGGTTTGTGCATTCTCTGCCTTCTGCAGCCGTCACAGACGCGTGACTTGGAGACGTCGAAGGACTTCTGGGATTTCAGGCGGCCCGGGCAGGCTCTGAGCCACCCTCCTGCACACACAGGGGCTCAGAAGCCAGTGAGAGCCCTGTCCCTCCCCTCCAGCCTTCACTCTTTTGTCACATTGGGTTATTTTTCCTGCTGTTGAATAGATTAAATGACAGAGCGTGGTTTTTTTTCTTTTTCTTTTTCTTTTTTTTTTTTTTCTCCTTAAGTAATTGAGTTTTATTTTGGAGAGGGGAAAAATGGAGCGCTAAGTGGGAAAAGGAGGGAGATAGGAATAAACCACACATCTTTTTATATAGGATCCACAGTTAATTCTTAATTAGAACTGACAGATGCTTCTCCCATAATCCTATTCCCAACATGTTCTGTTTGCTTTGTTTGGCGCTGCATGATACATGGTGGCATCGTAATGACCTTTCGCAACTCCTCCTGGAAGTGTTATTGGCACTCCAATGATTTATTGCATGTTCCAGTTGATTACTGGGCCATTTGTCAACATTTTTTTTTTTCACTCTCCATAAACCTGTCTCCTGTGTCACAGACATTCGCTAGCATGAAAATTTAAACAAATAAAGTGTGTGGCTCGTAGGCAGCATCTGACTTTTACTCCAGGCTTCCAGCACAAATCCATCCTGGCCCTGGCCAGGGTTTAAACATCACAGGGTGAGGACGAGGGGCTCTGCCTGCAGGAGATGTGGGGCACCCGGGCATTGTTTCCATTGTGGGATTTTAGGAAGTGCTCTCCAGGTGATCCATGCCAATTGCTCAGTTGTTTGTTGGCGTTTTGATGCCATCAAGGGGAAAATCAATACTGGAATCTAATAGCAAAATAGCAGTGCTTACAGTGAGCGCCTGAGGAGAGCTTGGGTTCTGCCCCTCAGTTGGCATAGTGGGGCGAGCAGAGCCAGGGAGCAGCCAGAGGAGATGGGGCAGATCCTGGATCAGAATCCAGCCAGGAGCACAGTGAGCCTCCCAAAGGACTTTTGGGGCAAGGGGAAAGACAACGCCACTCAACTCACTAACTCTGAGCAGACGTATTTGGGATGGGGGGAATTATACCAGACTGACCAAAATTCCAGGACCAAAACGCAATTATTCAAAGCTCTGAAAAGGAGCTGCTCTCCTCATACCGGTGCAGTCCCAGCCCTCCAGGCACCCGGAGAAGGATGAATGGAAGCTCCCAGAATCACCTGCCTGATTTAAAAATCCTGGCCCATAAGTAAACTGGATATAGTGGCTGTTACAGTGGCCTGGAGCATCTGCACTGCATTTCGAGGAAGCTTTTCCAGGCACTCATATAAATCACGGCTCTGCTGCAGGAAAGGCAAGGTATTGTTTCACTGCTGTGACATCAATGCAGGCCACATAAATAATTTTTTATTAAGTGTGCAGTGCCCTGTAAAAATACACACAGAGCTGAGGGTACTGCAGAGTGAATGCAGAGGCAGCTTTGAGCAGCCCTTTCCATGCAGGAGAGGTTGGGATGAGACAGGAGACTCATCAGGGAGGGGAGTGGGGTGACTGGATCTTTTTCCAATTCCAGCTCAGATCGGCATGTAATGTATGGCTTAATTTCCTCTCAAATTAGACACTTGATAAAAAAAGTTATTATATCTGTCAAGTTGCCAGTGCTTTTTATGAGTGTGATAAACTAAGAACCACTGCTTTACAAACCTTGATAGGATGTTTCAGTACCTGGAAAACAATTTTATTGCAGCCTGGACTACTAACAAATTGCAAATACTGATTAAGCCATAAAGTTACAACAACATTAAAAAATAATGAGAGGTTATTGCACGAGGGAAAGGCTCTTGAGCAGTGGATGCAGCCGCCAGGTTTCCATTGTGCAGGGGAACAGGGCAGCCTGCAAAGAGCAATTCTCCAGCAGTGCTTCCCACTGGTCCCTGTGGAGGGTGCCCAGGAGGGGATGGGTGAAGGGGAGACAGGCAGGGGCCCCTGTTACATTCATATCTGTGCTCTGCATTTGCCTAATCAGGGAGATCTGAAGTCAGAGCTTTGCACAAAGAACCCTCTGCCAGGTCCTGATGGGTACAAAGGCTGAAGGTCCTGCTGGGGTGGGCTCCTAAAATCTGGAGCTGTACATGCCCAGGACAACACTCCTGAGCATCTGCACCTGCACATACCCACACACTCTGACACTCATCTCCAGCCACATCAGCTTTGAGCAGGAGTTGAGGGGCTGAACATTGACAGACCTGGGTCCAAGGTCTCCCTGTGCTTCAGTTTCCGAGCTATAACCTTCACACCACAACACTCCTTCAAAGTCAGGACAGGCAAAGGATGATGTACCAAGGGCTTGGGATCTGTTAAGACCCCACCACATCTGTGCTGGTAGGTGGGTGGAGGCTCTGACTTTCCTGACTGGAACTGGAATAGCAGGGAATGGTGCAAGTTCAGAGTCACTGAGTGTGCCTGAGAGTCAGCACTGCTCATCAGCACGTGGACAGAGGGAACCCCTTTTCATACCCTCCCCAACAGGTCCTGCTGCCCCCAACCCATCCCCTTCTGCCTCGGACCCCTCCCCTGGCCAGCTCTGCAAACACGGGTGTGTTTGAACTTTAATGATGACTGGACAGAGACCAGACTGCCAAAACCTCCCGGGGAGCTGGAGAGGAATTCCTTCTGGGAAGCCCTGCTGAGGTTTGGGCCAGCACTAGGTTAGGGGCTCATCAGGCAAAGCATAGAACTGCTTCCAAAAGGAAGGGTGGGCAGAGAGAGCCCAAGTCTCATACCTGGCCCTTGTGCAGGGGCTCCATCTGCTCAGCAGCACCTGGGCAAGGATGGACAAGCCACTCCAGAAACACAAAGAAAAGCAGCAGCAGAGGGGTATGAATGCAGAGGCACCATGAAACCACTCCAAATTGGAGCTGCCGTTCCCCCTTCTCCTCCCTCCCCCCATCTGCTGAGCTCTGCATGCAGAGTGCAGGTGCTCTCTAAGTCCCCAGGTCTAGGAGGATGGAGGACAGGCTCAGCTGGGACTTCACACCTGGCACATCCTCTTAATGGCATTCCTGCCCTGGAGCACCTGCCTGCTGCAGCCTCGGGGGTCCTTGTCCTTGTCCTTGTTCTGCTCCTCAACAGCAAACTCTGCACCTCTTCCTCCCTCCTTCATTTAAAGCCGTGCTTAATTACTGCATGGCTGAACTAATGATGCTGCAATTAAAAACATTTAGGGTTATTGCCAATAAGGTGGGTTAGTGAAGTTGATTAAAAAATGTTTGCTGAGGAACATGATGAAAGAGGGGAAATAAGCAAACAGGCAGAAAGATGAAAATGCAAGCCAGAAAATGCTCAGGCAGGATAGTCCTGTGGAGAGGCCACAGTGACCCTGAAACAGGGCTACTCCTTCCTCCTTCACCTGACCTGCAGGAAGAGCCCCTTTACCTCTCCAAGACTCAAACACCAACAGAACATTTCACCTGACTCACCAAAAAGGCGAATTATAGCTAAATTTATCAAAGATTGAGATTAGGGGGAACCTTTTTTCTTTTTAACTAAACTTGCTATAACAAAGAAGCGCCCTTTCCCCAACCCTTGAGTGGGCAGGTTCTCAGCAGCCCCTCTGCCAGGCTGGGTGGCAGTAGAACATCGAGGTCAGCGAGAGGAGCTGCAGCTCTGGGGACAGGGCAGGGACCCTCGAGCTGATGAGCTCTGGGAGAGTATCCAGGTAAGTTGTGCCTGTTACCTGAGCTCATCAGCTGAGTCACAACCCTGCACAGATGCAGCTCCTCTGGGGCCAGGGCTGTCACATCACTGTGTCCCCACATGTTCCTTACCTTTATGGAGCCAAAAGACCTCTGCAACACTCCCCTACCAGCTGGAGAGTGGGGCCCTCACCATCCAAACCAGTCAGATGAGGTGGGTCCCTGTGCTGTAAACACCCAGGGCTGCTCTCTAAGGGGGTCCCCACTCAGCTGTGTCACCCTGTGATGGCACACAGTGGCTGGGAGTGCCCTCCACTCCATCACCTCACACATCCCCAAAGGTGAGGCTGAGTGTGACTGGCACTTGATGGAAATACGTGCTGCTCATGAGAGGCAGCTGAAAGTGTTTCCTTATGCACACACAGAGCTGGCATTTTGCAAGATTTAGGGAAGTAGGCAAGACGGATTTGTCTGCGGAGGCTTTGCACCTTCGGCAATTATGTCTGCAGCCTGGAAAACAACAGCAGCAGGGTTGCAGCAGGGAGGGAAAGAAATTCTATCATGTCAGAATAATGAGATCTGTGATTTCAGCACTTACTGGGTCAGAGACACACGCAGTGTGTTATCTGTAATGCTTCCCTCTGACATTCAGGGAAATTGCATTTATGCAGAGGACACGAGGCATCGGAGCACAGTGAGTGCTTCCTCGGCCCCTGGCAGGGGATGCTCTGCCTTGGCCTCACCTGTCCCACCCCTTCGGGTTCCCAGGATCCCCCCCAGGTGCCAGGAGGGAGCACAGGGCAGCACAGTCCTTGTGCCCATCAGCTTTATGAGACACGGCTGACTTGTGTCTGCAAGGACAGCCCCAAGGTGGGCCCAGGGAATGGGGCTGTTTGTGCCCCCTCCACGGGCTTTGGGGGCTCTGGGAGTGGGACACTGGGGTGGGAGGTCAGTGACACTATCTTTCTCATCCCATTAAAGTGTCAGATGAGTTTCAGGTCTAACTCCTTGTGGACAGTCCCATCTCCCACAGGTTTATGTTGAACCCAGTGGGTCATGAGGGGTGTAGAGGGGGTGGAAGGTGGGATGGGAGGACGATGCCCCCAGTGTGGACCCACTGTCAGCCCGGGCTTGGCTCAGCAGAGGGGCATGGGCTGAGAAGCACAGCTTAACACACAAAATACAGTACCAGGTGGAGTGGATTGTCCTGAGGTCAGATTCTCAAGGAGACAAAACACTGTTTTCTCATAATCTGGAAATGCTCCACAGGCATTTTTGAAGTTTTAGAGAAGCAACTTAAAACCAGAGGAATTCCTTCCCCTACCTCTCCCTTCAGAAACCCAGAGCAGTGGAACTCAAAACATTTTGCTTTGCCAATTCAAATCCTCCTGTTTTCATCCAAACCAGCTTGTTTTCTATCAGAAATGCAGTTTTCTGACAAAAATCTATTTTCTGATAGAAAGCAACCAACCTTCAGAAGAAGAAATGAGCCAAGGGGCTGTGGGAGGGAGCCCTGCCTTTGGTGTGCAATGTCTCACAAGGGTTCCAGGACTCCATGGCCACTCGTGGCCACTGGCACTGGCCAAAACATCACTCAGAAACTCTTTTCCAGAAAAGAACATAATTTTTCTACTAACAGTCTGAGTTCTTAGATGATACGAGGCCTTGGACTGGGAGCTGCAGGATAACTCACAGTGGAACTGGTTCTGCTCCTCTGTACCTCTCACCATCCAGGGGTTTATTACAGCTCTTGCTTTTTGCCTCCCCCCTCTTTCTTTTTCTCTTTCCAGCAGAGGAAGAAAACCATGTTGAGATTAAAAAGATCTTGTTTTCCAGCTGTTTAAGACAGCCTGAAACACAGACCTGAGCCAGTACCCGGGATCAAACCTCCCACTGTGGGAGAGGCAGTTCCAGCCCAAGGCCAGCTCTGAATTTTGCCAATAGCTCCTATATTTACAGTTTTCCTTGAGGGCTTTCATTACAGGCCACAGAGCTTTTGCAGGCGGGGTCTGGAGTTTGTCTTGGACTTGATCTGCAAAAGCGTGGGGCTGCCTCTGCAGGAAGACATTTCTGGATGGTTCTTGTGCAAGACACTGAGAAAGAAGGAGGAGGAGAATGAGGGGGGCTGTGTGGCTGGGTCACCCTTTCACCCCCCATCTCCCAGGGAGACAGGGAGGCTGGAAAACCACTCCAAAGTGATCCTGCAGCAAGGGCTGCTGTGCCATGGGTGATGCCTTCCAGCAGCCCAGCTCACCACCAGCATGATTATTTTAATTTCCAAGCTGAAGCCACAAGTCCCTTACTGCCTAGAAAGGATGGTTCACAAAACCCTCCCCTCCAATAACATGGCAAACCCTCTGAAGAGCGAGGAGAGTGTTTGATCTCACAGAACCATCATGGAATGGGGTGGGCTGGAAGGGACCTTAAAGACTATCTCATTCCAAACCCCCTGCCATGGGCAGGGACACATTCCACTAGACCAGGTCCCCCCAACCTGGCCTTCACTTCATCGAAAAAAACCTCAGACAAGGAAAGATGACTTTTTTTTTCTTTAGGCACCACACTGCCTGCATGGTGCTCTGGGACAGGTAGAACCTGCCCCATCCTCATTGATTCCAGGAATCTTTCTCTCCCCAGGGCAGTTCCAGAGATTGGAGCTGCTCCTGGAGCCCACCATGGGTTTAGGGAGGGCAGAGGCTTCTTGCCGTGCCCAGAGCAGGTCCCTGCAGCTGTGTTTGGCCACGGTGGGATCACCTAAGAGCGGTCTGGAACGCTCCCGCTCGTCCTGCTGCTGCTCTTTTGGGCAATTATTTGGAAGTAATGAAAGTGAATGCATGACATTTAAAAAAGAAACTCCGCTGTCAGCAGGAAAGCTGCCACATTCCTCCTGCACCTCGGAGAATACGCTTAGCTTGAAATAATGTTCATTTTAGCAGAGTTGTAAATTACAAGTGTGCTGGGGTCTTGTGGGATTTATTACCATTTGGAAAGAGGTTAGAGGCCTTGTGCTGTTGCTGCTGCATCTGGTGCAGCTACAGAGCTGAATTTGGAGGCGAAAGAAAGCACCTTTTATAGCTCATCCCTCGTGGCTTGTATCATCAACATTGTACACACAGACACACACACCAGCTCCATCAGGAAAGAGGAAGGATTTCAGAATCCCTTTTCCCAGTCACTCATCGTCATTGATCCACTGTTATTAATTCCCAGTGACCCAACCGCTCTGGGCTGAGCACTAAGTGTGGCCATTGGCCCCAGCTCCAGCCTGGGGTGCTGGGCAGAGGTTGCAGCTCTGCTGGGACAGCTCTTTAATTTTCTCAGGTTTATGTTCTTTTATTTTTTTTTGTCTTTTTCTTTTTTTTTTTTTTCATTGCAGGTGTTTCATAAAAATGCAGCCACGGACCTGGCAGGAAGCAATAAGCTTCAGCTTCCTCTGCATGAACCAAAGGGATTTCTGCCTCCCTCCTGGCAAGGATGGAGTTGTGCTAATGTAAGATTAATGCTCTACAATCCTGACCCTGCTGTCTTCACTCTCTAAATGCTGAAGGGTCACCTTTAGTCCATGCCATTAGTGATTAATTAATCTCATTGTTTATTTGATCCATCCCTTTCAGTGAGAATTTCTGCACTAACGCTTTTTGATTCCTTTTGCTCCCTCCCCTTTACACGCTGTTCCCCATCAGAGCTGTGCAAGGGGTCCCTCTGATATCCCAAAGGAAGCAGGACTCTGCTCCTGGATCCCAGCTGCACAGGAATGAGCCCGTACCAGGAACACAACCACAGGTCCACAGCGACAGCCAGAAGAAGGAGGCTGGGGAGAGAGGAGGTTTTAAACCCACATCAGAGAACAACAGACAAGGAAATGAATGTCATCATAGCTGGATCACTGAATTCCTTGCAAGTTTCCATGCCAGCTAATACATGAGAGATTGATTTTTCAACTTTTACCAAACTAGTCTTTCCCTGAAGAGGGGGCCGGTGACTGAGGAATGCTCATGTGGGGAACTCTGGAAAATAGTGACATTAAGGAAGGTGGGAGCTGCGGGGAGGGGACCAGAGTGGACCCTGGGGGTGAAGGAGGAGCACTGTGGCGCTTCAGTTCTGCACAGGTGAGGCAGCAGCACCCTTATCCTGCAGGAGCACACCCAGGGCAGCAGCAGCCGGGGCAGGACTGAGTGCTGAGGCCATGGGGGCTGTGAGACCCTGTGGAACAGTCACCTCCTCGCCCTGCACTATCAGAGATGAACATCCCTGTTCGAGGAACAGCCAGGACCACGGGGTGGTGAGGTTGGAGAGGCCAAGATGAGTGGTTGACACCCACAGAGCATCAATGTCAGTGAGACCTCCAGCTCACCAACATCTTCCCAGTCCAGGGATGGGATTTTCTCAGATCCTGAGCTCTCCTCCCCATATGTTTTTCTCTGTGAATCCCATTAATCACGCTCTCTGCCTGGACAGTTTATAACACCACATCCATCCTCTAAGAGCTGTTATCGTACACCCTGAAGATCTGTCAGATAAATAGTCGGGTCAGCTGCAGCTGTTCCAATATCCTGAAGAAATCAGATTTATCATTTTAGATTAAAAAAACCCCACACAAGCACATGCACCAGAAGATCCCCCACCCGCCCGCGGGCTGGCTGGGAACCTGTGTGTCTTGGCCCTGCAGGTCCTGCTGCTGCTGCCTTCCATCTGCAGCCCGTGATAAATGGCTGCAGGGTGCCAGGTACAGTTCAATGCTGAAAAATCCCAATATGTGACTGAGGCATCTCATCACAAGTCATTAATCTAAAAGGAGGCCGGTGCCAGGACAAGGCTCTCACTCACTCCATCGTCATCTGGACCCGCTCGGCACAGCCGCTGCCAGAGGCAGGGAAGGAGGGAAGGGAAGGCCCCTGCCATTTTCCACTCACATGGAAAGTGCTCTCCGGGCCATTAACCCTCTCTGCAGCCCAGAACTGTGCCCTGGAGCCCAACAGCTCCCACAGGGCTTTGACACCCAAGAGGAGTCACCAGTTGGGTCACCGCTTTTCTGAGCAGCAGCTGCAGAGAAGCCCCGGGTGGTGGGGGATGCTCAGCCCCTCAGCCACCTTCATCCTCATGAAAGGTTGTAACACCACCAAGAAGGGACTTCCTTGAGTAAACCAGCACAGCCCAGGGAGTGCTCTGATCATCCCTCAAGAGCAGAGCAATGCTGGCTCCTTCGGGGCTCATGTCCACAAACCCTGCTGTGGCCATGGGGATGCCCTGGTGGCAGAGCAGGAGACACCTTTGCAGCTACAGAAAGAGAGGCTGAGCCCTTCAGGCATCCCTCCATGCTCCCATCAGTGTTTTTTTCCTGCTGTGGTTCCACTCCCTGGACATCCCACCGATGCCAGCAGGAGCTCCAGCTGGATGCTCCAGCACTGGGACCCTCTCTGTGTGGTGGTCCATGTCCCTGGGGTCTGGCCAGGCATGGGTGATGCTCCAGCAGTCCAGAGGCACCTGGCTCTCCCTGGGAAGCTGAGTGTCCTGCCAAGGTGCCTCTCCTCCCCTCCACACCAGTCACATCCCGAGCCGTGTGCCTGGTGCCAAATTGAGTTGTAGCCGTGAATTATTTAGAAGCATCAGTGGAATATTGTTGTATCAGTAACGCAGACTATCAGTTTGTGGCCTTGGGGCTGCCTCAGTTACACACTCCATCACTATTTTCTCTCATGAATAATGTAGGAGTGGAATTACTCTGCATGTAGAGAATTCATACCCTGAGAAAACAAGGTTGCTCCGAAATTAATTTTCCGTACTAAAAGAGCGACAGAAAATCAATTAATCGCATATTATTCTATACGGAGACAGAGTAAGGGAAACAGGGAAAATGGCTGTAGCTATACATCAGCAAACGCTGTATTGGCAGAGAGCTTTGCAGGGAGGTGAGTTACAGCCAGCTACAAAGCAGGGAAATATATTCCGCCCGAGAGAGCCCTCGAACATCAGACTCCGGCGCTCACACACACACAGCCAGCTGGGCGCTCGCTGTCGCCTTCCAAGGAGGAGCCTCCGTCTCGCTCTCTTCCTTTGTCCTGCCACTAGCGGGCTCAGCTCCCAGCCTGGCAGCACCCTCGGAAGGTGTTTTTCCAGCGGTGCTGAGCAGCCGGGAGCTGAGGATGTTTGGATGCAGGGGTTGGATGTACCCACTGCGCAGGTCGGTCCAGGAGCGCTGACCGACCTCTCCAGGAACTGAGAGTAGGAGTTTAGAAGAAGCTCGTGGGAATAAAGCCCCTGCTCCCTGCTTCTCGTGGAGCTGGAAACCCTGGGAAGCGAGATGCTGCTTTGTGGAGCTCAGCCCTGGCCCCGGGTGGTGGGTGATCCCAGTCAAAACCACCAGCCCACGAACCTGGCTCTGCTCCTGCCTCTGGCACCACTTCACCACACGGCTCCTGTCAACATGCCTTCATTTTTAGCTGTTTAACACAAGCAGTAACAAGCCATTGTAGGCCAGAGCTGAGAGACTTAATTAATATTTAAAATTGCTTTGAGTCTTACAGCAGAGCAGAGCATCCCATCATTCCTCAAAGTACTTCTGAAAGGAGGGAATGCTGTGAAACTGATGAAGACTCAGGCACAGATCTAGAGCAGCACAGAACCATCACAGGCAGAGAAAACCTCCAGTTTTTCCCAACTGGAAATATGAACAAGGATGAAAACAAAGCACAGTATTTTGTGTGTCAGCCCAGCAAACACTATGGCCTAGTTAGCATGGAATCATAGAATGGTTTGGATTGAGAGGGACCTTAAAGCTCATCCAGCTCCACCCCCTGCCACGGACCCTTCCACCAGACCAGGCTGCTCCAAGCCCCGTCCAACCTGGCCTTGGACAATTCCAGGGATCCTCTACAGCCAACAGTTCAGCTGACAAAGCAATGTGGGTTTTTTCCTACCTTGGAGGACAAGAAAAGTCTTTCAGCTTTCAAGAACAGTTGCAGACCTGAGAGTGCACGTGTGTGTGTGTGTGCCTCTGCTGGGACATGAGTGTATCTCTGCTCGCAGGGAGGTACCAAGGGCCACATGTGCACAGGGTACCCACTGACAGGTGAAACTGAGCCCCTTCCCTGCTCACAGCCCCTCAACTCCCTCCAGGAGTGATTTATCTCGTGCTCTCAAAAAGTCCCCCAGCACAGGGCCCCGGCGAGTGGAGCAGCTCCGTGGGTATGGAAGTGTTTAAGGAGTGTCTGCGAGTCCCCAGCTGCAGAGACATGAAAGGGAAGATGCTGGGTGTGATTTATTGCGTGCTGAGCAGTTTGACAGTCATACTGTTTGAAACCACTGTCCTCTGGCTTCGTCCCTGCGAGGGGATGGCTCGGCGTGGGGGAGGAGGAGCAGATTTATGGTGCTGCTCGGCCGCAGATGCCGGCCCCCTCCCGCCCCTCGCCAGATGTGGAGCAGGGGAGGATCTGCTCCGGAGGGTGCACTTGGATCCCAAGCCCTGCACTCCGCAGATGTTTATTGACTTATAAATTCAGTCTTTCAAGAAGTTCCTCGGAGAGCAGAGCTGCAGTGGTGGCTCTGCTCTCCCAGCACAGCTGGTCACGTCCAGCCGCTCCCTCTGGGATGGGGATGGCAGCTTTGGGCCCGTGATGGTGGAGGGCACAGGGGCTCTGTGGCTCAGCTTATTTATGGGCAGTAAAGAAGGTACCAGAACCGGTCACCTGCTTTTTTTGCCCTTGATTTATGGCGAGTTGAACCCTCCCCTCCCTGTGACTCCTGGCAGCAGCCCAGCAAGGAGGAAGAGGAGGAGGAATTCATCTCCCTTCTCCCAGTGAGCCATCCCACTTCCCCCAGCCCAGGCATTGCCTTAAACCCTGGGAAACAAGGAGAACTGTCTTTGTGCTGTTGCTTTCTTTGGCTTTTAGGACTCATAATTTCCCTCTGAGCGTGAAGGATGGAAACTTCCTCACACGCAGAGAAAAGAGGTCAGATTTTAGGCAGCAGCAGGACTCTGGGAGTTGGGATTTTTAATGACAACAACTTTTTTGAAGTCTGTTTTGTGAGAACTGTCTTGCCCATGTCCAGCAGCTGCCACCACCCAACTGGAGCTGCAGCCAACTGCAATCTAGAGCTCCATGCCATGCCTGTGTCCTACAGTGGCCTTTGCTGGAGACCCCAAATCCCACTCTGTCACTGTCCCTCAAGCATTGGTATGGACACTTCAAAGACAGGAGATTATTGTGTCCACCCCCTTTAGACTAAATCTGCCCTGGAAAACAAATGACTCTGTTGGGCTCAAAACGCTCCTGCAGCTGACTCTGTAATGAGCTGTTTATTATAGTTCCCATAAGTGAAATCCATTAAGTCTGACAGAAATGCAGCGAAAGTTTACATTCCACATCCGTTTGAGGGCAGTTCTGAATTAAATTTGCCCCTTCCCTCCTCCACCCCAGCAAAGCTACACACGATACTTAAATGAATTTTCCATCATTATTTTCCAGAAGAATAAGGCTGAGCTTGACTGGGCCCTGAATGATTTGGCAAGTTGTCCAACTCGTCTGCTCTGAGTCTAAATTTTCTCCCTTCCAGTGTCAGTTTTCAGGCTTGAAAAGTTGAAAGGAAGAAAGGTGGTTTAGGGATGACATTGTTCCTTAAATCTTAGGAGTGAGTGATTTGATGTTTTCTACCCTCCTCTCAAGATTAATCTTGGCGCAATGGGGTTACTGTTACAGCTGGATGGAAAATGGAATTTCCATTCTATGAGAAGTTCTGAGGGTTTTGTCTCAAATCTGTACAGAAAACCAGTGTCTGTTGCTGTGTTATAACTGAACAATTAATCCTCTTCTTGCGTATCAATTACAGCATGACCTTAACACAGAACGCTGAAGTCAAAATGAATGATTTGGGGATTTGAAAAGCAAAATATTCTCACAGTTTTCAAGAGGAAGTTAAACAGAACGTAGATGTTAGCGTGGAACAATTTCTCGCTGTTGAATTATCAGTTTTCCACAGAAAAAGCATTCCAGGTACATCCTTTTAATCAGGTTTTATTACTGTTTGTGAGTGCTGTCTAACGCAGCACAGGGCTGGAGGTGTTTTCCAACTCTCCTGACAGCAGTGAGGAAATGGGAATTGTGTGGAGCAGTAAAAGGTGTGAACAGGGGCTGAAGAGAACAAACAGGACAAAGTGGGCAATAGGGACATGAGATAAAAGTCCCGAATCAATGGCAGGACTCTCTTCAGCAGTGCTGGGGGGATTTGACATCCTCACCAGGGGTAGCTGAGGGGCTCCCAGAGAGCTCAGAGCTCCCCAGCAGCTGCAGGAGAAGCAGCTGCTGCTCCTGTCCCCTCTGCAGCAAAGGTGAGAGCATCACCTGGCTCCCCCCGGAGAAGGAGATGAGTCTCTTACCCAGGGAATGGCTCTGGAAATCGCAGTGATTACACAAACTGCGCCAGGAGAGGCTGATTGACCTTGGGAAAGCACTTCATACCTCTGCAGATTGTAATCAGGTAATGTCTGTGAAGTGCTCCGAAGGCTTTGGACAGAGAATGTTGTAAGATGATCCCAAAGGCAATAAAAAAGGGAGAAATGCTGTCCGGCCATACACAGAACTGTATCCTTGAAATTACATTTCCTTCCTCCCCTCTCCTCCTCCTCCTCCTCCAAACGTGGCACCGATTTGTCAAGTCTGGACAGATAATCCAGAGCTGTGTGGCTGGTTTGTCACCAGGAATGGCTGTATCACACCTGCACTAGGCAGAATATAGATTTTGATTAACGAAGATAAATCCAGAGGATGTCTGATGGTTGTATTTTGTAAATCCAGCAAGAAAAGACTAATTTCTCTAGAGTTGTGTGTGGTATGTGTGAGCAGGAAAGCCTGTCTGCATTAGCATATAAATGCAGTTAAAGTGAGACAAATACTGGTGGCTTTGGCAAGCAGGATACCTCTGGAATTGGGAATGTAAACTGTTTAGAAAAGGCAACATTTCTGTTTAAATGTAAGGAAAAGGCTGCTGGGGAAGGTAAACATCCTCCCAGAGCAGAAATCACGGCTGGAGCTCTGGGGAAAGGTGGACCTGAGAGATCTGGAGCTGGTACCTGGGCACTGGGAGCAGACCCTCCTCCAGGGAGGCTGTGGCACTCATGGGAAGACTTGGGGGAAGACACACGAGGTGCAGGGTCATTTCCAGCCAGACTGGCCCCAAGAGCAGTGATACCTGCAGAGGGATGCACACACTCACTGCTCCAAGGGGTGAAACGCTACCAAAACCAGACCCATCAGCATAAACTCTGCTTCCAGATGGGGCTGGATGATTTAGGATTGCAAACTCATCAAGGGTTTGGCCACTCCTTTGGTATGTGCTTGTACAATTCCCACTGCCAAGGGCTTGCCAGCTCCGAGCACAGCAGAAATGACAATAGCAATAAGGAACCTTCAGAAGTCTTAATTAAGCAATGACCCGAATTTCTCTCTCCGAGCCTGGAAAAGTTTGAGGTGGAATAAGGCCTCTTCTGTAAGATAAGCTGCCTCTTTAAAACCATCTACTGCTTGGCTTCATGGCATGTTTACATGGGGAAAGAGAGGGGGGAATGTTGGCAGAGGGGAGTGCTAGCATGACCCCAGGTCTGTGTGAGCCCCCCACATGCCCCACGGACCCTCTGTCCACTCACAAACAGCACCGGTGCAACGCCAGGTTTGCCCAAACAGGCAAGATTTTGTCTGCTCATCACTCAAGGTTTGTTTTGGAAACAGCTGTTAGTCCGTGTGGTAAAACAGAAGATGGAAAGTGTCACAGGAATGTGGTTGTCATGCGAAACCTTCCCCAGGAATGGCAAGGAGATTTACATTCTGCATTTGGTTTTAATTTGATGCATATGGCTGCAGATGCCTGCGATGGGGGAATGGCACTTGCAGCCAGGACGCATTTTTCAGGGATGGCTTGTGGCCGAATCCAGGAGGAGAGCACGTTGCAGCCACACCATCCACCCACCACACGAGGCAGGACCATCCAACCTGTGCCCCCAGGGCTCTGGTGGCAAACAGAGCTGTCCCCCTGGTGGCACTCAGGTGACCCCCTTCCTCCCCACGTCAGGCCCTGGGCTGATCCTCCTCTGTGCATCCTGGTACCTTGATGCTGCCTCCACACAGAGGTGAGACTACAGCATCCATCCAAGGATTCCCACCCCCCATCCAAGGATTCCCACCTCCTCCAGGCTCTCAGGTGAAGCATCCCAGTCCTCTCCTACCCATTGCTTCCTTACAGCATTTTTAAACAATCCTCCAACTATTTGATGCCCAGGTTTAGTCAGGGGTGCAAGGAGCAGGCAGGCAACATGGAATTATGAGTTTAAATGCTTTTCCCTCCCTCCCTGCATTTCTTTTGGGAGAAAACCAAGCAAACAAAACACAAACAAACCCAAACCAGATGTAGCCTGTGTGCTGTGAACAGAGTGGGAATCTCATGAGTGGCTCTGGAGATAAACAAGGCTGGGCTTGTAAAATGGAGATTGGTGGTGTGTGGGGAAGGGAAGAGAGGTGAGAAGAGCATCTCATTTTCAAAGGATTAGAAAAATGTGATGCAATTCCTTTAAAAGAAAGGAAGAGAGAGGGAGAGCAATGCAGGGAATGCCACAAAAGTCATGTAGGCAAGAGAGTGCAGCTGGCTGAGTTTGAAAACAAACGATTTTAATCAGCTGCTATTCAAGTACTGTCAGCTCTGATTTACTGTGTGCAGCCAATTAAGGTTTTTGGGGGGTTCAAAGGTTAGGAGTGGAACACAAAAGCATGTTGTCAGAAGACAGGAACACTGAAGCAGACCAGGAGTGGGGGTCTCCCAGCCCTTCCTGAGATAACCCGGTGTAGGATCAGACTCCCCAGCTGCACAACCTGGCAAAGGGGCTGGCACCAGCCCCACTGAGGGTCATGTGAGTTTGGGCATCCTGGCACCAGGGGTTTCTGTGCCAGCCCAGGCTGAGGCTGCATGACCCCCGGGCACAGCCCCTTCCCCAGGGCCAGCCTGCCCAGCCTCACCACAGCTCCAAGGATCTGGAGCAGTGCAGTGGCTCCTGCTCAAACCTGGGATACCCCAGATCCTCTGAACCTTCACAAAACACAGCTGAAAAGCTGGATAAAAGGAGCAGAGGACTTTTAAATGTTCTGTGATTAAATGGGACATGGTCTGCAATGATGGAGAAACAACCACACCATCCACCCATCACAGTGCTCGTGATGTCCCTCCAAGTTTCCTTTCCCACGTTTCCTGCAGCACCAGCATTGGTGACCTGTCCAGAGGGGTCCCTGAAAAAGGTGTCTTCAAACTTTGTCACTCTCACACAAAGCAAGTTACTTCCATAACCTAAAGATGACAAAATGACTCGAGGTATCTTCCCCCCTCTCGGATCATCACTAATATATTCAAGGCAAACAGTTCCAGCAGGGCTGTGATATGAGCTTTCCACAATTAATTAGTCCAGTTAAGTACTAAGCAATGAAGAAAATTAAAAAGAAAAACTATCTTCCCAAGTACAGAGCTATCTGTGTGTTTGCACAACTCCCACCTTAGTGGCAGATAATAGTCTGGAGTCTTTGATCCTATAATAACTCTTACAACTATTGGTATTGTTGAAATGCTCCAGGCTTTGGCTCCTGGCAGTGCCTGCTCTGGGGCTGTGCTGTGCAGAGCAGATGTCTCACCATGTCCCACAGATTATGGTCGGCCAGTCCTGTTTGCCGCGAGATCTGCAGTTTCACTCATCCCAGAATCATGTCACCCTGCTGTCTTTGTTCCTCCTATTTAGCACTTTGATTTGTGCAGCTCTGCTAAGAATCTCCCTTGCAGCTTGTTGACTTATCACTCATCCCCGTGAGTTCCCATTCTCTCCTCTCCTGACAGCTTTGCCTAATGTACTTATTCATTCAATTTAAATAAATCGAACACGGGCCTATGACAGCCGATAAGTGAGTCACACAAGAACAAACAGAAAGGAAGCACTGCAAATAGTCAAATGTCAAGTAGGAATGGAAAACTGTCCCTATAGCTCCAGCGAACCTTAGATGTCTAATATTTATGGCCAATTGATGTCATTAGAAAGTAAATAAGCCCTCTTATGCTGCATTACAAAAGATTAACTGCAAGCAATGGAGTTTAAATAGCACAGATAAGTGCAGATGGAAATAAACCTGTTTAAAGCTGGAAATATTTGCTGAACCTCCTTGCTGCTTTTAAGATAATTGATCTCTGTATATCTGTATTGAATCTCGCCATAAAAGCTTTGAAACGTCTTCTGGCAGAGCCCAGCTCACTCGTGACTCAACCTCTCCTTATCTCTCCAGATTGCAGAGGGTTTTTTCATTCCTCAGCACTCTGGGTGGGGAGCTCAGGGCCAGTGTCAGCACTTTCCATCCCCAGATGCTCCGGGCTGGGGTCCTTCACCCTCTGATGGAAAACCACCGACACCAGCCTTAGCCCAGCCCCAGTTCAGACCCCTGAGCCAGCGTGAATGTCTCTAACCCTGCAATTTGCCCAGCTTCAAAGGACAGCAGAAAAATAAATAGTCTTTCAGGTTGCTGGAGTGTGCTCCAGCCGAGGAGCTCTGAAACAGCCCAGCGAGGGAGATATTAACGAGCTACATTTTGCTGATAAGGAAAGTCAGCAAGAGAGGAAGGAAGAAATGATTTGCTGCCTCGTGCCCACACTGATCCCCAGACCACAGCCCATCCAGGGATGTTCCAGTGTCAGTCCTGAGCTGGACCAGCTGGGAGAGCCTGGGCACAGGCACCCCAAATCCCCCCAAACCCACCCACGGGTGCGAGGCACCAGGGAGAGGGGCAGAGGGGAGACCAGCCTCAACAGGGCTGTGCCCCGTGCACAGCAGGCGTTTCTGCAGTGCCCCTGAGAGCCTTTGAGCGGGCTGAGAGCGGGAGGACACGTGGCCAAGACGATAACTCAAGCACTGGAGACAAGAGCAAGCCCCCCAACCCGAGGGCTCCGTGCCCTCCGCGCCCGCCCGCCGGGCACCATCTGCAGCGGGACTCGGTGCCAAGGCAGAGCTGCACCACTTCTCCACTGCAGAAACATTTATTTGATCCTCCAGCTCCTGCTTTCAGGATGATTAATCTGCGCCTGGCTGTGTGTTCAGGCTCTCCATAAAGGCAGGTGCATGTGTTCGTGTGCTGCTGCTGTCAGGGCCCTTAATGTAAGCGTCTGTTTTACAGCCCAATTGACAGCAGCATTGTTCTGGCAGGGTTACAGCTCTGACATGTGGAATCAATCTTTTTAACCTGTCAATTAATCAGTGGGCAGCTGTCAGCCCAGCTGAAAGGCCTGAAGGACAGTGCCCTTTCAATGGATTATACTGGATGCTCAGTGGAGTAAAATTGAACGCTTCAGTCTCGGGAACTCTCCCTGCATCCAGAGCAATGCTCCATCTCTCTTCTCCTGCAGGAAGCAACGCCAAGCCCTCCTGCCCAAAACCAGACAGTGAAGGGTGACAGTGAGACGCCCTTGCTGTGTGTCATTGCTGGCTGAGCCACCTCCAAAACAACCACAGGGCAGGGCTGAACAGATCCCTGATCCCTGCCCCCTGCTCCTTCCCGGAGCACAGCCAGGCTGGGGAGGTGTGTGACATACAGACCCACTTTTGAGGGGTGTCACAGGGAGCAGATGACCCTGTGCCTGGGACCCAACAGCCCAGGTTGCCCCCAAGCCTCAGACCAGTCCCTCAAGGCTTGGATAGAGGAGTGTGTCGCCCTGGACTCCTCCGGCATCATCTTGCACTTCCCCTTCCATGCTTGAAGACCAGGAGCTGCTCCAGGTGATTTCCTTCAGGGGTTAGGTCTGCCCCACCATTTCCTGGCTGTTTCCAGGGATGGTTCCCACACCACTGAACAGGTACCCGAGGGAGCTGACACTGGTGTGTAACATGGATCTCCCTTTTCCCACAGCACCTTGGGATTCTCTCTCTCACCTTCGGAGCAGGTGTTGGAACAGGGACAGCGAACATCCTCTCAAAGTGCCTTGGAGTGGCCAAGGTGCCCTGTCAGGGAGCAGCTTCAGCAGGAAACAAAAGCATAACCTTGAAAATGCAGCATTTCCCTGGCCCCCTCAGCCTAATGTTCTGTGGTGTTAGTTGAGCGGCCACTAATTTGATTCATATGAGAAGCTTGACCTTATTCCACCAAGTGTTTTCCAGCCTGGATTTCTCTAACTGCTTGTTTATAGAGAGTATATGGAGCATTTAATGTTTTTTCAGCTGTTTAGGAACTTGATTTTTATTTTAAGGCAGTCCCAAGAGAGCAGGGTACAAGTCACAGCCTCCTTCCTCCCCTCCCTGCCATCAGGGTGCTCAGACCCCCTTCCCTGCTCTGGTGCTGGGCAGGGAGAAAGGATAATTTATTTGGTTGCTGCATCATTATGTGGAGGTGACTCCAAATGCTATTATCTTTGTTTAGCACAAGCAGGGAGCAGTTAGCTCTCTCAGGATAATCTATCTTAGGATCAAAAAGCTATGGAGACACAGAAAAGCTCTTCTCAAGCCCTAATCTCTCAGCACCATCGTTCTCTCAGCTGAGGAGGGGCAGGGACATGGGTGCCAATGCCTTCTGTGATGATTTTTAGATGATTGATCTTTCTAAACTGCTTTTTTTTTTTTTTTCCTCCTTGCTTGCCACAGAGACATGGATAGATGGAGCATTTATAGATTATCCTTGTATGAGATGGCTTGGGGCAATTAGTCACAAGCTGAGGAGTCCCATCCTGGTTTTCAGCCAGGGGAACCCATTAAGGGGATCAGGATCTGCAGGTCTGGATGCCAATCACATGACAGGGAATGGCAAATTGTAAGGTGGGAGGCAGGCACTGACCATTTGTATAAAACACCTGCTTATCTGCCACAGAGGCTGAGGCAGTCTGCCTAAAAAGCAGTTTGAGGTTGTCAGGACTTCCGCAAAAGTACAATACACCTTCAGAGGAAAGCTGGAAGCCAAGGAGCAGCATGAAGGGGAGGAGATGTGCAACGAGAGCAGGTCTAGAGACAAACCTCAGGAGGGCATTGGCTCCCAGACCTCTCCCAGCAGCCACCTTGATTTATTCTCACATTGCACTGCAGGAAATAGAGAAATAAGAGAAATATTATCTCCTGTTTACCACCGAGCTGACGTGGAGCACCCAGCCAAGGTCACAGAGTGAGGCTGAAGCACACAGGGATTGAACTGAGGTCCCTGTGCCCACCCGGGCAGCCCAGCTGACCTAAGGGGACCTGGGCTTGGAGAGCTCCTGGCACTCCTGTGATGGAAGACACTAAAGAAGAGCAAATAGCAATTGAAATATTTTCATCTAGGGCCCTGTTATAAAAAGCGGCAACTCTAAGCACCAAATGGCTCCTAATTTGCACCTGACTCTTTTAATCAAATTGAGCTTTCAGCCCTAATCCTAAACCAGGCTTTTCAGAAAAGATTGCAGGAAGATTATTCATCAAGAGGAGCAGAAGCTCAGAGAAGTCATTAGCACCTATTCTTTTGACAGAGGAAAAGAGAGGTGACCTGCTCCACAGCTCAGCTCATGCCTGGATCTTCCCCATCCCTGCCAAACCTTCCCTTCTGCCAAGCTGCTCCTTTACACCCCACTTGTCAGTGTGCCATCAGCAGCACCATCCCAGCAGTGAGCTGCAGGAGGGATTTGGGGCGTTCAGAGCCTGCCTGTGTAGTTTGGGGTACAGGTCTCCCACACTGGGGTTACCCAGCTCTGTTCCTGCTTCTCTCCACCCTGGGGTACACACTCCGAGGTAAAGTCCTAAGTGATAACTCCCTCCCACGATTACACCACTGTCTTAGCTGCGTTTGTACCCACTGATGATTTAGATGCCAAACACCCGCTCCTCCAGCCACAGAAACGGGAGGATTTTAAGGTGAAATTGTCAGATCAAAGTGAGTTTACAGAGCTCCTTTAAACAAATTTTTACAATAATAATTCCTCTGTGCAGTGTCTGCAATAAAAGCCAATAGATTAGATGGCCAGGGAGCGAGCCCTGGCTGTAAATCAGTGCAGGGCTGTGCAGGCTCCTGCACTCTGCCTCCATGGTTTATGGTGTCATCCCAGTCCCAGAATCCCCGGAGTAAATTACAGCCTCGCAGGCAGTGGGTGCCCATCTATTATCCTACATGTAAACAGGTATTCAAATAGCAGCTTCTGAGCCTTCTCCCTGGCATTTAATCATGCCTGTAATCTAACCCCAGCCCTTGCCAAGGTCACAGCTCTGATTGCTCCTGCTCCAGCACGGCGGGTCTCAGCCAGCAGCACTGACAGCCTCAGACAAGCTGATTGTCCCCCAAATTAACTCTGATGTTCTGTGCAGAATAATTCAGGAGCAACAAGGTCTAATCACCAGCCCCAAGCCTGTCTCCATCTCCTTGGCAGAAGGGGAGCCTCATGGCAGGCTGGGGCTCCTCAAAGGTGTTCAGCCTTCTTGGCTGGGATGGGACATCCTCCAGACCTGCTGTGGGCTGTGCTAGTCTGGTGGGGACCTTGGAACCATCCCAAGAGCATTCCTGCCCTCTGGCAGCAAGTGCCAAATCGCAGTCCTGGCTCCCTCCTCCACCTCCAGCTGGAAGGAGAGTTGTCTTGGATGGCCCACTCCAGCCTTTTGTGACTGACTGTCCCCTCCCACCCACACCAAGAGTGAGCTGGAAGCACACCAAGCACTTGTGTGCTTCTCTCTCTGGACACCTGGATTCACAGGTACAGGGAGATACAGTGCCCAGAGTGTAACTCACGGAGCATCACACGTGACAGAACAGCCCAGACACATCCAGACCCTGCCCCATGCTGAGCCCAAGTCAATGAGATTTGAAGGTGCTCAGCAAAACCTTTTAAAGGGTCTTTGAAGTGGAATCAATAGCCAGTTCATCATCCTCCCTGCTTCTTTTTTCCTCGTGACACCTTTTCTAAAAAGCAGCTGAGAAATTTCTCAGTCACTGCCCAACTAGCGGGCAGTAAATCTGTGGAATATAAAGATGATTTTCATTTCCATTGGGTTACTCTATTTTTCTCTCTAAATATTTCAGGGGAGTTCGATTCATGGCTTCTCCTTTGGCGCTAAAAGAAAATAATAATAATTTTTTATTTAAAAGGTAGAGAGCCAAGCCCCGAGCGCTGGGGCCTCTGTATTGTGTTTCAAATAGTTCCCAGCTTCATTACTAGCTCTAAGCAAGTTCTGTATACATCACCTAGTTTAATTCAGCAATATCATCAGTGTCAATGGGCATCCAGCAGCTGCTGGCTATTGGTCATCGGGACCTGACACAAACTCAATAAATACTCCATAACCCCTGACAGCCGCCAGCAGATTAGCCCGAAATGAGCGATTGCCCCACCAACACCTGCTGAACCAAATCACCGCCGTGAGTGATGGGCCTGTACCCAGCTCTGACCACAAGTGAGAGCAGGGGAAGAATGATTTTATACTTGGAGAAAAGAATTAGAGGTGGTGGCGGGAGTGATTGGAAAACCTTCATGAGGCTTCCCAGTCCTTCCTGCCCCCCTCCTCGGCAGGCTGGAGCCGCTGCTGCCCTCCCAGCACGGGCTGACCACAGGGTTCCGACAGCACCCGCAGGTCTTATCATTCTGTGCATTATTGATGTTGCCACCAGCGACTTCATTTCATGTCCTGCCCTATTATTGCTGCAAATTATTATTTTAAACTCTTTGGTGAGGTCTTAACTGCTGCTTAAAAATCAGGGCTTGTTTAAAGGGATCGTTGTGTAAACGGGGCTTCAGGTGCAGCAGGACAAGAGCCTTCACTGCTGATCCCAGATACCTGCCAGAGCTCAAAACACAGCACCAAGAGCCAGGTCTAGGCACTACACAAGGTCTTGGAAATTTATTGGTGCTGTAATTCCAGGGTCTGTTGCAATCTTGAACCGCTACTTGCCCTGGGCAAGTCAAATGTTAAAACCACAGAATGGTTTTGGCTGGGAGGGTCATTAAAGCTCATCCCACTCCACCCCTGTGCCATAGGCAGGGACACCTTCCACTAGGTCAGGTTGCTCCAAACCCCATCCAGCCTGGCCTTGCAACCTGATTTTTAAAGTGTTCAGCTCCCAAGAAAACCACAGGTAATACCAATACACCAAATAAATGGAGCTAAATCAGAGCAGCCAGACCACGTCCAGCTTTGAGCTCATGGCTCTGCCAGTGCCTCAGTTTTCCTTTAGGCTGGTCAAAAACTATTTCTCTCTGTTTAGGGGCTTTTTGATCTTTTCCTTCAAAACTAGACTTGTTTTTGGCTTGACTCTCTCCCTATGTCATCTCAGGAGTGATTCTGCACCAGAAGAAACAATCTGGCGCAGAACTTGGACTGACTCAATTTGCAGCAGACAATCCCATGAAAATGCCCAGCCCTGCAGCTCGCTGCTCTGGTAGGACGCTGAACTCCATGGATCCTCTAGGACTGGTCCTTGGGCACTATTTCCCAGTGCTTGGCACTGGTCCCTCGATGGGACCTGTTTGTGGGAATGGAGGGTAATGGCCCTGCGTGTTTGATCGTGTTCTTTTCTGTCTGCTCAGAATCTGTCAGCGTTTTCACTACCCAGAATAGCTGTCACTCCACTTTTGGCTCTAGGATCCTGTTTTGATTCCAGCCCTTATCGAGTTTATCTAGAATCCTTCTGCTCATTTAAAAGAAAAAAAAAAAACCACCAAAAAAAACCACGCCACCCAAAAAAACATCTCTTATTGAAAGTGCTTTTGGAGTTTCTCTGAGTCTGCTCCCAAATCACCCTGTATGGGTTTGATGCACTCCAGCCTAATTGATGTCCCCAGATTTGAAGAGCTGTCTGGATCAGGGGCCCACCAAAGTCTTTCAGAGTAATGTGATTTGCTGCAGAGCCCTGGTGTAGGTTTGCAGCAACACTGCTGCTCCCGCTGCCAGCTTAAATCAGATACCAGCCTGACCTCGGCAAGCAGTGTCTTCTCCTATAAATTTTGGCATCACAGTGAGTTACATCATTCGTGCTGCATTATGTGCTGTTACAGACAAGAAGTCACGCAAGTTAATGTGGCATCTGGCTGGAATTTAAAGGCAAATGCACAAGGCTGGAAAATCCAAACCCACCTTCACACCCTCAGCTGCCCCGTCAGCCTTGCCCACGGCTGGGACAGTTCTGCTCCCACGGGGCAGGACCATGTTTCCTTCCAAGGACAAGTCCCATATTTACTGCTGGAAGGCTTTTCTTCCCCACTCTGCTTTTGACAGGAAGATGAAAAGCAATCCTTCATCTTTGGGAGGCACTGACTGACTCAAGCTCCATCTGGGGATGCTGCTGAGTGTGAGCGCACTCGGGGATGGCGGTGGGCGACGCAGGGAGGTCCCACTCAGGTCACCTGGCTGTGAGCAGGCAGGACATGGCCCCAGGCAGCCCAGGAGGGCACAAGTCCTCCCAGACATGAACCCCTGAATGTTTTCAGTCTCATTCACACAAGGGCTCCCCAAATTTCAAGCCCTGTACACACAGAAGGACTCACACCCTCCCGTGCCAGCCAGCCTGTCCTCACTAGACCCAGGAGAATCACCATGTCCCAGCTCTGAAGCAAAGGGGTTTTGCAGCATGCCCAGGACCCCTTGGCCATCCCTGTGGTCCACTGGCAGGCACAGATCCATGCCATGTCTCCGAGGGGTGTGGGATGAGCCTGTTCCTCTCTCCATTCCCTCACCATGACTGGCAGGCAGCCCTTGGAGAGAGCAATCACAGCCACACTCACACGTGGGCACTTCTCTCATTCCTGCTTAATATGCTCCTCTTTGCTTTATGGAACCCCTCTCCAATTAGGAGCTAATTTGATTTGCTCTATCAGGACTGCAGCCCACAGAGTGAGTGTCGTGGTGGATGCACAGAGCAAGTGCTCTCCAGGTCCAGCCCAAATTCCACGCACCTTCCCTGTCCTTCCCCAAAAGGCTGGGACAAACACTTGCCTCAGACAGGCACCAAACACCCCTCTCCCACCAAATCCAGCATTTCCAGCTGCCCTTTCCCAGTATCTCAGGGAGATGCTGCAAGTACAGACAATTCACAGGTGTCCATGAAGCCCACCTGAGTGGGCTGAGGGATGGTTGTTTTGGATGTTTTGGATGTATTCAGTTTTTTAAAGAGATCTGGAAGGGGCATCATCCAAGTTTTTCATTTAATCTTGCACAGCTATAAAATACTTCACATAGGTATGATAACAGTTTTCACTTTGAGTCATTTTCCTTTGTTTAGGATATGTTAAATCCTTCCATCCGATTTTTAGGTTATGTTAAATTATTGATTTTATTACATTTTATGCAAGCTGCTGTCCATTTTAATACGGAAGGCAAAAGAAACATTTTGGATTTTTCTTGCAAACACAGGACAGAGAGGAAGAGACACATCTGTGTGCAAACCATGAATTTTCCAGAGAAGAAAATCTGTTTTCTGTTCTGGGTTAACTCTAACCGATGGTACAAACTGCTGTGTCCAGAGGTTTCACTCTCTTTCTACCAGGGAACACCGAGATCTTAGAGACACCTTGGAATGGGGTGGTAAAGAGCTGATGGGTGGGGAGGAAACAGGCCATAATGTTACAAAGCACCTGATGAAAAACTACAAATGGATCATTGCGTTCTCTGTCTACTCAGCTCTGCCTCGAAAGAGTTTTTCACTATAATTGTAATTGATGTTTTCCTTCGTCCTTGTAAAATGGTTTAGTGGCTCGGAAATGATTTAAAGGAGGGATAAATATGCAAACCCTGCGCAGGTTCCTATCAGGCTCAGCTCCTCAGCTCCCTTCTCCTTCCCCCCCAGACACCACAGGGCACCTGGCACCAATAGATCCCTTTGGGACACTAAGACTTTTGTCAGACACGTGTGACATCCTCAGAACATTTCTGATCTACTCTAAACTGGCCAAGGCATATCACGTGTTGTGGGCGTTTTGTGGGATCAATTTTAGCCCAGTGCTGCTGGAAACTCACCGAGGAGATGGTTGGATGCTGTCTGCTGGCTCTGGGAACAAAGCTGTCTGAATTGTCACTATTGTTTTTCTGTAGCAGAGACAGATAAAGAATGAGTGTGATTGCATGCAGCCACAGGTTCACCCACATGCTTTAAAAGCTGGCTAAAACCTCCCACTCTCCCTGCTGATCCAGGCGAGAGGATCTTCCTGCAAAATGAACTGGAGGAGAATGTAACTCTGGAGAAGGGGAACAGTGCAAGGAACTGTTTAGCCCAAAGTACCTCTGACTGCTGCAAACTTCACTGGAGATGCGTGTTTCTAGAGAAGGCCATTTCCAGGACTTTAGGAGTCAGGATCAATGAAGTCCTCCAGTCCACGAGGTGAAGGAATCATGAGATAAGGGCAACAGGCAACCCAGAGGTCCCAGATCCCACCAAAGGACCCCAGGGAATGTGTCACCTCTAGCCCCACTGCTGTGACCGGCCATGCTTGGAAAGATCCCACTGATGGGATCCCATGAGCAGATCCCTGGGCATTTCCTACAAGGCCTCCATCTCCTCAAGCCTATTTCTCACTTGGTTAGAAAGAAGCTGGATTTGATGGCCTGTCAAATATGTCTCAAAGACTGGAGAGAGGGTTTGGAAGGCTGGAGAGGAGCTTCTGGATGACAGGGGGGGTGGTGGCTGGCTGAGTGCCTATGGAAATGAGGATATTAATGGAGCTGACTTTGTAATAAATTGGAATTTATGGTACAATTAGCACCTAGAACCTTGGATGGGTGTCTCTGTTAGTTTAAATCTAAATAAATAACTACATTAACACTACCCCTTCTAGTTGTTTTTTGTAGCATAGCCAAGGCCCAAGTAATTTACTAAAAATAATGAGCCTGGCTCAGTGAAGACCAGCAAGACTGAGACAGCTCAATGGGGTTACATTTACAGAGGGATATTTTCCAGATGCCATGGTGACTGGTGGTGTAGGGGACCAGGGGAGGGGAGGAAATAACTCTGGAGCCCACCTCATTCCCTGGGACAGCGCTCAGAGCATGAACCTCTCCGGGCTCAGAGTCAGCCCAGCAATGCCCTCCAGACAGACACCCTCCTGCAGAATGACTGCTCAGGAAATCACAGACAGTCCTGAGATGTTGTTGTTGTTGTTATTAGTAGTAGTATTCTTTTAAAAAGTCCCCTCTGCAGACTGCTGTGCTGGTGACATTCCCTTCAAACTGCAATAACTAACCTGTCACAGCCTACAAACGCTGACAATACAGCGCCGTGTGGGGCTGACTTAATAAACCTCATTTACATTCATTTTGATTCACTCAGGCATTGAAAAACATTTCACAGGGAAAAAGAAATAAGTAGGAACCTCTCCCAGCTGACATGATGTTTGCTGATATGATACGAATGGACTTAATAGCAGCACGTATGAGAACATGCATTCCTTACAATATTTGCAAATGGGCTTCTTTTTATTTGCCTGTGATTTTTTCCCCCCTTTCTCCTTTGTGCTGGTGCTGTGGGAGCACTGCCATGACCACAGCTCCCTGCCATGAGTATCCCTAAGTGGTCATGTCCTAAACACCCCTCTGTTGGATCCACCCATGGAAAGGGTGGGGGGAATCATGGAATGGTTTGGGTTGGAAGGGGCTTCAAAGATCATCTCACTTTACCCACTGCCATGGGCAGGGAACCTGCTCCACCACGACATGGTGCATTGGATCTTGCTCCAGTTTTTCACTTCTGCTCCATAATCTGAGGCTCTCCTCCCCACATTTCTAGTGCAGCTCCCCGTGACAGTTCCAATGTGTCACTGGGAGCTGCAGTAGAGCCTGCACAATGTTGGAGGAATCTCAGCAGGGCTAGAAGTTTATCTTACCTCCAAGAGTGATAAACACTCAAAGCCTGGTGGTTCTGTTATTTCTGCTGAGCTTTTTTCCTGCTGACATTGGTTTAAAATAAGTTCCTCTTGATTTACATCTGTCTAAGATCAGAATGGAACAGAAGGAGTTTCAGCAGAACAGGATTCTGCAGAAGAACACACGGGGCTCATTTGCTTTCTCTTATCTGATCTGCATCACTCAGAGAGACAGTTTAATTTTGAGCACTGGTCCTGAGCAACTGAGAACATAGAAAAAAATAAACCCCCAAACCAGGAAAAAAAAGTCTCCCAATTAAGCAAGTCAGAGATGTGTGCTGAGCTGGGAAACCTTCTGGGAAGGGGGAAGCAAGACCACAAGATGAGCAATAACACCAAAGGGAAGGTGTGGGGGAAAAGGTACTTTGCCCCACGTGCAATCCAGTGGCACTTCAGGGAAAACACACAGCACAGTTTTCACCCATGACTGGGCTGTGCCCAGCTCCTTCTCAGCCCCCACATGCTGGCAGTCACTTGGCTGTGCTGCTCCTCTGCTCCTCCCTGCCTTGCTCCTGCAGCCACCACCCTCCCCAGACCCGGGCAGACTGACAAAGCAACAGGAGAGGGAAAATTGAGTTGTCTCATTGCCCCTTGGGGAGTCTCACTTTCCTGCCTGTATTTGAAAGCGCTCATTTCCTACATCTCCTGATGAGAGTTCCCATCGACCAGTGACCCCTAAATGCCTGTGCCCATCAATAGTCCCTGGCATCTTATTGACAGGGTTATTGACAGCTCTCCCTGCCCAGGAGAGCTGGGGCTGTGGCCACGAGCTGGCAGGGGCTGCTCCAGGAGCAGGAATGGCTGGGATTGACACTCTGGAGGAGTTTTCTGAGCACGAGGGAAGAGGCAGCTGTGAAGGCAGCCAGTGGATCTCCCTGTTCACATCAGCTGCCTCTCCCAGGAAGGGCAGTTTCCACATCTCATACACTTACCAAACAGCTGCTCCCCAGTGCTCAGATGAGCTGGGGCTCCACATTTGGGTAAGCAGAGATGGGCAAGCCCTTCCCAGCTCTGTTCACAGGTCTCTGCTGCATGTTCCTGAAAGGAGTCATTATTTTTGTTAAGTTCTCATCAATGACCAACCAAGAACTCTCCCCTTTGCTGTCCCTGGCTCGTCCATGCTCTGCTCAAGCCATCTCTTTTGCTCCCAGATGCCTGCAGTTCTCAGTCCCCTGTTACTCACAGAGGAAAGATGCTGCCCACAGTGCAGGATGAAAGCTTGAGAGCCCAGATCACACCTTAGACATCAGTGGCACCCTCTCTAAAAGGCTCCTTGTCCCAGGAGATGCAGAGCCTCCCTGTATCCCAGTTTTCCAGCCCTCCATGTGCTCTGCAGGTGCAGGGACACAACATGGGCTGCATAGAGTGTTTGCAGGAACCCTCCCAGCACATGCCTGCACAGCCCACCCCTCATCCAGGCCAGGAGCTGAGGGGAAAAAAATGAAAGAATATTGAACTTCTAATGCACTGTAATTACCAAATGATCCTATCTCAGAAGCAATGGGGCCCCATGGGATTTATTGCTGTATTAACAGTGGTTTTCCATTGCATTACTTAATGAATAATGTCTAGGCTAATAGCACACACACACACACACAAAAAGAGTGAGAACACAACTCCAGTGTAATTATTATTTCTTCTAATGCAGCCACTTCTTGCATAAATACCCATCTCTCTTTATTGGGCTGTTGTTTAAAAAATGTTTCCTATTAAATTGCCATCAGTGCAAGGCATATATTATGGTTATTATTTTTACTTTTGCTTTGCACAGGTATTTTCCCACTCCCTGACACTCTCAACACACCCAAGTGACCACTCAGCTCCCATCCATGCCCCTGGTGCCAACCTTCAGCTCTGTTCCCTGAGTTCCCCAAGGGCCACCAAGATCTCAGCTGTGCAAACAGCCCAGCCTCTGTTTATTTTGGTAGCCTCACAAAATATTTATGGAGAGTTATTCGAGCAGAAAGGCTGAATGGAGATCATTGCAATGTGTCAAATTAAAGAGTGCTTAATGCTGCCTAATCTCCTGGTAATTGCTGTTGTGGCAGTGGATGGCATCAGAGCTGGGTAAGACTGACAGGCTGGGTGAAGGCAGCTCCTGGCACCAGCCACGTCCAGCAAGTGGGGCTTTTAGTCTATATTTCAATCTGCATATTGATCAAAGCACCCCTCACCGTTCCAGCAGCATCCTCACTCCTGAATATTGGTTACCTGTCCAGTGGCAATGCCCCAAATGCAGGTGCCCTCAGAGGGAGGCAGCCCGTGGCCCCCAGAGCTCATCATCAATTAAAACAAAGCAGACAAGGAAGGTTTATCATCTCCATTGTAGAGCTGGGGAATTAAAGCATCCAGAGACTGAGACTCCCAGGAAACAATAATAATAATAAATGCTACTTGCAACTGCTGATGCTTATCTGAACTTCAGAGTTTGTGTCACACTAATTACCAGGACAGTGTCTGATTAGCTCCCTGTTCACTGGAGGATCATTGTGCCTATCTGGGCATCCCATGTTCTGATCACTGAGCATCCAAAACAACAACCTGTAGGGCACAGGGGACTTCCATCCTCATGGCTTGCCTCATTTGTGCCCTTGACAGGGTCAGCAGCAAGTGGAAAAGAAAAAGGGAGACACTGGCATGGTGGGTTTCAGGGGCTGAGCCAGTCTGGTTAGATAGACTTTGGGAAGACCCAATTAACTACTGGACATATTTTCAAGTGAACACTGATCTTGTTCCTTGAGGACTCTCTCTTTTTCATAATAATCCTGCTTTTGGAACAGCAAAGCCATTGCCCTGGAAACAAGCTGTGATGTCAGAGGAAGTTAGTTCCAACATTCTCAGGGGGAAGAAGCAGATTGGTGACTCTGAAGCAAGAAGGAGTCCTGCTTTGATGCCAGCTACCCAGTACCAGCACTGGAAGAGAGATCTCTGAACTCTCCCAGATGCACAGGCCCAGGCATGGCACATTTTCTGGGCAAAAAAAGTGTGATTCAGCATTTTCCCCATCAGCAGCAGTTCCACAAGTACAACAGTGAGTCAGCCCCTGGCAAACCCAGCACCCCTGTGATGCCTCCTCTCCCACCCCCAGGACTGTGGCAAATACTGACCATCCCAGGAACTTCCTCAGAGCCTTAGGACTCCCCACATCCTCCTGCTACTGAGGAAAAGCCCTGTGGTTCAGGGTGGGAAGGGGGGGATACGAGAAAGGACTCGGTGAGGGAAGGGGGGCTGAACCGGTCTGTTCCAGTTACGGAGCTCAGCAAGCGAGAGGTTCATCATTAACTGTCAAACAGCGGTTTTAATCAGCCCTGCTCCTCGGTGGAAGATAGATTTAATATCAAGGCACATTTTCAGAGCCATTAGTTTAATTATGACAGGTGTCTGCAAACTGGATGGCTCCGCTTTCAGCTCTGAATGACAGCGCTTAATTCCACGGGCCCACAGGGGCCACGAGGGTACTTTACAAAAATGAGCTTCCATTAAAGCATAAGTGTTTCTTTCTTTCTTCCTCCCTTTCTACTTTTTTTTTTTTTTAATCCATATATAAATATATATTTCTCTCCTTTTGTTCTCTCTTCTCTGCTGAGAAAATGAGAGCTGATCAGAAAATTGCCCTTTAGTGGAAGGCAAAATAATTTTCCTTGCCCATTAGGATGGGTATTACAGGTTAGGAAGGCTGTGCCCCATGGTCTCTGGCCAGACAGAAGCACAGCAATTTGCTGCTTAACCTTTCCATTATCCATCTCTCCCCAGTGTTGGCCCAATAAACAGGTAAATAATCAATAATTACAACAAATAATGGAAGGTTTGGGTGCCTATAGGATGCTGCTCACTCTGAGCAGAGACTAAAGCAGGTTACTCTGAACCTTTCCAAGTCTGCTGGGGGAAAATCGTCTCACTCCAGCACCTGCACCTCTCCCACCTCCAGCACCGTGCCAGGTGAGGAAGGTTCACACGGTGCTCATCCTCCTTCAGTGTTCAGCTGACACGGGCTGCCCAGACCACAGCTCTTCACACGCACCTATTTCATGCTCCAGAAGCCCTCCCCTTTCCCCCTAGAAATGCAGAGGTTTCACATTTCCATCCCCGTGCCGTGGGGATAAACCCACTGGGACTTCGACAGCTTGGGGGAAGTTCAGCTTAACTTCGACGACGCGACACCTCCAGCCTCTTCCTACGCCTTCATCCCAGCTCAGTTCATCCCCTCCAGGAGGGTGAATGTCCTGCTTTCCCTGCTGGAATTCGCGCTCGGGTTGCCCGCCGGGCGGAGGATGCCGCGATGCAGCGGAGCCCGACCCCGCTGCTGCCGGCGCTCTCCCGGCCGTACAGTGACCTCTGCTGCAGAGCACAGCAGCTGCCAGCCGGGCTCGCACAGCCTCCAGCTCACAGGCAGCTCGGCACCAAGAGGTTTTCCAGCTCCCCGAGTCCCTGCTGTGCCTGCCTGTGACCGCCACTCGCCTCGCTCTTGGCTCCTGAAGGGGTAGACCCATCACGCATCACCTCTCCCCGTTTCTGCTGGGAATCCCGGAGAGAAGAAAAGGGAATTAAAGTTGCTCAGAGTGCCCAGGACGCGTTGCAAACGGGTTCTCAGCAAGAGGAGCGTTAATACAGCTGTCCCAAGGCGAAATTCCTCCAGACCGGGTTCCCTCAAACTTCGCCCCGGCATCCCATCCCTGCTGCTCTTGTGCCCCCGCTTTTTGCTGGGCAGCTCCGCGGTGGAATCAGCTCGAAATGTTCCCAGGAGACATTGCTTGGCAGGGAAAAGCCAGGCTGGCACTCCACAGCATCCCGGGCCGGCTGGGGAGGGCTGAGCTGCCAGCGCTCCCGTCCCGACCCGCAGCCCCGGCACCCCGGGCTGCCTCCAGAGCCCCTCGAGCAGCGTCTTTTCCAAACAGGGAGCCCTCCCTAAGGCCCTCAGTTCCAGCCTCTGTGCAGTCTGGAGTCTTTCAGGCTGTTTCTTAAAGGTCAAAAGGAAATATCACTTCTACTTCCCCCCCTCCAAGTCTGATGTTGAACATTGAAGTCTCCAGCCAGCCCTAAATGCTGTTATTTTTTGCTCCTAATTCACAGGGTCCCTTGTTATCTCCACATGTCCATGACCTTTCTGTCATGTGTTTAGGAGCTGATGACTGGGAGTTAAGACATGCCAAACTCATTCCACCGGTGAGAGAAACCACACCAGTCTCCAAGGGCATCAGGGCAATCCCTTCTCACCCAGCACTTCCAGGAGCCCACCCTGCACAGAGACATCACCGGGTCTCCCTGGTGAAACCCAGCAGAACTCCAGGTGGGCACTGCCAAGATGTGCTGATTTCTGCAGCTCAGTATCTGGCAGAGACTCCTGCAGACCTGCCCTGAGCACTGACAGAATGGAAAAGGCCTTCAGGACTCTTTTTTGCATCCATTTGTACAATGAACTTGTTTCAGTGATGATGCCAAACTCAGGAATGCAAAACTGGCCTGGATAGACTCTGGCATTCAATAGGCCTAGAGACTGGTAGGGGAATTTTAAAAAGCACCCAGCACGAACTGGTTTTAAATGGAAACCAGATCATAATGTCTTGGAGGTTTTGCACAGCCCTCTACTAGCCAGTCACCACTTATGTTGATTTGTAAACACAGCCTGTGGGTGCAAAATTCCAGAAAGCCACTGGGATTTCATGGGAAAGAGACATTTTCAGGATCCATAACCAAAATTAACTGCAAAATTAACTGCACAATTTTACAATTCCTCAAAAAAAAAAGTCCCTCAACACAATCCAATCCCCAAAAAAGAACAATGGGTTTCTCAAGAACAGAGTCCCCCCTTCATCCCATTTGGAAGTGCCACTGCCCTTGTTCCTCCCCAGGAGGGGTCTGGCAGGTTCTAGTGCAAGAGGGACCTGGGAGTGACAACAGAAGTTATTTAAGTCCAAACACACAAAATTACAGATATTCCAAACAAAGAGCATGGGAACTTGGCAGAAGGAGAGGGTGTCTGAGCTACCAAAGCAGCCATAACTCACGAGCTGACAAATGATGTGGCTTTGAAATGAATATTTATCCTGCTATATAATAATACAAATCCAGAGTGTGGAAATTACTACCCTGCTGTATCACATTGTCTTTAGTGCCTCCAAGTCACTGAGGGCCACAAGGACCAGGCAGTGCTGTGGTTTATATGATTCAATGTCTTTCTTACAACGTTTTACTGCAGAAAAACAAATCATTAGGGAAAGGGGTTTCCCCTGCTAGTTTCCAGGCCATTGTTCCTGAAGCTTTGGAGCTCAGAGGGGCATTGAACTGGTGCCAGAGAAAGCCCACCAGCTCCCAAACATGATCCTATCTCAGAGGAACCCCATTCATTCTGCACTGATCCACACACGGGGGTAATTTGGGGCAGTAACAGATACAGGTGGGTCAGAAGTGAGCTCTAAAACAGGACACAAATGGCTTAGGAAGGGCCAGAGCACTGGTGACCCCACACCTGCACTGCCCAGCCAGCACTCACCTGGCTCAGCAAACACCTTCTAAAAATGCAGCATTTGGAGAGTCCTGAGGTCACAACCTGGTGCTGCCCTTCTGACAAGGTCCCTGCACCTGGGCCAGGAGCCCCCAGACACACATGACCTTCCTCAGGGTCTGTGGATGGAGACCAGGAATTGTAGAGAGCTCACCTCAATCCAGTGGTAATTAAAAAAAAAAGAGAGAATACAGGTGCTCCCAGCAAGTGTATCCTGCTCATCAGAAGCTTTCTGTTGTCCCCAAAGCCCACCTGATGCCAAGGAATGTCCTCACTGTGTCACAATCCATCACTTCAGCCCCACTGGTGAGTCCAGGAACCAGATTGTTCCTCCCCAAAAGCACAACAGCAACCACTGACATTTACAGATGCCACTGAGGCCATAGAGCTCCAAAATCAGGACACTGAAGTCCTCAGACAGTTAAATAACTCAGAGTGAGTACAAACAACCCGAGGCTCAGGCACCACAAAGCTCTGCCTTGAGCCCTCCAAAACCAGTAAGGAATCCCAGAACCTTGTGTTTGCTTTTGCTGTGGGGATGAACTTCACCCCCAGTGGGGAGCTCACGGTGCCCACAGCCACACGGGGACTCGTTGCCACTACAGAACAAAATAAATAAGCCAAAGCAAAAACTGGTTGTGTGGAAACCACGAAATGCCACTGTGGAGAGTGACTGAGAGAACAGGTCAGTGTGGGGTTTTGTTTCCTTCACCTTAAATGCCATGAGGGCTCACGTGAGGAACAGTATTTGGGTGCTCCAGTCTTCCCAGATATCTCCAAAAGAAGAGAGAAGCATTAATACCTACAGAGTCACCACAACGAAGTGGCACCTCACAGCTCAGGGGGAGGTTTTCCTGCTGGAGGATGATGTGAAGGAGCCTCAGCAGCCTGGGGAAGACCCTCACTCCCCACTTGGCTGCAGGGAGAGCCTGGGGAGCACCAGGCACAGCAAGGTCTCTGCAGCCTCTCCCCTGTGGCCACACACCTGGGCACCTCCACAGCACTCAGGTACAAATAAAACTGTCAGAGGGAAGAACCTGGTGGAACAAAGCTTGGGAAAAAATCCCCCAAGGCTTCAAGCAAACACAGCCCCACGTTCCTATTGCTGCAGTATCTCATTATTGAAGTCAAACACATGATTTCCAGAGAGCTGACTCGGGGCTTTGAACGCTCAGGGGTTGCCAGTGCCACGTGCACAAACCCTTTCCAGAGGTGCAGATCACCTGCAATTCACACCAAATCGTGGGGAGCTGGCACTCAGAACAGCAAGCCTGTCATTTCATAGGCAGGCACCGTTTTATTTCCTGCTTTCTGCTCTGACCTTGCTATGTTTGTGGTCCCAGCAAATGGAGAAACAACCCCACTTTGCTCCCATGCAAAGCTGTCGCGTTGCAGAAGAGGGGGTGAATTTTTATGCCTGCTGGCAAATACACAACCCATAATCCCAAGCAAAAGGCATTACCTGGGGCAAACAAGTTCCTGCAGCAGCACAGGGACATACTCCCTCGGAGAAACTGGCAGGAATTTTCTTAAGGTCAAGCTCTGAGTCCAGGAGGGACAATACCAGATTTTACAGGCTGGCAAGCAGTCACCTTGGTGCTGTTCAGAGCAGTGGGAGCCTGTTCATTTGTATTTCGCTGGGGTTAAAAAAAACCCCCCAAATGATAAACGATAGGGGAAAAGCACAACAACACAACTCCAAAACCCAGCTCTGTAGAAAGCACTAACAATGTATGTTACACTTCCTGCTAAAACAACCCCTTCACAGGCTGATTTCATAGGCCATGGTAATTATTTTTAGGGCAAGCATAATAAGATACACGTGATTTGCCTTTAGCAATTCCTCCTTATCTCAGCACAGCTCTGGGTCACTCACCCACATGGCAAGTGATCCCAAACAAGTGGTTCTGGTGGAGCACAGGGGGTTTTTAACCAGAGCCTCAGCCCCACCAGGATACCTTGGGCTCTGGCCCTCAACCATAACCCTTCTCCTACTTTGCTCACTGTGAGTTCCTAGTGAGGAAAAAGCACATTTTGCTGGACCAGGTTGAGCCTCTCGCTCATCTTTGTATCCCCACTCTCAGCCCTGCGTGCAGGGCACTTGTGGCTGCTTTTATTAAATCATGTCTCTCTGTGGGGTGTTAAATGTAACACAGGTTTAAGTAACCCTGGGGTGCCTAAAGGGCAGAGGCAGAAGATGCTTCCTCAACATTTATTGATATCAAAACATATATTTGTATTGATGAAGCATTGGCTGTCGGGCTCCCAACAGAAAATCACTCCTGATGCAATAAACCCCACAGCCTGTTCAGCTCTGCTAACAGCAACCCTTGCCCAGCATTTAATTACCATTTCCAGACTGAGAAAACCAGCCAGAGTGATAGGAAGGGAAAATATCCACCAGCACCACAGGAACCCACAGCACAGGGATGGTTCTTGGTCCCAACGTGCCCCTGAACAGGCCATTTCCAGGAGGGGAAGCCCATTGTATGGCATAGAAAAACAATTAAAATAAACGTTCAGAAGGGTTGGGAGCATAAAAATTTCTGGCTCTGTCGTCTCTCTGTTTCTGCAAGCAGCAAAAGATCCATAATTCTCACACTTAATGTAATTCCAAGGCATCTAAAGTGATTTACAGTCAGTTTACTCAATACTTTCAGCTTTATTTAATGTAACAGTTATGGCACATAAAAAGTTTATTGAAAATCCTTTGGGAGTATGATTGAGTAAGAAACAGTCATTGCTAATACCATTACAAGAGCTGAAGAGAAGGATCCCAGCATGTTCCCCCAGTGACCTTTCTGGCTCTGTGATCTGGGGTCACACCAGGAAACCCTCCCCTGCTCCAGGGGGGAATGGTCCCATCTCTCTTCTTCCCTGGTGGGGAGCAAATGGCTCGGGAGGCACCTCCTGGAGAGCCAAGGGAAGGGAAGAAGTTCTAGGAAGCTGAGCAGGGAAGAATTCCCCTCCTGCCAAACTCATATAAGCAGTAATTTATTTTCGTATTTGCCATTTGTGAGCAGAGCTGAGCCTCTCTGCAGAGCAGAGGAGCTGTTTTGGGTGGGGTTGGGATGGAAACAGGGTTGCGGGAGATGGGACGTGCATGGATCTCCCCCAGCTCAGCTCCCAGCAGTGCCATTGGTTCTTTCAGCACCACCAGCCTGTTAAACTTCTACCCAAATGCAAACTTGCAAAAGATGTTAATTTGCCTTAGCAATTAACAAACATTATTTTTGCCATCATTATAGCAGTAGCTGTAACTTAGTAATTGCCAGCACTGTTAGTGATAACATCCACAGTGGTGAGCAGCTCTCAACATCAATTTTTGTTGGCTATCCTTGCAGTGCTGGCAGCCCACCAAGGCTGCCTGAAACAACAGAAGATTCACATTTATCTTAAGAGGTGAGAAAATCAACATAATAACTATTCCTGTTGCTTTGGCAGTGCCTGCAACTCCAGCCACAGCCCAAACCCAGTCTGACCACATGGCACAAATAGCAACAGGTCACAAACCCTCCTGAGGGCACTGGGGTGAGCTCCCAGCCCTTCCATCCCTTGGGCCACGGCTGGCTGAGGGCTTGGAAGGGAGACACCAGCCTGGTTAGTGCCCAACTCCACGTGCAGCCTTCGATGTTCCAGGAGATGTGGGCACGAAGCACGACCTTCCCTTCAGCTGGGATAGTTCCAAGAGCTCTTTTCTCAAACCTGCTTTCACACACAAACAACCTGTGTTTTCCAGGAATCAGAGGTGAAAGGTGTGCCATGAGAAGGTGGGGCGAGCCAGCCAAACCAGTACAAAGAGAAAAAAAATCAAAATGCTCTGAGTAAACTGGAATAAATAGACAGTAAAAGAAAAACATGTTCCACATGTGCATGTTCCATAAACAGAAAAAGGTTACATTTTTCAGATAAGATGGATGATGGATTGTTTAGCTGTATTTGTCAATCAAGTATTAAGACTTGCAGAATTAAAATCAGAGCAGTTCAGAGATGGGTTCCAAGCTCTCCAAAACATCAGGTTTGGCATTTCGATAGCTCTCAAGTTATCATCTCTAGACACATGAGCAGAGAGATGGATGGGTGATTTGGAGAAGAGATGGAGACATTCTTTCAAGAGGGGTTTTTTTTCTCTTTTTCTTTTTGTTTTTTTCTCTCTTTTTCTTTTTCCCCAAGAGATGATTTGCTAGTGCCAAGAATTCAGCCTGGGGAAAAGTCCAAATGTAGCATTTCCTCTTGCTGAAACTGGGGCTTGGCCCAAACCAAACTCTGGCTCTGCAGCCCAGCTCCCAGCAGGGACTGGGAGAGGGGATGAGGCGCCTCCAGCCTGGCCCTGTGTGAGCAGGACAGGGATGGGCATCACCAGGGGCACGGACACACCTGCCTTGGCCCCCAGAATGCCATTTGCAGGTGCCCAAATGGTAATGCTGAACAGATGGGTGGGAGAAAGGCAGCATTTCGTGCTGGAGCTGGCAGGGCAGGCTCCAACAAGTCCACTATTGTTAGGCAGAAATTCCTAGAAACAGATGCAGCAGATTCAGAGCTTTAGAGCCAGTTCTGGAGTTTGGGGTCTGCTGGGAGCAGACCGTGTAGCTTATGGATTAATGTACTATTATTACATTACTCTTTAAGCTTCAAAGGTCTGCCAGGAAACCTAAGCCTACTATCTATTGAATGACATTTTAAGAACAAATAATACATTAATATATTTAATTTGAGAATAAACACATACATTATAGGAAGGGATTTTGTCTATGCTGATAAGTCAGTGCCTGACCTTTCTGCTGCAATCCCTGGGTGCAGAGCCAGGACCTCTCCCAGGAGCCTCAGCCTTAACGCTGGTCCTGCCGGCTCCGAAGTGCAGCTGCCGCCCTGCCTGGAAGGGGGTGCTCAGCCCTAATTATCCCTTCGACACTAATCTACAGCTACACTAAATCTTGTTGCCTCAAATTAGTTAATCAATTAAGTGTCAAACCACAAAATGTTAGTGATTGTGGCCTGAATTTATTGCCTTGGCATGCTCTTCCATTTGCTGCCTCTCTCCCTTGTGTTTTGGGCAGGAAAACTTTGGGGCAGGAAAATTTTGGGGCAGGAAAACTTTGGGGCAGGAGCTTTTCCTGACTCTTTAGGGAAGGGTTAATGAGGCTCCCCTGCCTTGGAAAGGAACGGGTTGCAAATGCAAAGTCCTGGTTCCAGGGAGGAATGATGCCATGAACTGGGAGGAGGGTTGCAGGGTAGGGCCTGGGGATGCTGGTGGGCACCGAGCTGAACCAGCAGAGTGTCCTGAGCACAGAGAGGGGCAAGTGGCACCCTGGGCTGTGCAAGGCAAAGCCCTGCCAGCAGGTCGAGGGGAACCTGCCCCTCTTCCCAGTGCTCTGTCTTGTTCTTGGCTCCCCTTTACAAGAGAGACTTGGACAGACTGGGAGGACCTGGAGCTGATTAACCTCAATCGCCCCGTGTGCCTGAGCCTGGACCCTCAGTCTTTCCATGCTCCAGCTGGGTTGTTACAATCACACAAGTCAGAAAGTCACCTTATTTGCACAGATTAGCTTGAAAATGTTTAGAAGTTGATCAATTTTGCTGAAAGTCTTTCCAGCTTCAGAGAGGGGTTTTTATTTAGAATTTCAACAAAAAGATAAAACTGATAACTGCAACATTTAGCTTTTTCAAAAGTCGTGAAAATATTCAGCTTTGGAAAACATTTCTGGTCAAAAAATAAAATAGTCTGCTTTCTTGGAGACAGTTTCAAAAATAAATGTCAGCCTTTTAAGTGTGTATTTGAAAGAGGAAGGTTTTTAAAAAGAGGGATTTTTGGTTTTGTTTGTTGTTCTTGAAAAACAACAACGACATTTCAATGGAAATTTCAGTTCTCAGGGAAAAGCTATTTCTCATTCAAATGATGTTTAGAAGAAAAATACTCCCCCAATTCTAGTCCCCGGGGCTCAAGTCTGCACCAGCCGTGTAGCCAGTGGTTCTCTTCATCCATTTACAACTCTGGGGCCAAAGCAAAAGGAGGAAGAGGTGAACATTGAATTCCCGGGGTCCCCAAGAGATGCTGGGCCAGTTATTGCCACACTGGGAGCACGGGGAGCATCCTGCTCCTCCCACTGCCATCCTCCTGCTCCCCATGATCTGTTAACAATGCAAATCCAAAGGCCAGGCTTTGGGCAAAGGCAGCACAGGCTGGTGGGGGAAAAATTGCCAAAGCGAGGTTTATTGATCCCCAGTGGAGATTGATGGCACAATAAGAGCAGGAGGCGAAGAGTGATTTTGCTTTTGAAAACGTTGATGAATAAGCACTCAGGGGCAACAAATAGCTGGACTCCCCGGATGATGGACGGCAGCAGGAGAACAAGATGCATTTTTATAAATGGGTGAAAGGAGAGGAGGACTTATTAAAAAAAATGAATGACCACACGTGGCAGGGATATGCCACTGGGGAGAAGCCAGCCATTGATTTATGTGCACTACTGGCATTTGAAAATTCAATAATAACATTGACAAATGAGAGGCAAAGCTGGCCAGAGGACAGCAGAGAACTTGGAGTGGAGAAAGAAAATGCCAAGGTCAGGATGAAGGAACAGAAAAACATGCTTATGTTGGAAAGGTTTTGAGTTAACTCATCTATATAAAGACATTAAGAAAAATCACTCTGGGAGCAGAGCTCAGCATCCTGACTGTGGCACCAACTGGGGAGGAGTAAACGGAGGAGTTGGGGCATCCAGTGGAGCCCTGTGGGGATATCTCCCTCCTGGCATGGGGAGCAGGGATCAGATAATGTGCCCCTCTTTGCCGTTGATAAGCTGGTGCCGGGTGCTGCCTGGCACCTTCCAAAATGAAATACCTGGACATTTTTAAGGACTGTTGGCAAAATGTTATTCCTGGCAAGCTGAGGGCAACCAGGACTCTGAAGCAGAGCTTTGTATTCTCTTTCCCCTCCTCAGGGTAGGATGGAAGGAAAGCCTTGTTACAACAACCTCTCCTGAACCACAGATCCCTGGCTCTTATAGGCACATGGAAAAAAAGAACTAATCGAGCTCATCAAAGCCATCCCTGACTCCCATTTCCATAACACCTTGTCCTCACCAGCCTGTGGGATGTAGTGTGGCACATAATGTTACCTTAACATTTGATCTGCTTAATAAGCCCCCCAGTTTTGCTCCTCCTTGTCTTCTGGCTCCGTTACAAATGGCAGTAAAAGAGGAGAGATGCTGGAGAGAGCACCAGCATGAGTGTGGCAGTGCTGTACCTTGCTCTTTCTCACTATTGCTGCCCTCCCTCTGGGCTTGTACTCATCTCTGAAGATGTCTTTTCTAAATGCTAGGAGGTCAGAGGTGTGGATGGATCATAATTCCATGCTCTGGTGTGCTTGGCTCAGCACAGGAGCTCTGGGGATCCTGCACAGCCCTGGCACAGCTTTCTGAGGGCAGGGGAAGGACTGTGAGAGTGTCAGGTGGGCTCTTACCCCTGGGAAAACCCAGGGTTTGGTGGTTTTGAGCACTGGGAGGGAGGGGATGGATCCTCTTTAGGGCTCAGCACAAGACTTTGCTGTTGGACAAAGCAAAGGCTTTACTCAAGGTACATTACAGGTGGGCAGCACTCATCCCAGAGCGCACTGAATGGAGCTGGGAGCAGTTCAAGCCCTCAAAATACGACTTGAGATATTATGGCTGGTTTGTTTTATCCCCTGCCTTTTCACAAATAGTTAATTCTATCCTCAGCAAAGCAGCTGAAGCTGCTCTTTGTGATGCTTTTCTCGGTCTTCCAGCCTGGCAAATCTCCCTGCCAGAGCCAGCTTTAGTTTTAAATATTGCCTAATATCACATCAGTAAATAGCTGATGTGCAACACTAGCCTGTGTATTTGAGGATGTGTCCCTAAACAAGTTCCAAGACAACTAATCCTTCAATACCAGGCAAAATCACCCCTTGGATTCACTCTCCTCCAGCCAGAGCCACTTTTCACCAGGCGATTTTGGGGAGATTCCTAAAAGTGAGGCCCAAATGCGCATCTCTAGATGAAAACCTCGTTCTTTTGTGGTACCGTGGCAGAAGGATTATTATGACAGAGGGATTATACATAATCTCATTAAAATTACAGTGCTGAGAATGGAGTTTGTAGTTCTGTTGGATGTTCTCTATATTTAGATTCCACGTTGCTGTTGCCACTCAGCTCCTCTATAACCAGAATTAGTATTCTTTACAGTAACGAGGTACACACACGTTTTTGCTCAGTGTGTAAAAGCTCTGAAAATGAACAATATCACCTTGAGTTTCCCTAATCTGAGAATCTCAAAGCAGCTCATGGAAGTAAAGTATCTTCTACAGGAAGGTAGAGTGGAGTAAAGGGGATTTGTTGGATTCATTCAGGTTTTATAGTGATTCTGTGGATGAAAATAGACTGAAATTATTGCCGAGAAGGCTGGAGCCCCTTTCAGTTCCTGCCAGACACAGCTTTACCCCTCTGAAAAATCTCTCAGTAAGTGTTTTACACAAACAATTAAGGCTGGCAAGGAGGGGCCTAACTCCTTCTGGTTGCTGAAAAAAATCCTCTGCTCAAGTTTGACTTCACTGAAATAATTAATGAGGGAAAGGTTGAAAAGCTGATAAAATCTGTGTGAGCCCACCCCTCTGCCTGGCTGGGGGAGTGGAACGCTGAGAGCTGTGTCAGCAACAGGGTTTTGCAATCAAATTTGAAGCAGTGCAGCTGAGGACAGCATTAATTTGGAGTTTGGAGGCAGAACTGCATAAGCCACATCCCCATCCACAGCTGGTGGGATTCTGCTGTGTGAGGCTGGTGAACAGCCCCCGAGGATCTGACCACAGCATCATAGTCCTTCTCCCCCCGAAGGGTGGGAGCAGCTCCTCAGCATCACTCTAGAGCCCATTAAACCAAAAGTAAGATACCTCCAATCATTATTACTCATTTTTATGGCCACGTTGTTCACAAATGACTGAATTTAGCTGTCAAATGTATAGAAAAGAAAAATAAAACCCGAGCACCAGCCATCTGCGCCCCAGAAAGGTTTCTATTTCCCTGGTTGTTTATGGCATGAGGTCTCAGCTCCTTTGTTTCCCACCAGGTTGGTTATTGTGTGTGAAATGAGTGGGCTCCACTTCCCCATTTATAAGGTTTTTGCATTCCCTCTCCTGTGTGTGCTCGCTCTCTCCCTATATGTATTTTTAGTCCATATGTCTTGGATTGACACATGAAATTGTGTTTGTTTTACTGGTTCTGTCTCTCTAATAGTTTCTCCTTGCAAAGGGATCCAGCGTTGGTTATTTACTCTGCTCCCTTCCAGTGCCATTATCGTCGGTGCTCGGTTCAATCAATCCCTTTCCCTGATAGCTCTGAGCTTCCCTGACCCATCTGAGTGTGAAGGAAATGAGCAGGGAAGGCTCAAACCCTGCCTGGGCTCAGCTCAGGGATGTTTGCAGAGGCTCAGCTCCCTGGGTGCACCCTATACCCCCCTCCAGAGCAATGCCCGGAGTAGCCACAGCATCTCATGGATGAGGATTTGTCCTGGAGCAGGGCTGGGATTTCCAGGAGTTCCTTGTGATTGGAGAGAGGAATTCACTCTCTTAACCATCCACTTTGAAGCACCTCAGCAGCCACTCAGTTTTGCAGCAGTTCAGTGGTCGTGCTCAGAAACTCAGGCTGTTCCAGGGCCTCTCTCAAGCAGAGTGTCCCAAATCCAGTGACCACTTAAGAAAGTCTTGGCCAAAAGGCATCAAGAATGAGGCACAGTTGATACCACTAAGAGTTCCACTCCATCAGGCCATGTAAACACATATTTAGCTCTAAGTGGATAAATAATCCCTCTGAAAGCCACCCACACAGAGCACTTCTTGAGATCTGCCACTGTGCTTTGGGTGAGCACCGTAATTTTCCTCTTTCCAGCTCCCCAAAGGAAAGTGCAAGCCGAAGTTAAAATCCCTGTGACCGCCTCCACTTTCATCCCTGGGCTGAGCTCATATTCTCCAGCCTCACCTGGGAAAGTGCTGTAAACAGCAGGAGTGTAAATCTGCTGAGGCTCCTCAGGCACTGTAATATACAGTGCACCAGAGAGACCCCTCCGAAATCACAGCCCTGTGTGGGCCCCGGGTTATTACAGAGATGCTGCAGGAGGAGGGAAGGAGAAATAAAGGGCATCCACGGACCAAACAGCTGCAGGATGGAGCCAGCCCTGGGCTCTGCCTCTCTCCAGGGTGATGCCTCTGAGAGGGACACATTTAGGAACTCTTGCTCCACAGCATGAAGGTGTCTTGAGTGCCCTGATCGTGGGGGTCAGTGGTTTGTGATAACTTCTAGCAGGGATTTGCACCAGCCCCCGTCTCCTTCCTCTCTCTCCCCACCTGCCAGCCCCGTTCCAGGGCTGTGCAGCCCATCCAGGGCACAGCAGGCAGCACAGAGGGACTGCAGGCACTGCCCAACTGTGCTTTGGAGCTGTCAGGAGTCTTGGAATGGTTTGGTTTGGAAAGGGCCTTAGAGATCATCCGACTCCATGGGCAGGGACAGCTTCCACGAGAGGGAAGGATACCAGGACACACCAGACAGCCACGTTTCAGAGCTCCAGAAGCCAACACCATCCCGTCTTGGAGGTGTTCTGGTCACCCTAATAAAATCCTTCCACAAAATACCCCAAACCCTGACAGCCCTGTGCCCTCTGAGGTTCCTCTAGCCCAGGAGAGCACCCCCTGCCCTGCAGCAGGACCCAGAACAGAGGCTTTGGGACAGGTAAAGATGTTCTGCCAGTCAGGAGGGCAGGACCAGGAGCAGGGGATGTCACTGGCACGTGGGGATGGTGTCACCAGCGACACCCAGAACACACCAAGGGCTGTCCCTGCCCTTACCCCGAGCCAGAGTGTGGCCACCAGCCTGCAGGGCTGTGAATGAGAAACCTCGAGCAAAGCGAGCGAGGAAATGAATTCCAGGCAAGTGGTTGGGGCAGGGGGAGGGACGGGCTGGAACGAGCGTCTCTCTTTTCAAGGCAGCTGGGCTTATTTTAATGGGCAAGGTCAGCAGAGAAATGACCAGGAAGAGAAATCGCTGCCATTACAAATCAGCCACGATCTTGTATCAATTATTCCCGGCGCAGTTCCCTGCCTTGGGCTGAGGCAAACACGGCCTAATCAGTTTTACATCTACGGTTAATTTTATTGGAAAGAGGAGCCAGCAATGCATCATGGGGCTGCTGCGTGACATGAAAGGTGACCCCTGCCAACTTAATGACACAATACATAACCCTTAATGAAGTCACTATCTTGTCCTTTTTTTGCTGTCTCAGCCTGATGATTTATGATGGCATCATTTTGCTTTGCCCTCTTTTCATTTCAGCTTGACAAAGTGGATGAAACAATTATCTTCGTTATCGGCGGGAGCAGTAGGAATGTGATGGTTGAGGATTTCTGCAGGTGCAGGGCCTTGGCTGGGGATCAAGGGAATGGAAAAATATGCTTAGGAAATCTTGGGGTTCCCCTTTTCTTTTCTCTCTCTCTGACTGTGGCCTTCTGAAGAAGGAGGGAGGGTCCCACCAAGCCCTGTAAGTCCTATATCACTGTGGCAAGAAGTAATTTCAAGAGGTTTCTGGAGCAGCAGAGAGAAGAAAGCAAGAGATGCCAATCCATTTCCTTTTTTATTTTTTTTTCCCTCTCCTCCTCTCCTCTCACACCTGTGCTGGAATGCTGTGTAGCCCCAAAATGCCTGACAAAGGTTATTGGGCAGGTATGGAGCTGTATAAAGCCGGCAGTAATGACTCTGTGTGTGCCTGCGCCTCTGCTCTTGCAGATGTGTGTGTTTGTACCTGATTTTATGTATAATTAAAACCAGCACAAGCCTGTGTGTAATCCCTCAGAGCTGAGCCCAGCCCTCCACACTCACAACTTTGTGGCTGCCAGTGCATTATAAAGCTGCTAATTGTAACTAATTGTGGCTCAATTCTCCAATCAGAACCACAGCCCAGCTCTTCCTAGCAGTTTTTAGAGGAAATGGGTCCTTTTTTCCCTTGGTGCCCAGGGGGGTTGCATGATGGAAGCCTCCCTCCAGGACAGGGATGCAGATGGAAGCTGACGGCTCAGAGCTCCAGTCCTGCGAGGCAGAAATGACAAAGTGCCCGCTCTGGCCATATGCTTGATGGCACTTGGAACTGCCACAGCAATGCTTTTGGCTGGTGCTGCTCAGGGTCTGATGTGGCTGTTGCTGTTTACTCCGGTTCCTCCCTCCACTGAGATGATTCGGGATGACTGGGAGCAGACCTTTGTAGCACTGCTGAGGCTCATGAACAAATTGCTGCAATTCCTCACTGATTTTAAGAGATAAAAACACAGCCTCTTCCCACCACATCCCTTTGCCTGTACAGGGATGCTCCCTGTAGGAAGTTCAGAGCTCAACCACTCCTCCAGTCCACAAGCTGATGGAAGCCCTCCTGCCACATTTCACCAGCCAGGGTGAGGCCAAGAGTTTTCTGCTCCATCTTACGCTACTCAGTTACTCCACCTTCCTACTCATGAGCTCCTGGAGCCTCCTCTGCCAACAGAGCTGGAATTAAATTGTTGTTCCAACCCTCAAACACAGCCCTCAGCCAACTCCATCACACTGTCCTGCTCCTCACCGTGGATTTACATACTCAAAACACGACCTCTTTTTAGCCACAATTCTGATGTTTTTGGAAATAGTAGTAATGAGCCTTCCAGGATTTTACAACCACTCCTTCAACCTTCTAAGTGTTCTTACTTGTAGGTCAAGACCTCTGTACACTGAACCAGTCAGAGCACATCTAATTAAGTTCTTGTGCCTCATTCCTGACTAATATAAAACATGTTTATCAACCCAGATTCTGCATTTAGGGCTCCATCCTCCTCCTCCCAAGGAAGGCTTTCTCTCCATGCTGTGACCTGAGCAGGGTTTCTCAGGGAGGGTGGGGAAGGAATGAGAAGATAAATGTAGTTTGGCAGGACATTAAAGGAAACCACAATATTGCCTTGTAATGCAGCTCCTATCTGATCAGCAGAGTCAAACGGTGCCGGAGTTGTGGCTCAGAGGAAGTGGAACCAGCCGCCCCCGTCAAGCTGATTGCTGAGATCTTCCCTGAGATACTCCTTCTGTCTGTCAGAGATACCAACTGCTGAGGGATTCCCAGCAAGTGCTGCAAGTGACCCCTCCCGAGCTAACACAGACCCTTCTCCTGTCCCCATCCCTCAGGCTGCTCTCCCTCCCTCCTGCCTGCTCCCAGGGCTGTGGGAAGGGACACAGCATCCCTGGTTGGGGAAGTGGGACAGCATCCCTGGTTGGGGAAGGAACACAGCATCCCTGGTTGGGGAAGGGACACAGCATCCCTGGTTGGGGAAGTGGGACAGCATCCCTGGTTGGGGAAGGGACACAGCATCCCTGGTTGGGGAAGTGGGACAGCATCCCTGGTTGGGGAAGGGGGACAGCCTCACTGGTTTGGGAAGGGGGACACACCATCACTGGTTTGGCAAGGACAGCCTCAATGGTTTGGGAAGAGACACAGCATCCCTGGTTGGGGAAGGGACACAGCATCCCTGGTTTGGGAAGAAGGACACCATCACTGGTTTGGGAAGGGACACAGCATCCCTGGTTTGGGAAGAAGGACACCATCACTGGTTTGGGAAGGGACACAGCATCCCTGGTTTGGGAAGGGGGACAGCATCACTGGTTTGGCAAGGGACACAGCATCACTGGTTGGGGAAGGGACACACCATCCCTGGTTTGGGAAGGGACACAGCATCTCTGGTTTGGGAAGGGACACAGCATCCCTGGTTGGGGAAGAAGGACACCACCACTGGTTTGGGAAGGGGGACACCATCCCTGGTTTGGGAAGAGACACAACCTCACTGGCACTGAAAGGGGACAGCCTCACTGGCACTGACATCCAATCTGGGCTTTCCCAGCACATCAGGGGCTGAGAAAACACGGCCTGGCTTTTCTTAGAGAGCTGAGGATGTGGGAGTGGGACACAGTGAGCACTTTCTCTTACAGCCCAAGAAAAACCTGCAGCTCTCGAGTTGCTCCTTTAATTTCCTAACACCTTCCTTCTGCCCTCGCAGGAGGCATTTCCTGCTCCTCTTGTCAGTTTGGACAGCATCCTAGGAATTCATTCACATGGAAGGTGGGAAATGTGATGCGTTGGCAGAAAACATAGGCAGCAGCAGCCTCTAGTACTTTCAGAATAATCTGCACAAATTTAACTAATTAATTCTCGGAGCAATCCCATAAATTATCTCGATATTAATGCCATGGAACAGGGGAAGGCCAAGGTCACCAAGATCCAGGGCCTCAGCTGGTCTCCACACCAACCCCCCTAAAATAAGGGGTGCAGGAGGTGGTCCAGCCCCCCAGTACCTCCTTTCTGGGCAGGAGCTCCAGGATGCAGCCACAGGGACACAAATCCTGGTTAGACTCAAATACATCAGGGAGAGAAGAAAAGGCTCTTGGAGTGACTCCTCCACCGTCAGGATAATTACAGCCAAGATTAGAACTGGTTGGAAAATAGGAGCATTTTACAAATGAAGGAAGAACTAACTGTAGGGTAGTTTAATCATAATTAATGGGAAGACAGTGCTCAATGAGTAGCTGCATGTGGGCCTGGCTGTGGCTCGAGCAGCCGACTGTGATGTATCGTGGCTGCTTTCTAATCCCCTCTCTTTATACGCCCATCCTTTCTCATGTCCTTGCTTGAAGAGGCTTTGCAGGTTTTACATCACAGTCCTTGCTGGGGTATCCAGGGGTATTTAACTGCCATGGTTTGATACATGGGCTCTGGATTTGGGAGCAAACAGCAGCAAAGCTCTCTCGGGAAGGGTTAACTCATCCCTCCGCTGCTCCTGCCCCGGTCCCGCTGCCAAAATCCAGCTCCCTCTCCTGCCGCTTCCTCGGCGTGTCAGCAAAGGAAATCTGTAATCTCCCAGCCACAGATTTGGGGAACTTTGACATCCCCTAATGAGGTAAACATATTACTGTCATGTACAAACAAACAGCAACAAATTAGCAGCTGACACGTGCGGGAGCTTCAGCGCTCGCTGGTTACACTCGTTACAGGCAATTAAGGGCTGCCTGTGCTGGGGCTCATCCTGCTCCCACCTCTCTGCCTTCTCCACCACCCTCCAGCTGCCTTCTCCTCGTGGGGTTTGCCATCCGAGTGGTGGAGGGCACTGTCAGGTGCAGCACGAGGTGCCACTGGGAGAACTGGGGGAAATGATGTTGATTTGAGCCCATGTGAGGAGCTGGCAGGGCTCAGTGTGGGTTCCGACTTCCCCAAGCACACAATTGTCTCAGATCCCTGGATCTTTAGATCTTTACTCCCAGTTTCTTGCCTGAGGCCCCATCCAAGGGAAAGGGCTCGGTAGCTAAAACAAGACAGGGAGGGGAGAGGAAGGTGGGAGAAGGAGATGGATATTTGACTTTTGCTTTAGCAGATGCCTCACTATTAAGTGAGAGCCAGGACAGCAAGTCCACAATCAAAGGGCTTTATTATTATAATTGCTGTGCAAGGGTGAAAGCCTCTGGATCAGAATCCGAATCAGTCATCACTCAGAATAATAATCACCAAAAAAAAAGTTAATAAATAAATAAAGGTAGAATCCAGCCAAAAAAAAAAAAAGGAGCTCACATTATCAGCCATTAAACCAATAATCCATTAGTGACCAAGGTTGCTGAATAATATAGTACTTTCCCAGTGCCCATAATTTATCCTGCAGACTAGAGAATAGACACGATTATTAGAGTGAGGGCTACTGGATGACACATGATGCATGACCGCGCGGCATTGATCTTCACACAACAGGAAGGTGTCTAGACGGGGAGATGTATGGCCGTGCAGTGCCGAGCAGGGCATATTTCACGGGGGCCCTAATGGAGTGCTGGGGGCCGTGATGGATGACTCGAGGGGTCTCCGCAGCAGCGCCGTGATGGCCCTGCTAATGCGCGACCTCTCCCGCTCCCCGCGTCCTTCGCTCAGCCAGGGTGACCTCATTTGGAGGGATGGGGAGCGAGTGAGAGGGGAGGGGAGGGTGGAGGGGGAGAGGGAGTAAGGAAAATAAAAGATAAGGAGAGGGCGTGATGTAAAGGAAGAATTTCTAGCGAGCTTCTGCCCTGCCTCAGCCTCGCTCCGGCACCGCGCTGGTTGTTGCGGGGCTGATTCTGCTCCCAGTTGGAGAGGATTGTGTGAACCGTGCTCCTGGTTTACACAAGGGCTGCTGAGAGCACAGCAAAGCCCTTGCAGTGCAAGTCTCAGCCTTGGTTGGGCTGCCAGAGCTCATGGGACTGGCCCCAAACTAGCACGGTATCCCATCTTGTGGCAGGTCTGGTTCATTGCCATGTGGTGACGGGTGACAAACAGACCCAGAGTTGGTGTCTCCTCCTCCCACCTCGGCACTGGAAGCCCCAGCCCCTCCTCAGCAGCCTTCCCTCCATCTGACCCTCACCCACCAGCCTCCTCCTCACAGAGATTTGGGAACTGAGCAATGTGGAACACCTGAAAATCCCCAAACGTGCAATAAATCTGGAATGCTCAAGTGGGATCAAAATTAATAAATAGTAGCCCTAAAAAATGGGAACAAATTAAACCAGAACCCCACTGTGAATTTTTAAAGTGGGTCAGATTTGGTTTTAAGTGCAGAATTCAAAGGGAACTGCAAAGCAGAGACCCCAGTGCTCTCGGAGATGGTGCAGACACGGCACAGACTCAGCACACACCTGGCACAGCTCTGCAGGACTGATGGAAGCCAGAGCACCTGCTGACCTGCATGGAAAGAGCTGGGGATGCTCAGGGCCTGCTGAGATGGAGGAGGAGGGAAGGAAAATGTGACTGCAGGCAGGGCTGGATCAACTTTTGCTTTCCCTCAGGACTTTTGGGAAGGACTGTTACAACACTGGACTCTTTAAGGTTCTTGCGGCCATTTCAGTGTGCCAAGCCTGGAGGAATTCTACTCCAAACTCCAGTACTTTTAGCGTGGGAGATGACCAGCAGTGACAAGACCAGCTGTTGTGGTGCTCCACACTGTTGGCACCTGCTTCCAGAAGAACCCTGCATGGCTTATCAGAAGAATGTGAGGTTTGGTTTGGTTTTGGTTAGTTTTTCCCCAGGAATTTTTATAAGGAAAACAGAAATACAGGTATTTTATGGCAGTTTGTCATATTTTCACACCTTACAATACCACTTTCTGATGAAAACCAATATATGGTTGGTAAGAAAGACACTGAGACTGATAAAGCAACACCCAAGAGCTCTGAACTGCTTTGCCCGAGGAGACAGAGGGCACAGCCCAGGATGGAGCCCAGCACGGAGCCCAAGCCCCACAGCCCTTGCTGACCTGCAGCAGAACCTTGGTCTGCAGTTACACCTGACCATAGCAGAAGATGGATCTGCTGCTCTCTCCCTCCAGCCCTCACTGAGTGACCAAAACTTCTTCCATGATGAATTCTGTGCCTTGCTAATGAATCCTACAGGGTCCCCAAAGGCTAAATAAAATGATCTGCTAAAGCTGAAAACTGAATTGATAAAAAAAAGACCTGTTTGCTTCCTCCCTCCTGTTTGGATTCTGCTCTCCTCACCCCTCATTGTTTCGGTTCTCCTGGACTGGTGCCCAGCACTGTTGTCAGCCCGTGTGTCTGTGTGAGCAGAGACAGCCTCCGCCCCAAAGAACTTCCAGGCTCAGTAGTGAAGACAGATGGATAAAGGGAGAGATGATTATTGCTCTGCAGAAGTAGGAAACTGTGGAACATTTGCAAGGGAAAGGCCAGGGCAGCAGCAGGAGCTGAGCCTTGGGCTCCTGGGGCTCAACCACAGGAATGTCCTTCCTCTCCTGAACAGGCAGCACCAACACAGCTGTGCAGGAGGCCATGGCATGGCAGAGGGAAACGGCAGATTTTGGGGCCTTGGAGTTTGTTTCAAGTGACTCTACCCATGCCTGCCCTCAGCCCTAAATGGCATGAACCCCAAATCGGCACACCAGGTCCTCCTAGGACTTCTGCAGCTCCTGGAAAGTTGTCCTACCACCCATTACAGCAGCTGTGCATCTCCCTGCTCTAAAACCGTGTATGAATCCACTATATCCCCTGTTCCTTCCCCCAAACCCATGTACAAACCCACACAAACCCCCTGCTCCTTCCCCAGACTCGTGTACAAATCCCCACACACCCCTTGTTACGTTCCTTCCCCTCCATGTAAGGGCTCCAACTCCCCAAACTGCCTGGGAAGAAAAAGAGAGAATGGCCATTTACTGTGTTTCTTTTGCCATCTGGGCTTATTAAAAACTGCGCAGCAAATTAAAAATAGGTGGGAACAAAGATGGGGGAATGACATAAAGGGTTGCAGAAAATTCTCTGTGTACTTTTAAAAGCTGGAATTGCCATATGGACTGGCAGAGAGACATGTTTTACATTTCCACTGGTACATGACTGACATCATTTAGCATTAAGTTCTATTTGAATAAAATGGTAGTAGACATTTAGGTAATATTACAGGGCAATAAATGTTTTAAAGAGCCTTGGGGGGATGCTCTTGAAACACAGTCCAGACCAGAACTCTAAAAATATGTCTTAATATATATTAACCTCTTTTAGGACTTTTGGCTCTCAAACAAATAATGGAGGATAGAGGGGCTTTTTCCCCCCCTCCCCTTTTACTCTCTGAATTAAGAGTCCCTGGCTATATTTTCCCCTTTTTTTCCTCTATAGCTGTGCTGGGAAGAACATGAGGGAATGTAGTTAAAATTCAAAAAGGTTCCCCTTTATCATTACCATGAATCAACACAATAAATGAGCCCCTTCAGAGCACGGTAATAAGAATTTGATAAATCATCAGCCAAAAATTAACTAGATGTCAAAACAATCTTTGGGAAGTGTGATGGATTAGGGGCGATAGCGGCAATTAATCTCCCAGCATGAGTTCACAGGAGAGACTGAGCGCTGGGAGATGGATAGGGGGGAGACCAAGGCCTCACAAGGTCAGGACACTGCGGAAAGGAGCGAGAGAGGCAGAGAGAGACGGAGAGAAGAAGGAAAAAATTCCACTGAGTCGGCAATACCCGGCCCCCCCAGCCGAGGTAGAGGTCAGTCACACGCCTTTGAAAGCCTCTCTGTCTCCAGCTGCTCTCTCGGTGATGAGGAAGCACTTTCTGCTCCTGTAATAAATGCCACAAGGCAGCTCCCGGCTCCAGCACACGGCTGGGGAGAGCTGGGACTCGGAATGCTCTGCTCTGAGAGGGGAGTGGGACACCAGAGGCGGCAAATGTGACACCAGAGGAGGCTCCTCTTCTGTGGGAATCCATCTATGCAGGGCCTGGCAGTGACTGCACACGTGGCTGGACTAATTCCGCCCAAGCACACGAGGGGAGAGTGCAGGAGAGAAGTGCTGCTGCAACCAGAAGTCCCTGTCCAGCTGGAGAAACCTTCCTCAGGCTTCCTTCCACCTGGCAGGAAGGTTTGCATCCCTGCCAGAGGCAGGGTGAGCTGGGGCAGCGCTCCTGTCCAGCACCATCCAGCCACAGCTGGACCCCTCTGCCCACACCAGGAGAGCCCCGAGCAGGGGAGGCTTTGCAGAGTGGCACTGCCCGGCCAGCTCGGTGGAAGCACCACAGAGGAAGGTCCACAGCCCACCCAGCCCAGCAGCTACTCCCTGTTCTCCTTCCCCATCAGGTCCAGCCTTTGGGAAGTCCAAGTTCTGCTCCAGTTGTGGGGCTGGGCTGAATCCAGCAGGGATGAGCACCAGGGGTGCTGGCATGCACTGCCAGTCCTGCCCAATTTATTCTCTTCCTTCTTTGCACAAACTCTGTCACCTGGAATCCTTTGCAATCTGAACAGGGGGAAAAAAAAAAGGTGATGAAAGCAAATACCAAATCAAGCATTGCCTGGCAGGGCTCTGCTGGCTGCTCACACCACACCAGGCTCAGGGCATGGAGCTCTCAGTGGCACCTCTCCCAGCAAGTGCTGAGCCCAACACACACTCAGGATCAGGGTGACCCTGGGGGCTGGCTTTTTTATAAGTGACAGTGACCACAAGAACACAAATAATTGCCCCAGACCCTCTGCAGCCGTTCTGTTTCACCCCTCTGAGCCTTGTCATCCTCTCCCTGAGAGCTGTTTAGCATCTCTCCTCACATTCTCACTGCTGGAGCACTGCTGGCTTTGATGCACATTGTGCTCTTCCCTCGAGGGACAGGGAACAAATGTTTTTTTTATTCTATGAGCACTCATGGGGTGAGGAAGGAGAACCTCAGAGTGCCTGGGAATGGCCACAGCCACTGGCTCTCCCCACTGCCACCTTCCCACTGCACCCACGGTGAGAGGGGCAGGGAACAGCAGCCAGGGACAGTGTTTTGGCTCCCCAGGGGTTCCTCTCCTCCACCATCACCCTGGTTCACTCTGACACCAAGGATAGATGGGGCTGCTGCTGACAGCCCAAGGCTGATCAGGAATGTGAGGCCTGGGCAGAGGGGAGGAGGGAGCTCTGGTTGTGACCTGAGAGCATCTCAAACACGACAGGAGCATGTGCAAGTGGTACTTGGAACCTGGGCTGTCCAAGTGGAGCCTGGAAGCAGCAGTGGTTGTGAAACCAGAAGTGGGAGCACCAGCACTGATTGCTTCACTCCTGCACATTCACACTGTTGATAACACCTTTCTTAAACATTTGCATCCTTAAGAAGCAGCAGCCTTTTCAGGATTTTTAGGGTTTTTTTGCTGTTGCTGTTTATTTGGTTGGGTTTTTTTTTTTTTTATTCTATTTTCCATGATTTTCCCTGGGTTGCTCATACAGTTTTGTGTAAGAGACAAATGCCTGGCAAATGCTGGGATGCTGCTGGCTGCTTGGTGCATATCAATGTCAGAAAGATTTCGGAAGGAGGGAGAGAGGAGAAAACACCCGCCCAGCTGGAACCCTCTCCCCGTATGCCTGTCTCTTCTCAAGACAGACAAGGCTTGGATAGGACAGATGTTTCCGCCCAAAAGCAGATGTGAAGATGTTACTTTCCCAGGGAGGAATGTGGTGGGGTTTATTATTAACCAGCAGGCCCCACATGACAGCTTCCCTTGACCAACAGTTGGAAAATCTGGAAAAACACGGAGCCCTCTAATCCAAGTGGTGGCAGGAAACAGCCAGCCCTGATGGACTCCACTGATTTATTATTATTAACTACAACCTGGAAATGACCAAGAACATCTGGGAGAGCCAAATGTGGAGGAGAAAGAAAACTTGAGCAAAGAGGCCAGATTTTTGATTCCATGATGGGCTTACCGTGCTGCTGGACTTCGGGAGAAGCAGCTGGAAAGGCAGCCCGGGCAGGCTCTGGGAGGCAGCAGCAAGAGGGAGTCACACAACCAGCACCACTCTTGCACATGGGGTACAATGAGGAGCAAGGGACAGCCCTGGAAGCAGAAGCACTGGGGTTGTAGGAGCCTCAAAGGTGATGCTGTGCCCCCCTTGAGGGCCCGAGCAGCCTCCCCACCCAGCACTGAGAGGGAACAGAGTATTGAAAGCACCAGGAGCAGCATCACCAGCCACCAAAACTGTCCCTCCTTCTTCTTTCCTGGGTCACCCTGCCCGAGGTGGCAGCACGCACACTGCACTGTCTGCCCAGGAACCCTGTGCCTTGAAGGAGCTGCAATCATGATTTCAGCAAACAGGGTCTCCAGCAGCTCCAGGTTTGGCAGGTGCACGGGGATTTTGTTGGACTGAGAGGCCAGTTCAGCTTCACTAAAAGCTTTGGATTTCTTTAGTCCTGTTGCTCTGTAAAACTTACGCCCTTCCAGATTTTAAAACAAACATTGAAGCAGCCATTACCTAATGTAAAACAAGACATTCTCTGCTGCCAGCCCCACCTCAGGACACCTGGACACTTTCCCACCAGGTACAGGAGAGCGCAGGCTCCTGACATGCACACACAGCTGTGGCCAACCCACAACCTGAAAGCTTCTAAGACATCTGTTTATATTTTCAGAGCAGTATTAACATTGTCAAACCGTGGCAAATCTGCTTAATTTTCGTAGACAAATGTATAATACACAAGCCAAAGTACACTTAAAATGGGACATGTCAGAAAATAAACAACTATTAGCTAATGAAATATAAAGGAAGTTGGTTTCTGCACTTTCCCTCTCCCACACACATCCCCTGCAGCCACAGGTCCATCATCTCCTCGTGACTCCCTGCTCAGCCTCACACCCAAAGACTTGTGCAGGAAAATACAGCTGCTTCCAATGGCCAAAGTGGCCACCCCTTTCTCAGGGAGCTTTTTAAAAAAGCACAACATCCACGTGAAAAATCAGCCTCACCATAACCTCCCTGCCTCTACAGATTTGTAGACATTGAACCTGAACAGGTTATTTCCACCCCTGCCCTTTTGCTAATTTATTCCGTGAGGCATGTACAGCTGAGAGGTGAGGAGAAGTGCCCCATAATTGGGAACAGCATCTCCAAGGGGCTTTTCCAACGAGGTGCAGATTTCTCTGGCACACATTGTCAGAGCTGAAGGCAGCATAATGAAGTCCAGAACTTTTAGGTTTCCCCTTTAATACATCCATCATGTCTAGATCCATTATTGACATGTTGACTTTCTTGTTTCTGATTTAAGCTGCCAGACTCAGTAAAATTGCCTTGACAGCTTTAGCATTTGTGGCAGAACACTGACATGATGTTACTTACAGCTAATTAAAGTTGAGAACATAATAAACAATCTTGGGATCCTAGCAACCCAATTTCCTTGGGTATTCAGTTTGCTGGATCTTGACCCAAGTTCTTTGAAGCTCCAGCAAATTCTTCGAGTGACCTTCCTGCTCTGAGGGCTCTTTGGAAATCAGGGCTGGAAAACCCTGGGAATGCAGGGGCACACCTTGTCCAGAGAAATGGGGAGGGATGGGGAGACAGGGATGAGGAACTGGAGAGCAAACAGGAACCTGTGAGGTGCTGGGAGTGGGTTTCTAAGGCCATTTCCCTGAGCAGAAACGGGCCAATGGGTTGGAGCTAATTAGCAACGTGGTGAAAGCAAGCAAAGGAAAATTTAGACTGACTACCAGGAAACCTTTCCTCTGGGGAGCTCTGCTGGACTGCAAAATACTCTCTGGAGGGAAACAGAGCAAAGCACACTGCTGGAGTCACTGAGAACTGGCTGGCACTGCAGTGCAGAGCGGGGGGACCTCGGCCAGCCCTCGGGGTGGAGGGTGAGTGTGAACCAGGGCATTCCACAGGAGGTTTTCTATTACTAGTCCATAAGGTCCTGGAAAGTTTAACTGCATCAGTTCATTCTCCTCTCCTGTGCCACGTCTGAACAGCTTATTTCACACACAAGTGCCTATCACAGTGTGAAATTACACACTCACAAAGAGAAAGAGCGGTTCAGTCCAGGGCAAGATATCACCTTTTCTACTGAAGAACATCTTTTTGTTACTTATTTTGTTGTAATAACAAAAGAACAAATCTTGCTGTACCCAAATCAGATTCTCAGAGCTGACTCAGCCAGCAAAATCAGCATTTTTTTTTTTGTCTGCAGTGAATCAAAAATCACTACTCACTTGTGCAGAATCAACTGAAATTTGAGGTGAATTAAATCCAAAATCTCCCTCTGTTCCTACAAGTGACTGACATGTCTTCTTTATTGCCAGTTTCTTGAGTGCTATTGGACTGATTTCTCCCATTTTCACTGTATCTCCTCATTCTGCAAAGTAGGGCAACAACAACATTTCACATCTCTTGCAAAGACTCAAACGCAGAGCAGAGCGACACCCTCTCTGTGAGTCATTTGAGCCACTGAACGTTGTCAGAGCAAACAAAGGTGAAGTTGTATTAAGTTAAATCTCAATGAAAAATGTTCCAGTTCCAGCATGTTAACTTGTTAATTTGTGCATATGAAGAGCCACTGCTGAGTCACAGTGAGGTGATGATGCATCTGACATGCCAATAGATAATCTTTACCTGACTTAGTAAACCAGTACAAAGGCTGCGGCAGTGCCCTTAATCTCTTAACTCACCTTAAACCAGCCTGAAACTGAAACTCGTGTTCTCACAATGGCTTACTGCTTTGAGAGAGCTTTCAAGACTCTTCTTGAAAACTTCTGGGCCCTGGAGGTGAACCAAAGCACGTGTACATGGTGAGAGAAAGGCCCTGTGAGTGCAGGCTGTGCCCTGATGCACCTGTGGTGGCTCCAAGAACATCTCTGTGCAAGTGCTACAAGTTTGAGCTTATAGGAGTTTTATGTTTTACACTTTGGAGGACCAGGAACCTCAACTCCATCATTTCCTCCCTTCTATCCTGGCTGGGGCCCTCTGCAGTTCCTGATTATCCCAACTGTGGGGGTTTGACTTTGGGTCTTCCTGGGAGATGGATCCCATGGATTGCTGTATCCCAGTGAAGTATTCCATGCTGTTTTACATCAGCTTAGACATAAGAAGGGAGAGATGGAAGTTTTAGTCAGTCCTTTTCCAGTGGTGAAGGGCATTGGTCTTGGACCTTGATATCTCTTTGGGAAGGGCTGCATGTCTCTTTCTGGGAAGTAAACAAATAAATCTTGTTTAGTTGTTCTCTATTCTGTGTGTGTGTACAAACAGTAATATTGTTTCTTTTCTGTATGTATATATTTGTATATAAACTCAAACTGCTCCGGTAGTGTTAAAACTCACTTTTCATCCAGAGTTGCTTTTTTTTTTTCTTTCCCTTTTCTCCCTGTTTTGCAGCTGGGAGGGAGGGGAAACTTCTGTTTAGGGCTTGTGGATGCTCGGCGTTCGTCCAGGGGTAAATGGCCACACCAAGCCTTGATTCGCCACTTCCAGAGCCTCGCTCCCTCCCAGCTGGGCCGTGCGTGTGCTGCTGAGAGGCAGTGGGAAAGGTGGAGCGCGGTGACCCCCAGTCATTAATCACGCTGGTTCACAGCCAGAGCCTGAGCAGCAGCCCTGGGGAGCCACACGAGGAAACGGGAGAAGGGAGAGAGGGCATTCCCTGCGGCCAAAGAGCATGAGCTCACCCCGGGCAGGGAGGAGGGGGAGAGCCGGGGCAGGAGGGGGAGAGCTGGGGCAAAGGGTTCATCCGTGCGAGGGATCCACGTGCTGTGTCTGCGTGTGTGTGAGCACACGTGTAACCACAGAGCAGTGTTCGTGTATGGCCACCCCGGGGAGCAGAGGGCAGCAGCCTGGAGAAATTATGGGCTTGATAAACCAAAGGTAAAATCTTGGACTAAGACCAGGATCCGAGCCTTGATCCTCCACGATTTCAGAGGTCCGGAGCTGCGCTGCAGCCGCCGCCTTTATCCGGGCTGGTATTCACACTACTACGCCTAAAAAGCTCAGGGGTTTGTTTGTTTCTTTTTTTCCAGTGGTAGCTCTTAAAAACAGCAAGAAAAACTTACAAAAGTTTAGACCACAACTAAATCTCAGATCTCAGAAGACCCCAAACTAAACAACCACCCTCCTCCCAACACTCTGAGTTTAGACTAGAGGGTGTGAAGGGTTTTACGTCTGGGCAATGGACTGTGGCAGCAGGAAGCCGTGTTGCCAAATACCTGCCACGCTTCCAGGGATGACAGGAATCCATCCTAACAGCTAGGAGGAAACAAAACAAAGTCCCACACAACTACCACAGGATCAACACTGGAAGTATTTATAACGGAGATCCCAGAGTCCTGGTGTCTAGGAAAGCTGGGTGATTGCACCCTGACATTCCTACTGCCAAGGAACAAACGGGATGGCAAGTACAACTGGTAACAATTTTCTAAAATTGCAGAAATTTCTCGTTGTTTTCTTTTTTTCTTTTTGGGTTAATAGTTCTTTTGTCCTGACTCTAGACATTTTGCTAATCAGTTTATATCATATGGGAGCTATCAGCAGAGACAGTCAAGCCTGGGGATATGCAAAACCTTTCCATTGCCTGAAGAATCCAAGGAGACCTTTGACACTTGCCAAATTCCCTTGCAAGGGAAGGGTAAGGGAGTAAAGTCAGAGCCAAAATCTGCAAAGTCGTTTCTTCATTTGCTTTCAAACAGAATCTTGGAAGTTTCCTCTGCAGATATCACATTTTTATGGGGCAACAACTGAGGAACTGTTTTGCTAAGGCCACTTCTCCCCATCCTCATGGCCCTGTGTCACGCATGCCCACTCTTCAACCAGAGTCTCACCTGGCCACCTGGCCCCTTGGCTTCCTCATGGGTGGCTGGTGAAGACCCCAGTGTGTGGACCTTCAGGACCTGTTGTAACCTGCCAGGTCAGTGCTGGGATGTGAGCAGGGAACATGCCATGGGAATGGCAGCAAAACCAGCAGCACCTCTGCTGGAGCACAGATGGTTTTCTGCAGCACCACCCTCTGACACAACCTCATTGCATGGGAGCACTTTCAGCTGAACACAGACATTCCTCCACTCTTCAGCCTCCCAGGGAAAAACAACCCCCAAACCCAACCAAAACCACTCCACCACACATGAAACCACAGGGAGGTTCCACAGGAACCTCTGCTTCACACTCCCACGTGTCTTTTCCCTTTTCTATTGAAATAAATGGAACATGGAAATTGGGGAAAGTGAACCAATCAGCTGGAAGCAACAGGCCAGAACCCCCTGCTCTGCAGCTGAGCTGCCACTGCTCTGTCACAGGGCTCTGCAGCCTCAGAGACTCCCCCCTGTGTCCCTGATTATGCAGAATGCTGATCCCGAGCCCAGGCACGGCCCCAGAGCTGCTGTGTCAGGCTCAGGGCTGGGACAGAAGGCACCAGGACATCGAGGTGTGCCAAGGCAGCAGCATCATCCACTCTCACATGTGCATCTGAGCAAGAAGGGCCTGATTAAAAAAAGACCCGTTTGCCACTGCAACTATATCAAACCTTCTACAAAAAGTCACTTTGAGGTCACTGTTTTTGTCCAGTATTTCAATACATTAAATGCAATTACTTCATTGTTGATTTACCTGTCATTAGAGGCATGTGTTTGAACATGATTTATTGAGTGAGTTTTGTGCCAGTTGACTTGCAATAGATTGCACAATATTCAAAAAGGCTCATTTGCTTGGCATTACATTAGAAGCAGGGTGATTGCAACACAAAGCAATGTAAATGAGTTCTGAGAGGCTCCATCATTCATGTTGTCATGTACTGAATCCTATTATTATTTATTACCATAATTGTACTGTGTTTCCTGGGGCGATAAATTAGGACTGATGGGTCCTGCTGACAGCCAAGGACTGGACTCGCTCTATATAATTTAATAGGGATACTGTTGGATCTCTGCTTGGAGGAGACTTAGAGAGGAATTTAGTAACTAAGCAAAATCCTTTCTTAAAAAAATTAAAAATAAAATAAAAGCAGTGAGGTTTCCCCCCCTTTTTCTCCCTTGGCAGCAATTTAAGTCTTGATAAAAGCTGCAAAGGAAATGGGAGCACTCTGTCTTTCATAATAGGATTGTTAAAAAAAATCACTGCCCTGTGTCACAATCTGTTTTCTGCTCCCTGCTGACAGGCAGCCTCTCTCTGGGAACAGGGGGACAGCACACGGCTTAAAGGGACAGCAGGGACAGCTCCTGACCTCCAGCACCCCAGCTCAGCCCCACCCTGCACTGCCAGCAGGAGCTGTTCACAGGGATGGCTCTGGGGGGTGAGGGGGCGGTCTCCTCACACCCACACACAAAATGCCAACACAACCAGCTTTCCCTCAACTCCCACAGAAGATGCTGCTGGATGTCCCTTCCCACCAAGGGGCCTCCCAATGCTCCATGGGGTCTTTGGGAGCCTCAGCTGCTCCAGTTGCATGTCTGGAGCCCCCTTTCCAAGGGTTCAGTCTCCGTAGTTCAGGGCCTGGGGATGTTTTTAGGAATCAGTTTGGTACCAGCCTCCCAGCTGATGCCTGTTCTTCCTGCTGAACCTTTCCTTCCCATGCACTGGAATTCTCAAAGTCTGAGCAACCAGTGCAGGACTCAGACAGCACCAAAAACCCTCTGGACAGCAAACACAGCACAAAGGTGGCACCACAACTCCAGCACATTTTGCAGGCACTACCTGTTGGAACCAAGGAGTTTGCTCCTCCTTATCCTCAGGTACTCCAGGGTGTGAAACACAAGGAGGAGGCACAAAGCTCAGCTCTTGTTTTTAATTCAGGCACAGAAGGCTCTGAATGGGACAACTACAAGAGAAATAGGGAAAGCACATCTCAGGTTCCAGTATCCAGATTAAGATTCGACAACAAAATTCTTCTTCTTTCCAAGCTTTTAAACACCACCAATACTCAATTTTTCTCCTACAGTTCTTATAAAGAGACTCAGAGCTGCAGAACCTCAGAACTGTTGGACTATAACAGGTTAATGGTCCCTACAGCCCCGTATGTTGTATTTGTGAGCAACCAAATGTCCATAAATCCTCCTAGTGGACAATTTTATGGAATAATCAACACATCAGGGATATTTCCTTCTAACCTTCCCTGAGTTAGTGACTGGCTTATGCCCTGAGGCGTGAGAGCTTATTGACTGGATCCATCTCTTGTTTGAGTCAATAGTTATCTGTCAATTCAGGTCAATTCCAATGAGATTTTATTGACAGGAGAAGCTACACAAAATGTTGCCAAAGTGTGAGAAAATGACAAGGCACCCCTACCTTCCTCGAGCCATCTGTCAGAGAGAGATACAACCTGCACTGGTTTTACAGAGAGACTTCCTTGCAGCTCCATCGAATAGAAATTGTCCTTGATTTGGCTTCATCGACTTAATTGAGCTGAGCTCTGCTCAGCATAAACAAGATCCATCCTGTTTCTCTACGGGCACCATCAGAAGTAGCAGCAGTGCATTAAAAGGCCGAGGTTGCAGGCCCATAATTATGTCCAAAACAGGGCAACACAGAGATCCTTCTGCCAAAGGAGCCCCACAGTGTCCATGGCCGTGGAGCAGCACAGTTGCTGGACCCTGGGCATCCCTGCTCCCCCCTCCCTGCCGGCTGCTGCTCCAGCTCATGTTCTCTCCACCCCACGCAGACATATGAAACTTGTCACTCAGACATCAAAGGCGCCTTTCGCTCACCCTCTCGTGGCGGTGACACATTTTTGGCCGAGCACATCCCATTAATAGGACTTGCTGTCAAACAGCAGAGCTCGCAGACAATGCAGGGATTGTACACGGCGCGGAGCAGCCGATGGGCAGATCACCAGGTAATGTGATGCAAGGGCTATAAAATAGCTCAAAGACACATGCAAAAAAAAAAAAAAAAGCAAACCAGAGCCCAGTTTTGAGGAGACATTTGCGGTTTTGGGGGAGACTTTTTTGGTTTTGGTATGAATTTTGGAACAGACCCTGGCATCGGACTTGGTGGGGTTTCCAAGCCCAGCCCAGTTTGACATGCACGTTTCCTTGAGACGTGCAGTGTTGTGTTCTCCAGCACCTCCTTCCCCAGCACATACTCCCCATCCTTCGTTTCACTACTTCAAGCAAGAGATGGGCCAAGCCCAGCTGGCCTCGTGGCAACAGAGAAAGGATTTAAACACACCCCTCTGCACTGTTACCTGTGCAGGGAGAGCTGCACCGGTGCCTTTCACCCCCAGACAAACCAGGCTTTGCTTTGCCTGACACAGTTCAGCTCCAGAGGGACCCACGGGGACTCTGGGAGTCTCTGTGAGAACCAGCCCTTTGCTGCAGAGGCAGGGTGAGCACAGGGCACACACCTGATCCAGCCCTCCACAGGGACCTGCCCCAGAGACCTTTCCCAGCAGTGGCTCCGGTGCTCGAGGTGATGATTAATGAGAACACGGGGTTGGAGCTGAGTAATTGTGACAAGTCTTTTACATAAATCATTGCTAATCTAACAAATATTAAGAAATGGCATAAGGAGAAAGGAGAGGAGGAGAGAGAAAACTATGCCTGTGACTGGAGCCCCACCTCAATCCAGCAACCAGCCAGGTAAGTGTCCCCAGAGGCTTTTATCTCCTCTGAAAAGCACAGTGGCTCTTGCAGCTGTGGTGGGTGTGTGGGCAGCAGCACTCAGGACTTTGCAAGGAATTCCTTCAGGGGTGTCAAGGCTGTACAAAACTTATCCTACTGTGGTGAGGGCTGGGTCTTGAACCAGGGCAGGGACGTGCAGCAAACACACGGCGCTGGGTCCCGGCAGCCACGCCAGGCTGGGGTTTGCTGCACACCCAGAAAGGACCAGGCACGACCCCTCTCTGCCCTCTGGCACCAGGGAGAGCCCAGCCCTGCTCAGTTTGTGTTCCAGTGAAGACCCCAGGGGCAGGTTGGAGCTGCTGAACCCCCTTTGGCCAGGGAGGGGTGACCTGGTCTGGGCTGGAGCCCGTGACCCACCAGGGCTGCACACCCCATTAGCCACCCAGCCTGCTGCTGGAGGGGTGGTTTGTGCAGCTTTGGTGAGCTCCCATGACCCATGCAGCCTTCCCCACATCTCCAGGAATATGACTGTGACACCAAGTCTGGCTGAGGGGAGAGATGAAGACATTCTGCATGTGTCTCTGTCAGTTATGGCCATTATCATTAGCAGACTAGATACTATTCCCTATATATTCCTTTTAGAGCCGTTTACAGCCGAAACATTTTTAATGGCTCGATGAATATGAATGCAACATTTATAACCATTTACACGTATGAGTCTTTGAGGCACATCCATCTCCCATTGCAGGCACAGAACCTCCCATTACCACTGTCACGCTGCACAGGGAGTGGGGAGAAGGGGACCCCACTTCGTGGTGAAAGATGAGGACATTATTTCTGCCTGTTTTGTGAAACACATGTTCTGAAATCTCCATTATTGTCACCACAGACTCCTCTCCACAGTCATGCACTTATTTAGACTCTTATCCTTTCATTAACAATGAAAAAATGCAGGCCTTTACATCTGTTAGCAGGCATAATTTTAGACAAATACAACTTCTTATCAAATAAGCCTGCAATAAATGTTTCATGAACAGAACCCTTCAATAGAACTCCCAACACTAATTTAATGAGAAGTATCAAATGAATTTTTTTTTTTTATTCTGATATCTCCCCTGAGACAAATGATACTTTGCAGACCTATTTTTAACAAATGAATTATTGACTTAAACTGGCACAATTAATCACAATATAATGGGATCAGGGGATGTTAGAGGCTCATTCAGCACGGCAGATGATGAGTACTGACTCTTCCAAGAAATGAGGCTCTTTAATCACTCCCAGATTAACAGCTACATGCTTTCAAATTTCAATCACAGGGAACTGGCAGTGTGGAATGAAAAGGGCCCACTCCAGAAAGAGTAAAGGAAGCAGGAGGATTTCTTACCCCAGAGGAGCCTCGGGGCTTGTGTTCTCAGAAATGGGCACCCAACTCCCCCAGGGAAAGGACAGGATCTAAACGGTGCTGTATTTCCAAGAGTTTTTCCTCCCAGTCTTCATCAGGTAGGAATTTGGTTCCAGGACAGGGGAGATTCGCAAACCGCAGGCTGTTTGTCACCTCCCTTAAGGGAAAATGTTCAGGGCATACAAGAAAAAGCCTCTTAATTAACTCTCTCCTCATTAGGATAACTGTTCTCTAAAGTTTTCACACATTCCCGAGAGAAGTGCTGCTACTCTGCATCCCTGCGAGCCAAAGGTGCTGGCTGGGAATGGTTTTCCTTCAACTTCAGCTTTATTCTGAGAGTGTGTAACATCTCCACTAGGATTTTACTCCAAGAGAAGCACCCAGATTATGTTCCTGATATAAAACCATCTCCAAATATTTTGACAGGGAGAGGTGCCAGTTTTCTGTCCACTTCAGCCCCCGTTCTTGCTGAAGCTGATGAGGACAGCTCCCCATTTGGGTGTGCTGTGCTCACCAGGTGGCTTTAACAGCTGCACCTCCTCAAGCAAGGAGGAAACACTGCAGCTCCCGTTGTCCTGAAATTCACACAAGGAAAAGGGGAACAGCTATTTGCAATGGAAAAGCAGTGGGAAAGAGACTGGGGAAGGTGGCAGATGTAGTGGGTTGTGCCAGACTTTTTCAACAAGTCTCACTGTCTGCAAGGCAGAGCCTGGAGATGGGAAACAGCAAGTGAACCCTGGGCTGCTCTGCCACGGGGCAGCTCCTGAGGCTCTGGTAGCCAAAAGCTCTCCTTTATTTGAATTTATAGGCCTGTCAGAAAGGTAGAATTGATGGGGCAGAGGTCTTGTTTTCCCTGTGGGGGGAGGAAATGGAGGGATGTTAGCAGCAGTGCTGGGCACATTATCATCTGCTGGTCCCATTTAACAACTTCTCACAACATATGCAGTTTACATTATGGTATCCTGCACATGTAGGCTTTGGCTGGAAATATCCTCCAGAGCTCGGAATTTATGGCCATGCAAATACTCAGAGAGGGAAGAACAGCCCTGCCAAAGAATGGGAAAGGAAAGCCTTCTTTGTTCCTGCTTCTAGGTCACATTAACTCTCCCCCTGCCGTGCTGCAGCACAAGGGGTGCTGGTGTTCCAGCCTCGTCTTCTCCTCTGGCAATTCCTCAAACACCATCATCCCCCACAGATTTACTTGGCTTCCATGGGCACCTGGAACTGGGCCTCTGAGAAAAGATCTGCTCTCAGCCAAGCTGTCTTTCTCTCTCTGCACGCCTGGCATAACGAGAGGCCTCCTTCTGCCATCGCTCCCACCAGCTCTGCATCCCTTGGGGAGTCTCCCAAGTCCCAACGGGGCCAGCACAGACCCTCAGGGCAGCCGATGAACCACTGCAGGTGAAACTGCACAGCCACAAGGAGTTTGGTCCTTAGTGTTGTCCTCCTTTGTGCAGGAAAAAAAAGGAAAATAGGAGAAAGGTTCAGTGTGACATAAGAAGAGGATTGAAGGGAATCTCCTTGTCCATCCTTTCAGCAGAGAATCGTAAATCATGGAATGGTTTGGCTTGGAAGGGACCTTAAAGCTCATCCTGATCCACCCCCTGCACCTTCCACCAGATCAGGTTGCTCCAAGCCCTGTCCAACCTGGCTTTGGACACTTCCAGGGATGGGGCAACTGCTCTGGGCAACTTATGCCAGGACCTCCCCACCCTCACAGGGAAGAATTCCTTGCAAATATCCCACCTAAACCTGCCCTGTGTCAGTGTGAAGCCATTCCCCCCTTGTCCTGCCACTCCAGTGCCTGATGACTGCTGACTTCACTGCCCAGCCATAGCCCAGGGAGCTGCAAGTTTCTGTGCAATGCTGGCCAGGGACACCAGCCTCAATCCCAAAATTCCTCGGGATACATGGGGAGGATGCTGAGCTCATTCTCCCCTCTTGCCCAGGGAATTACCTTGGGCCCAGTTACACCAAGTCTGGGGTTGTGCCCTCCCTGTTCCTCCTGGCTTCGTGTCACGGTGGAATTGCAAGTTTGACAAAAGCCCAGAAAACCAAAGAGCCGCTGTTCCAGGAGCTCCATTTCCCATTAGGGCACAAACAATATCCACCCAGCCAGGGCAGCAATCTGTCACCTGTCACCTGGCCAAAGCTTTGGGGGAAATTAATTTTCAAGTGCAATTTCAGTAGCCTGTTGATCCAGCACTGGGGAACAGTGGGGATGGATCAAACGGGAGCTGGACCCGTGTGTTTCCCTCCTGGCTGCTTTTCACAGCCAAGACATGACCTGCTGCAAAACACAAATGTGTCTAAGGGAGTGTAGAATCACAGAATCATGGAATCATTTGGGTTGGAAGGGACCTTAAAAAGCATTTTGTTCCACTCCCTGCCATGGGCAGGGACACATTCCACTATCCCAAGGTGCTCCAAGCTGCATCCAACCTGGCCTTGGACACTTCCAGGGATGGGGCAGCCACAGCTTCTCTGGGCAACCTGTGCCAGGGCCTGATCACCCTGATAGTAAAGAATTTATTTCTTACTAACTAATCTAAATTAACCCTCATTCAGCTTAAGGAAGCGGAATTTTTGCATTTTTAGGAACTGTTTCCAACGCTAGCCTGGACTGTCAGTTCATGCAAATGGAGGTTCATAGGTTTAGGAGGTGTAATCTCATTTTATAGCACAGGTAACCTGACCCTCTGTTCTGAGAAGTGGTCCCTTGGAACAAGAGGGTGAAAGCAGAAAGAAGGCACCAGGATCACCCTCAAAGTGACAGCATTTGTCACCACCAGCCCTATCCAGAGAGGATTTTCCCTTGGGAGCCCCTCACACCTGCTGAGGGTGGCAGTGCTCCTGTCGTGAGGAAGCACAGCAGCAAATACAGCCATTCCCAGCCCTGACTCCTGCCCAGCCCACACCATAAATCCCACTCTCCCTCTTGGCCACATGTGTGTTAACTCCACCACAGTTTGGTCACAACTACTGTTCAGCTCTATTTTTTGATGGATTTAATTACTCCTAATTTATATCAGGCAGCGCTGCACTTAGCAGGAAGCACTTAGCACTGTCACTATAATGTCAGGCTTAATACACATTTTTAGAGCTCTGGTCATCAACTACAGGATAGATCTGAGCCCTGGATTTACTATTTGGTGCTCCAGGACCCCAGTGGGCTTTGGGGGATGTTGCAGCAGTCTCTCAGGGTTGCTCACACACACCTGTACTCTGTAGAGGTGACATGTAACCCCATTTCTCAGTTCTGGAGTCACAGGGAACAGTTCTGCACCCCCAGGTGTGACACAAGGTTTATTTTTATAGAGAGATTCCCAGATTCAGAGGCCCGTGAGCTTCCAGCCAGTATAAATTGGTGTGCTAAGAAAGGAAAGCAAGTTTATACTTCTTGGGAATGTTTATTATTGCAACTGTTCAAAAATGAAATCTCGTATTTGTGAGAAAAATATGGTTGAAATTGCTCTTGCATGGATAGAAATGACCCACATTCCTACTCCTCTCTTAATTTTTTAATAAGCTGATTCATTCCCCACATGACATCACTACGTGTTCATACCTCTATCAAAAGCATTAATAAAATATTCACTTGTATTTGTTTACCAAAAATGCCTTTTATGAAGATGAAATATTTCTAAAATCTGCTCATTTATGTTTTCCACCGAGCGATATATTAAAAAAACAAAACATAATTTGCGTTTGTGAAACTTAAAGAATTTTGACAGCAGCAACAACTTGTTCTGTGAAAATTGCTTTTGTGGGGGAAAAAAAGCAATTCTTTCAAACTCTACCATTTGATATTATATATTTTTTAGAACAGCCTGCTTCTGTGTTAGCTCCTCGCTGAACGCTGCGTGTCCTTGATGCCACCTGAGGCATCTGAACACAGCAGCACCATCAATATAAATGAACATGCTAAATGGTGATTGCCAGCCTGTCCAGCCCATCAGCCTGAAATGGCCATTTAGGACAAATTCCTTGAAACTCAAGAATGCCATTCTTTTCCTTGCAAAGGTCTTGTCTACAGGGTACGTGGGGGAAAGTTGAGACAAATGAAGAGGGAGTATGAAGTTAATGTGGATGTGTCAGAGCTCTGTGGCTCGGTGGAGCTGCAGTGAACTCCAGACGTGTTGTTATTCCACATCAGAGCAACCGAGTGGGGTTGGTTGACAGCCCTGAACTTGTGTTGGTGCCCTGACACAATGAGTTGCCTCCTGGCTCCACGGACACACCACTCATACCACTACACACACTCCTGAGCACACTTGGGAGCTTCTGAGCAGCACGAGTTGCTGCCTCACAGCAGTTTCCACCCATGGGGAGCTTCTCGGGGCTGTGCCCTCTCTGCTCCCACTCAAGTGGGGTCCAAGGGACCTGGTCCTGCTGCAGGACCTCGGGCTGGCCCTGGAGCCACAGCTGGATGGAGCTGCACAAGGTGCAACAGCAAATTGTCCAGGCTGCCTCTGAAGAGCCTCTGCTCCATCCCACCCCCTCTGAGAGCAAAAAGTAGGACAGGGAAAGTTTTGCTACAGAAACCGCAATTACTCGTGTTGTGTGTTACCCATCTTGTGATTATTTATGAGAACATAATAACAGAACAACTGAGCAAACAAAGCCCCCCTTCCTCCACGCCTCCTCCAAGCAAACTGATGTAAGCCAGGGGACTGGGCTCAGGAGCACCAGTTGGCTTCCACAAACACGCAACCACTCCCTAAAAACCCAGGGAACAATCCCACTCTTCCTGACTGACGGCTGCCACGCTGATCGATAAGGGCAAAGAAAACAATCTGAAAATCGCAGTTTAAGTTGCTGTTACACAGTTTTGGCAAACAAAGGACAGGCTCCCCTGCCGGCTGTGAGTGACACGGGCATTGTCACGGGCTGATCGATCCCAGCCCCTGCACACCCGCCTCTTCCCAGGAACCGGCTGGGGAACTGCTGGGGCTGGAGGGATCAGGGGGGGATCAGGCATGGGGGACTCGGCTTCATCTGCGAGCAGGTGTTAAGTGAATTCCTCCAAAAGGACAAGATTCCTTCTTTTGCTGGCTTTGGGATGAATTAGCATGAATTCATAATCCATAAATCCTGGTGGCAGCGGAACAGCATCCCTCCTGTTGTTATTTATTTTGAGATTTTCACTGGGGCAATAGCTTTACGTTTGACATTTATATAGGTCACAGTGAGCTAATAGCCATCTGCCATCTGGGGACTTTTCTAATGAACATTGCAGAAGACTATGAAACAATCTCTGGCATTTCCGACTCGAACAGAAGCTGAAATAGGGTTGATCTTTACAATATGCTCTGCTGTCTCTCCTCAGGTTTGCATTAGTCATTTGCCTGGCCTTGCTACACACGCACACGCGCTCGCACATATGGGAAGGGGTGGGATTCAGCATTTAATACCAACAGTTAATCACCACATGCATGAGAAACACCCAGTACCTCGCACAGCTACGAAGGGCCCCGATTCACCTGGAAATTCTTGGTACATCTCAGAAGTTTTGATGACTCCCCAGCCCTCCTCCCGTGCAGTGCAGGCACGGGGGAGTCAGCTCTAGTGCTGGTTTAACCGTGGAGCATCCACGTGAAATCACTCCTGCAAGGTCACACTCTTCCCTCTGCTCACCTGAAACACACACCAGGCTGAGCAGTGACAGGTAAGAACCTGCAGGGTTCCCAGGAGAACTCCTCCAGGCAGGAGCTGTGGTGCAACACATGACCCCAGTCCATCTCAGCAGTGGGTTGGAGCGGTTCTCTGCAGCCACCCCTTTATCAGCTACCTGGAGCCTTCAGCCAGTGCACCCAGGGTTGAAACCACCTCTCCAGGGACTGGCTGGGGGTCACGTCCTCAGCTCGACATGGGCCCAGCCTGCAGCTCCTCGTGGGCAGGAGGGTCACTGCCACCTCCCTGCTGCTGGCTGGGGCAGGGTGTTCAGGAACACCTGTATTTCCCAGCACCTGGGAGTCACCATGCTGGTGTCATCAGCTCTTGCAGATGGGGAACTGATAGAGGGAGAGATTAACTGACTTGCTGAACTGTGTAAGCCACCTACACCAGCTGTGAGTGAGCCCAGGTGTCCTGAATTTCGGGTCAGCACTCTAACAGCAAGGCCACCCCTTCTCCCTGCACCTACACACCGTTTATTTTACAACAGGGATGTGTGAAAGGACTGAATGTACTCAGAGGAGAATATCCCATCTCAATTAGTCACTCTCCAAAAAGCTTCCTTGAGGGGCAGTCATCCTTAATGCTTCATGTTCCTCCTGAGTTCCCCAAACCTCCCCAGCCTCGGGGTAATAAATTACATTTGTCTCTGTCTTAGCAGCAACAGCCTGTCCGAACCCTCCTCTCCGTGACTCAACCCATGATGAAATGCCTATTTCCTGGTGCTGAGATCTGTGAAAATTGGTCTTTCCAGCCTCCCTCCTGAGGGCTGTGCCTCAGCCAAGGGGGCACCTTTGATCAGACGAGCTTTCTGCCTTCCCCGTGCCCTGGGACAGACGCCTGGTCCTGGGGTGCCACTTATTTGTGTTTTGTCTTCCAAGGACGACACACAGAGTGCGTTTGAAATCCAATCCCCTCTCGTGGGGCTGAGTGGGACAGGAAATCGGGGAGAAGCCTGAGCACTGACCAGGTTTTGCCCTGGTCCTACAAGGACTCAGGTTACACAAAATGCTGCGCCGGCTCCCATAGGCATAAATATTCCGGGCTGCGACTTTCGCAAAGTTCAGCTGGTGACAGCTTAAATAACTCCATGCTCAGCTGCGGCCCAGGAAAGCTGACAGGCAGAGGGGGCATGGAGGGTGGCCTGGGAAGTCCACCTTCCCTGCTTCCATCAGCATTCCCAGCAGCTGCTCTGGCTCCCTGTCCAGGTACAGCGGGTGCCGTGGTGTGGTGCAGCTGCCTCTGTGGGCTGTGAGTCCTCAGCTGGTGACACACACCCAGTGGGACTTCCCAAAGCCTTGCAGTCCCTCCTGCTCCACCATCAGCTGAGCCACAACTCTGCCTCGTTGCCCTTCAATCTGATGGAGTTACTTTGCACTGGAGCTGCTGACACAAAAGAGGAGCTTTGCATCCAAAAGGAGAGCTCCAAAAGGAGAGCTTTGCCTCCCTTTCACGGCACACTCTGGTCCACGCGAGAGCAGCTTCATTACGACCAAAGGCACAGAAAGATAAATGCTGGACCATCCTTATCCCCCCTGTGATGCTCCTGCCCCACAGCACAGGAAAAGCCACAACACCCCGGGGGCTGTGCTGTTCAGCGGTGCTCCTTGTTCTCTGGTAACACATCCATCCCACAGCTCAGCCCCAGGAGTGCCCCTGGGATTGTTATTAATGTCCATGTCAGAACGGCTTCCAGAGGGTTTCCATTACACCCAGGGATCAGAGAGTGCCCCGAGCTCAGCCCAGCAGGATGACAGACCCAGCTCTCCCTTTGGATTACACAGAGAGCAGGAGACAGTGAAGCTTCACGTTGTTCCACTTAAGGGGGATCACTAAAGGGTAGAGAGACAAATGGAAGTGAAGGGGTCATTCCTGTTCCTGGGAATAGATTTCTGCACTGGCCACGTTAGGCAAATTTACTTTTGCTTTGCTGCTGAGTGTTTTCCTGCATTCCTGCCCTGCTCCGTTCCTGACCTGCAGCATCCCAGCAGCCCCTCACTCAGCTTTTGTGCCCTGTCCCACTCCCGGCAGCCCCCTGGACCTGCTTTGCTCTGTCTCTGTTCCTTCTAGCACTGCCTCTGATGTCAATCACACCTATTTTAATGTGTTAACTTTCTAAATCCACTTTTGTGCTCTCTAAACAATAAGCTGCTTTGATCAGGGTAATACCAGCAAAACCAACAAACCCAAGCCCCTTACCCCCCTCTCCTGGAGCTAAGCTCACCAGGGCTCAGGCTTGTAAAACCAAAGCAATTGCAGCCTTTAATTTTATTTCCTTTATTTTCAGGCTGTTAGGTGCTGGTTCTGATTAGGGACATTCTGATCAGGAATAGGGTTATTTAAAATAAAAAACATGCTGAGCTTTGGGGGAGAGTAAAAAACCTTATCAGTTTAGAAGGGCCAGCACATCCCTCTGACCAGTGAAAACACACTTCCCTAGACAGTGTCACTCTTAAACAAGCTGCCCAGATGTCATATTCAGGAGATTCCTGCTGTGTGTACATGGCTTTGTGACACTGCACAGGATTTTACAGCAGGGTCAGGGGAAAACTCAGGACCAGCCATTTAATCCTATTCAATTTGGGCATGAGATCTGCCACCCCCAGCATCCTGCCTGTGCTTTCCCTTTCAGAGCAGCTCCTGCCTGCTCTGGTGACTCTGGGTAGCAGAGCCTTATCTTTGTTTTCATCTCTCTGTCATTCTTGATTATTACCTCCTTTGGATACGTGTGCTCTCCTTCTACCCCCACAGATCCCGTGACCTCCAGGTCCTTCACCTTTCAGTGCCAGCATCGTGTCAGAGCTGAGCTCCTTCTCCTCAGGAAGGAGTTACTGGGACCATTCATGGGTCAAGGATCAGACTAAGTTAAAGAGACAAGGAGCTAAAAGCTCTCGTGGAAGAGTTCATGAAGGACTGCAGTACCACAGCACACGTGGCCTGACTTAGAGTGTGCTGAAACCAGCAGAAACTGGTGTGAATGCACCAAAATGCCTTATGGGGGGTTATTTTTAGTCATTATTTTTACCCTGGTTAAAGACACGGTGAAATGGCTTTGAGGACTAAGACTAAATGCTCCATAATGAGATTTTATACCTACCCTAAGGCTTTTTAAGGCTGAAAACACCGATCACAGTCAAAAGTTCTGCTAGCCATGGCCTCAAAAAACTGCCTCTGCCTCAACCAGTTTCAAAGCCTTTTTCCTCTCTCAGAATTTTGCAGTATGATATGATTTCATTAAGCAGATGCTGGACAGATAATGTGACAGCTTCACAAAAGGGGTGTTTCCCAAAAGTGCTTGGGAGTTTGCTGCATGACTCTGATGTCACTACAAAAACTTTGACAGGCATCGGAGGACTCTGAAGAAAACCCTTTTCCTTTCTCTCCCTAAGTCACATCTCTGTTGTCATCAATATCTTGCTGGTCACTCTGTGATAGATGCAGATGGCCTGGGAGCACCTTCAGGGGAGCTTTGTGAGCCTCAATCACACCTTCACCCCTCCTGGACCAGGACCTCGTTACTCCAGGTGCTGAAGCAGCACTGGCACCCAAAGTGCCCTGGCGTGCTGAGCAGCCCGTGCAGAGGAGCAGTGCACTTCCAAGTGCTAATTTATTCCCTCCCTACCTGAGTTCATTTTATTATATCAGCATTTCGAAGCTGTGAGTTTCTCCCTGGCCTGGGGAAGGTCAGCATCCTCTGAAGACAACCTGGGCTCCCCTTGGCTGCCAAACCAGGGCTTCCAGGTGGCCAACCCTGAAAGTAGAGGCATCCTGAGACAAATCACTTTGCAGTTCTTTCAGCAGGACTGGCAAAGGTGTGCACTCGTGGGGGATGTGCAGGAGCAGTGCCTGCCCTGCTTGGTGAGGGGACACAGCCCCTCTGCCCCCGGGGCCATCACACCCCTCCTGGCAGTCCCTGCTCTGCTATGACAGCTGCGAGTGAATAACCTAATCGAGCCATTAAAAGAAACAGAAGCCCTCTGCCCTGTTTGATTTCTCTCTATAATGATGTAAAGTGCACTTTAATGGAGTCAAAGTGGTCCTGGGCCATTCTTGTTAAGGCCGTTTGATGCAGTGCTATTGAGTCCCACTGCTCGCCTTCATTACCTCCCTCTGCTCTCTCCCTGCATTGTACTCCACACTTCCTCACAGTTCCTCTGCTGCTACAGCCCCTCGCCTGCATTTTGTCTACATAAATTAGACCTTGTGCAGCATATTGGCCTGTCAGGGGACTAGGAAGAAACTGTATATTGTTTCTGGCATTCCCGGGCCCTTCTGCCCCTGACATCTGCTGTGTTTGTGACAGGGAATACATTCCTGACTCATTATCCGGGCAAGCGGAATCCCTCCCTGACAGCACCATTAATCAGAATCAAGCAGTCCAGCAAATAAAAAAGAAAAAAAAAAAAGGGAGCGAGAAGAAGAAAAAGAAAGCAAGCAAAGAAAAGAGACAGTTTCTAACTTTCACTTCTGTGTCATTCCAGTGTCTGGACAAGTAGCAATCCATCTTGCTGAGTGACAGCTCTGATGGATGGCATTATTTATGCTTTTGTGTATTAAAAGACAGTTCTAGCACTGGCTTGTCACTCACCAGAGATTTAAAAAAAGTTGAAATTTAATTTGAAGGAAAAGAGGGCAAAGATCAGAGGATTCTGGCTGGGGAGTCCTGCCTGGGAGGGACAGAGAATACAGCAGGAGGGAGCATCACAGGGGTGTAGGGATGATGCATAAATAAGTGCTTGCCCTCACAGGTACAGAGACCTCTATTTTTCATGGTGTGTCTATATCAATATCTCCTGGGCTGAGAGGTCTGTGTGTTGACACAAACAGGTTTGATGTTCCTTGGAGGGATGCATCACTGGGGGGCGAGACAGGCATATGCTTAATTTTCTGTACATAATTTGTGTGTGCTTGTGTATACAAACATGATTATATATGCACATATGTATGGGACTCCATGTGTGTCTGCAACAGGGTGGCTTTCCATGCACATGTGTATTTACACAAATTAATTTTAAATATAGGCTTTTTGTCCTAGCACACACATCTTCAAGATACAAAACACTTCTCTAAGTATCTACACACACACGCGAGGACAGTCACATGGATACAACCCAAGATGAACAATACACTCATTTTAATAAAAAATGTTTACTTAAACTATTTGTCAGTCAATTTAAGCACAAACCAAGGACAATATTCTTGGGGAGCTGACTCATCCTAACCCATTTGTAATCTCTGAGCCACAAGGGATGCAAATCCATCTCTTTGTTTAGCAGTGCTCATTTTTGTGCTGGCAACTGAACCCACAGGTGTTCAGGCACTTGTACCACATCATGAAGAAACACCAGGAGATGGTCAGAGGGTGCTCTACACAGAGGTGTAAGAGGAAATCAGCAGGTCACATTCACTCCAGAAGCAGATACGTCTCTCTGAAAATTGCTCATTCCATGTATTTATGTTCCACGTTCAGAGTGAACAGTGAAGACTGAGCTGATCTGAAGACGGTGGTTAATTTATTAAAGGCCATTATAGGAATCAGGCATCCTAAATTTAGGTGTCAACGTTAATTAAAAGCAGGAATCTTACCTGGAGAAACTGAATTGGTTCAGAAAGTTTGGGTCACAGAAGGATGCACATCTTTCCTCACCCTCTTTGGATGTATCCTGGAGGGAATGTCTGCCCTTGTTGGCTGGCTCTGGAGCAGGATGGAGATTCCCAGAGGTGCTGGTGTTGCTCATGGGGTTAAAATGGAAAGGACCTGGTTCCAGATGAACAAGGCCACCAAGCTCTGCCTCAGACTTGTCCCCCCTGGAAATGCCTGTCCAGCAGCTCGTGGTGCCCTGGCTCTGTGGGGCAGGGACACAGCAGTGGTGCCACACGGGACACAAGGTGTGTCACTCCATCACTGATCAACACATGGCTTTGACCTGAGAAAACATGAACCATCTTTCCTATTATTTATCACTTTTGTTTGGAGATGACCCAGCTCTTGGCTATTTGGACAAACATCTGCTTTGGAGGCCATTACCCAACAAACAGCATTTGCTTCTAATTAATACAAATTTGTTTCCTTCTCTGGTCTCAGCAGGTTTCATTTCCCCTCTCCTGGGCTATTGGCACCAGCAGCATCACCACACCTACCAAGCCCTGACAACAGCCACTCTGGAGTCTGTTAATCCAGGGCAAAATCCCAGCACTCCAAAACCTGCCAGAGTTTCTGGCTAAACCCGGGAATGGTGTTGACTTGCAGGCCCAGCTGGATCATTACTCTCATCCTCTAGGACTCTTTTTTTCCTTCCTGAGGATAGGGTATCTGTCTCCTCTTCCTATGCACTGGGATTTTTCAACACTTAAAAGTAACTGTATTCCCAGGCTCCCAAGTTATTCCTGTGACTGAGCAGCACAGTTGGACAGTCAGAGAACTGCTGTTACTCAGAGCATTTGAAGAGCCACCAGCCCAGGTCACGCCACTGCTCTTCTGATGGGGATGGAGGTCAGAAAAAGATCCAGGACTGTGCACTGACTTCATCTGGAAAAGTTCCCTGATGGGATGACATCATAGCAATCCCAGGCAACGAGCTGTCCCTTCAGGGTGTGAAGTTGTGGAATAAACCTTATTCTTTCAAGATCCAGAGCTTAAATTTCAAAGTGGGATATGTGTATGTAATCCCCTCAGGCCCCTTTGAAACCCCAGCCGGTGTTTTGAGAAGGAACTGGTCGTTTTTCTGCTCCCAGTCTCAGCGAGGCAGAGCCTGGGGATTGGCTTTTTAAAAGTATTCATAGCATGAAATTGAAATTGGCTGGGATGTATGGAAGGCTGCACCTAGTGGAGAAATATGTGGAGGGGTTTCTCTTCACTGGCTCACAGAGGCATAAGTTGGGCTGGTCAGTGACTGCTCCAGGAGGAAACACAATAATCATCACTCAGGATGGCCAGGCACACTCAAAAGGGAGAGTCTGTCTTATTTGCCAGTCCTGCTTTATCCATCTTCTTGGGACTGTACTGGGAAATAAAGACAACCCAGACCGTACCTCAGCTGGGGTAAAGGGTGTAAATTTTCATAGCCTCACTGAAGACAATTTATACCTGCTAAAGCTCTGCCCCCTTGATCTCCAAAGCCAGAGGAACATAAGTTCCTGCCTTTTCAGCGTGGTAGTTGGAATGTTTAACTCGATTCTGTCGTCTGTCAGAACAGCAGGCGGAGGGAAGGAATGTACTGGTGTCATATGGAAACCACGGCGTGATGACGGACAAAATTAAATCCTTGCATTTGGACATAAACCATGGCAACACAAAATATGCAGCGAGTCAGGCTTGCTTTTCAGTGCTGAAAACACCAGGCCCCACTTGGCAGGCTGAGGAGGGGATATTAGTCAGATTCAGACATGGTTTTCTTTGTTTTATTGAAGGATAAATAATTATGTGCTGAGATATTCCAGACTCATGTTAACATAGCTCTGTGTGAACCACAGCGGAGGATGCTGTGAGAATGGGAAGGACTGAAGGTCCTTTAACCTACAGACTCCCTGGGAATTCTGGAAAAGTTCTGGGATTTACTTCAAGAAAACAATCCCAAAGTTTCCTCACAATATACGGAATCATGGAATCTTTCAGGTTGGGAAAAACCTCTAAACCATCAAGTCCAACCATTAATGTCCAACCATTACCCCATTGACTCCAACCACGACCCCAGCACTGCCAAGCCCACCACTAGAATATCTGACTCCATAATCTCCATAAATGAAATCTCCATAAATTAAACCTTCCAAGCATTTTCTTTCCTGACATTCCTCAGTTAACAAGGATTCAGTAGATACCACATCTCTGCTCAGCATTCCTTCTGCTGCTTCAGCTAGGGACCCCTTTCAGCTGCTGGCTTGGCCCCCCACTCTCCTGGGCTCAGGAGCTGAGCCCCCCCAGGGGCTCTGGGAACCAAGGGGCTGCTGTGCTCCCAGTTTTGGGGCAGCTCTTTTCCCCTTTTAATGCTTTATTTCCAGACAACACCTCATGGGCCCGCAAGAGAGAACAAATGGAAGGTGTTCTCCCCTCCAGCCAATGGCCAGTTCTGGGTCACACAGAGAGATTTTGGGGAAGTTTCATTGTGATGTGGTGGCGTTTCATACTGGATTGGAACAACTGTCTGTGCAGAACGACAGATAAAAGATATTTGTAACAACACTTTTGTTTCTAAGTGCAGGAATTCTGACACAGATTTATCCAATATACCCAAATCTGCTGAATGGCTCCAAGTGACACTCAGCAAATGCGTGTTCTGCGTCACGCTGTTCCCTGAGCTCCCAAGGGCTGCTGCTGCTTTCTGTCTTAGATGAAACTCCACTACAAAAACTGGCTCCAGGAGAGGATCAGAGATGTTACAGCCCTGTCCCGTTGCCATGCTCCTCTTTTTACACCCCTTGCACTCCCTGATGGCACAGACCCTGTTTTTATTCTAGTTTTGTGCTGTGCCTGGTGCAGTGGAGTCCTGACCTGGCCTCTGCCAGTCCACCTGCATGGCTCTGACCCGGCTCTGTGTGGATGAGCCCCGCTCTCCTCCTCTCCCCCCATCCCCACCCCAGCTGCCGCGTCCCAAAGTGATTTATGATCTTTTGCACAGTGAAATCTGCATTTCTGGTGCCTGCCAACACTAATGGAGCGTGCAGAGACCTGACAACACTGACTGATCATAGGCATTCATGTTTCTCTTTCCTGGTCAGCCTCCTCTGCTGCCAAAAAAATTTCAAAAGAGAACAGCGGAAGGCGAAAGAAACAACTCACAGATGAAGATTGGGAACTGCCTTTTTCTAGAAAAAAAGGCTTTCCCAGTGCCTGCCCTGTGGAACTGAGCTCTGGGTTGCACCACCCCCAGGTTGCTGCGGCTGCTGCTTCCCATCCTGCACTGCCCTGTTGCACTCACAAGTGTAAAATGGAACTTGTAAATCACTTTTTGGAAAAGGCGAGGGACAGAAATGTCACCCAGCAGGGTGAGTTTCCGTGGAGATGAAATCAAGCTGAGCAGCACAGATACAGGCGTGGAGCTGGATTTCACATCTCTGCTCCAGAGGTTTGCTCATTAACAGGGCTCTGATTCTGTTATTGAAACTCATGGTAAGTGGTTCCTTCGGCAAAGATCCAGCAAAGCACTTAGGCAAATTCATAAATTTATGTCCCATTGACTTCTGTGCAACTATTTATATGCTCAAAGTTCTGCATGTCTTAAATGCATTTCCAGATCAGGCCTTGTGCTCAACAGTCTTTCTGCAGCATCGTAAACCCCAGGCTTTCAGAATTCATGGGTTCAAGCTCCCGTTTCCCCTCAGCCACCATAACTGCAATGCAGGAAACTGCTTTTAGAAATCAAAAAAGTTGCTATTCTGAACTTCTAACAATTCTGGAGAGCAGCTGAGCTTTGGCACATTAAAATGAACAAAAAAAAGAGTGAAAGCTATGGCTGTCAGCGAAGTTCGTATCTTTGGGAGACCATCCTTTGGCCAGTGAGTCAAAACTGACTCCCACATCCCATTAAGGCAGATGAATTGAGTAGTTGGGAGCAACTTTGCATTTATCATTTTTTTTTTTCCAGAAGTCCTAATTTCTTTTCTTATGAACTCCAGGCCCCCAGGAGTACAAGAACATGCTGTGCTCACCCACGTGTGAGTCACATTTTCCCCCTTTCCCTCCTCAACTGCAGCAAAACCTTCTTTAACCCATCGAATGTTCTAAACCCCAAAGTGACATCCTGCAGAAAATGATTTACAGTCAGCTCGAGCTGCTCTTAATGTAAGTGGTAATTTCATCAAACTAAAAGCAGTGGTGATTTATTTTTAATTATAATTACTCTTGCAGTGCAGGAAATGGAGCTGTGAGTGGGGTTTGCATTTCCTGCTGCGTTTGTCCTGGCCCTACACAAGAGCTGCCTGCAGGGTGTAAGCTCTGCAAGACAGGCACTCACCCTGGCTGCATTTCTGGGCAACCCTGCACTAAATATGCTCCCCTTGGTGTATATGATTGAGATGAACAAGATTTTTGGCTTGTTTGGGTGCTTTACCCTCCCCTCTTGGCACCCCATTGATGTGCCTGTCCTCTCATCTCTCCATATGTTGCCTCTCTGCTCCTGGCTGAGGGGGTCCTGTGTGACCAGGAGGAACCAGCAGCACAATTTACAACACTCCCAACTTCTCTTCTACTTCCTCCCATGTGGCTTTTCAGCCCCTGAGCTGCCAGGGGCTGCAAGAGATGAACACACAATTAAACTCCCAAGGGAACTTGCCTTGAGGAAGATCCCTGGACAAAAACAATCCTAGGAATTTTGATATTTTGGGGTGTTTGGGTTTGCTGCCTTCCTCTGAATAAAGCCTTTGAGGAATGGATTAACTGTGTCCATGGAGAACTTCAGCTCTGGGAAACTCCTGTCTTTGGCAATGGCTCAGTTTCCCTTTGAGAAGCTGCTGCACCCATGAAGGGACAACCCACTTCTCCCTGCCCTGCACTCCAAGGGGAACTTCACATTCCATCATCATGGAAGTGAAACCATTGTGGGCCAGCACGTGAAAGATGAGCTCAGAGGCCACAGGTTCCCTGCCTGCACTGCTGCAGAGGTGGCTTATTTCTGAACCAGGAAGAAAAAATTGCCAAGCTTAGAATCAGAGATTTGCCTTTTGCCTGTGGAGTTGTGTGGGTGAGTGTGGATGTGCCAGGAGGAGTTGCCATAAGGTACCAGTCCAGATCCTGTTGGAGTTTCAGTGAAGCCCTGCCTGTTCCCAGCTCACCCCTTCCCATCTTCCTTGACCACATATTTCATTTTACTGGCCTGATTGCAAAATACCTGGTGCAAAGCCTGGGAAGGAAATGAGGCCCATAATGTGGAGAGTGAAGCACTCAAATGCTGGATTTCACAAAGCAAAGAGATTAAACACACGTTGACACATGAGACTGAACATACCCACAGGCCACGCAACATGTTCCCAAACCTGAAGGGATGCTCAAGCAAACCCTATTTTCATCATCCCTGTCTATCAGCACCCAGCCAACACACTTCAGAGGGTCTATGGAGACAAGGTATTAGGAAGATCATGCAGGCCAGGCAAGTACAACAGTGATTTAAAGTGTTCTAATCTCATTAATCTGTTTCTTCTCCCTAAAGATGTTCAAAGCCCAGGCCAGATCCTCAGCTGGCAAGTGAAGCAGAAAGGCACTTAAATAAGACCTTAAATTTAAGCTCATGTTTGAATTCTATTTACCACAAAGTTCATTTGAAGATAAATTCATGCTAAAACAATATTTCTAGGCAAAAAACCTCTCACTTGAGCCAGAGTATTTGTAATACAAACAGAGCTAATCTGTTCTAGATGAGGCTTTTCTGCTTTGGGACTTGTTCTCCCCTCCTGAGTCCCTCTCATCCAGCCAAGGGAACAGAATCTGGGGCTTTGGTGACTTCTCTTAGCACACCTACCAAATTCTACTTGGATTTTGGATATTCAACTAACTGCTGGAAAAAATACAGTGAGCCAGTTTGTCATCAAGATGTGACACAAGCAAAACAAAAATCGCTATAATAATTAATTGAAATCTGGTGCAGTTTTTTTACAGCCTGATAAGACCCATTTTCTTGATCCTTTTCCTGCAAACTACCTGGGAATTGCAAGCACTGCACTGGTTTAGAGTGTTCTGAGGATTAATCATTCAGGTGAAAACTGATGCATGATAAAAAATCATGCAGTGTAAATCTGTACGATGTCATCACCTGCAGACACCCCAATCACAGTTTACTCTTATCCAAGTTATTAGCAGAGCTCCTACTCTGAGAGCCACAATTTCACTATTCCCTGCAATGAGAAGACTCCTGACTGCCAGGGGTCACCCCCAGTGGAACTGGCAGAGCTCCACACAAGCATTTCTTCCTCCCGGCATCCCAGTGGATGATTATTTCTGCATTCTGGGGGCAGCCAACGCTCTGTGGGGATGAAACAGGTCACTAGTCAGACACTAATTTTGTGGAGGCTGCAGAGTCTTTTACTTGGCCGCTCCTAACTTGGTCACAGCATGATCCTGATGTCCCTGAGCCTCCCACATGTGAAGGAACCAGTGCAGTGTCTGGGCTGGTGAGCAACACTCAGCCACAGTTGTAACTGGAGGTCCTGTGTGCACGCCAGGCACTGCATTAGTGTCATTATTGCTATTGACAGTGTAAATGGCAGCACCATAATGGGACAACAGCACCGGGGCCCAGGGAGGCAGAGGGTAAGGAGACATTAATATGTGCAGTCAACTTACATCTTGCACTCTGCAAGTGTGCTGGTATGAGTGGTTCTGACACCCTGAACATAAACCAGATGGCCCCTTTCTTACGCCATATCATGCAAAGAGAGACTTGAATTAATTCATGTAGAAATCATGACAATTCTGTTGCTGTTGGAACTCGGTATAGCGGACAGGGTGGCAGGAGATTATGCTGAATTTTTAACTTATAAAATACTAGTGACAGATGTCACTGCCTGTTCTCCTTTGTTGTTCCCCATCCTTTCCCCATCCCCTAGTGCCCTTCTGCCCTTCTCCACAGCTTTACCTCTGGACTGCATTGCTTAAAAACTTACTTAAATACGATTTTGTGCAGAACTTTACACGCCGCGTGTGAAGAAAGATCCATCAATGATCTCGGGGCAAAGGAGGTTGCCTTTTCCAGCAAACTCCACCTACAGCCCTTTCTGAAACTCCATCCTGAATGAACATCATTTTGCTGGCCGTGGGGATCGAGGAGCCTGCTCTGCAGTGCAAAGGGTCACCCTGCAGGGTGCTGCCACCTTGCCTCTGCACAGCAGGCATCCCCTGCCCCCGCTTTAGGGATGGTCCAGAGAAGAGCAATAAGGCTGATAAAAGGACTAGAGCACAAGTCCTGTGGCTGAGGGAGCTGGGGTTGTTTAGTCTGGAGAAGAGGAGGCTTAGAGGTGACCCCATCACTCTCTATAACCACCTGAAGGGAAGTTATAGCCGGGGGGGGTTGGTTTCTTCTCCCAAGCAGTCAGCAATAGGACGAGGGGGCAGGGCTGGAGCTCAGCCAGGGGCAGTTCAGGTTGGATACTACAAAAAAATTCTTCACAGAGAGAGTAATCAGGTGTTGGAATGGCCTGTCCAGAGAGGTGGTGGATTCACCATCCCTGGAGGTTTTTAAACTGAGATTGGACATGGCTCTGAGTGCCATGATCTGGTGAAGGGACTGGAGTTGGACCAAGGGTTGGACTCGATGATCTCGGAGGTCTTTTCCAACCCTATTGATTCTATGGCCAGCAAGGTGCACCCTGGCAGCAGGAGCAGGCTCAGAGCTGCACCCCAACGGATGCTTTGGCTGTCGCTGCCATCAGGAGATCCCTGCTCCCTGCTCCTGCTCCCTGCTCCTGCTCCCTGCCCTCCACACACGCCTCCCCACTCCCACGTTTCATCGCCTTCTCGCACGGCGTGTCTGCTGCCGACACACCCCTGTCAGCCCCTCCATTGTGTGGCCAGCAGCGTCTTTCAGCACATGAGGTTCAGCCAACACGCCTTAAACACAGGGATGGGGCGGGGGGACCTCCCCACCCATCGTGTCGGAGGCAGGGGGGCCCCTCTCCCCGCCATACAAAAGCACAAGTGGGTTTGTTCAGCTGGCACGGCCGGTGGCGTTGACGCTCCCTTTCATCAGCGGGTATTTGGGACCAAATCCTGCCTCTCTGAGAGTGTCCCCAGCTCCTTCCACCTCCTGTCAGGGCTGGCAGCTCTGCCAGGCTCTCCCAGCCCTGGCACCTGGGGCGCAGCGGACTCGCTCGCAGCACACGCACATTTTCATTCTTACCCCCCTTTTATTTTCTTTTTCCATCGGGGGAACTTTCTCCTCCGCCTTCCCCTCCATCCCACCCCCCAAACCTGAATGAACACTTCTTTCAGTAATGGGTTTTTTCCACCTGGTTGACTTGATGAAAGGTTTATGAGTTGACATTATGTGTGAGAAGAACAAAGCGAGCGCGGGATGTGTGCGTGCGCGGGGGCGGGGAGCGGGCGCGACAGAGCTGCTGAAAACTTTATTACAAACTGAGAGACGCTGGGAGCCATAAATCACTGGGATGCTCCCCCTGCAAACCCTGCAGAAAGCTGCAGAACAGACTGGGAGGACACGAGGCTGGGCACCAGTAGGGTACAGTGAGTTGCGCTGGGCTGGGAGGAGGGAGAGGGGAAGAAGAAGGAGGAGGAAGAGGATAGAGGAGGAGGAGGAAGGGTGATGTGCACCCATCTCTCACCAGTCCCACTCCCCCGTGCCACACAGGGACCTCCTCAAATCCTAGAATGGCTTGTGTTGGAAGGATGACCTTAAAGCTCATCCCACTCAACCCATGCTATGGGCAGGGACATGTCCCACTTGACCAGGTTGCCCCAAGTCCCGTCCAACCTGTCCTTGAAATCAGAGTTACAGACTCAACAGCCCCAAAGGAGGTTTTCCAGAGGCAGGAGCTGATTTGTATGCACCCAGCCCAGGGGGAAAAATCAGTCTTAGATAACCAGCTGCCTTTTGGGACAGCTGTCCTTCCAGCACCCCAGAGCCCTGGGCCAGCTCCACCCAGGCACTTCAGGCTTTGCTCCGATTCCGCCTCTCCCCAGGTGAAAGTCGGCAGCTCCTATTTACCAACACACAGCTGAACAACAGCTTGCTGTGAGCGTTTAAAAACAACGCACCTAAACCAAACAAACAAAAGGATTTCAGCTGGTATTTGTTAGGAAACCAGCGTTAACAGGCTCACAGTTATGAAAAGCACCTTTAGCAACACAAGCGAAACGATTTTTACTTTGCATTACAGAGAAGGGTAGAAAGAGCAGAGCTGCCACCAGCTGAGCCTGCAAAACAACCAGGAGGTGTATTGTCACATCAGCTCCCAGGGAAGGCTCGGGAGCTGAGACACGGCACGGCACCAACACCACATGGTGCTCCCCAAGCCCCCCAGCTCCCCTCGGCTCCCCCTGACCCCACACACGCCCCTGGGGCAGGTCAGGGCTGCAGCCAGGACAACGAGAGCACCTTCCCCTCCACACCCAGCCCGCTCAGTGGGAGCCGTGCAGCATCCTCCTGATTTTATGTCACAGTGGAAGCACTTCAGTTCACCCAGCTCTTTACAGCATTAGCCTCGGTTCTGCTCTAATTTAGGCGGGTGTTAATTAGCTCTGTCTCTATCGAGGTGAACGGTTTCTTGGGGGGAGCAGGCAACAGCTTTCCCTGGCTAAGCTGAACAAATTGCATCCAGGCTGGGGTGGGAGCACAGGGCAGGTCCCACCTGGAAGCCCCCGAGCCACAACAGCCACTGCAGGTCACGCAATCCGACTGCTCCCAGGGCTGTTTCTCCTTAGCAATCCCAGGCTGTACACAAAGGCAAACACGTTTCTATTTTAAACTCTAATCCAAGGCTACTGCATGCCTTTTGGAGTGCGGATGTCCTGGAAATGTCACTGCAGAGCAGTGTGCTCAAGAGATTAGAGCCGTTCCAGTTTGCAAATGACAGAGTACAGTCACAGATGTTACTCTAGCCATGGGGTCAGACACAGTTGCTCAGGCTTAACTTGTTGAATTGCATTTAAAAAAAAGGAGAAGGGGCAAATGCTGAAAGACTCTGAGCATCTGTGGCTTTGTTTGGGTTTTATCCCAGATAAATAAATTTTCTTTCCCCTGTAACAATGAGTGGTCATTGCAAGCCTTAGAGAGGCGACTTTAAATGACTGAATTCCAAGGCCAAAAATATGTTGAATATTTCCAGTCTTGTGTAGGGCCCAGTGGAAGAGATGACAGCCATTCTGCAAGGGGCTCCATGATCAAAGTGGTGAGCATGAGGCTCAGAGAAGAAAGAGCCTGAGGATCCAACAGCACTGAAAATATTTCCAGATGAAACTCACACCATGGGATGCTGCTATTTTTATGTACCTAATTTGGGGGCTTCTGATTTGCAGATAGTGAGAACCGAGTGGCTTTTATATTTTCACAAAACCAGGTGCTTGCAAGAGGTACCTTCAAAATCAAAATCCATTTAAACTCACCGCTGAGATTCTTGGCTGGTGTATAATGGTGCTTCTGGGCACTTGCTCTGGGAAGCAGCCTGAGCCCTGTCCTAGATCAGCAGGCAGTGACACGCATCCCTCACACTAATGCACTGCTTCTGGCTGTGCTGGGGGAGAGGGAGAGGGGAGGGCTGGCAAAAAAGTGCCGACATGTACTGAAAAAAAAAACCCCAAAATAAAAATCAGGTGCAACTGCAGCTCCAGCCTGTGTGTTTGGTGTTAATCATTCGCTTCTTTTCTGGGGCTCGAATCTTCTCTGCACTCTGAGCAGCTCTGGAGCTCAAGGGAAAAGCAAAGTACAGACACTCTTGAACCTACAGCAGCACAGAGTTTATGGGGTTTGTGTCCCTCTGCTGCCAGGCAGGGGGAACCCTTTGTTGCTTAGGGTTTGCAGCTGTCTGGGGGAAAGCCAGGCAGAGGAAGAGACACAAATTGTCTGCTTATTTAAGTTTTCCCAAGCAAAAGTTTGAATCAAGCACAAGAGCCGAGCAGTGCTGGACCAAACCAACCCTGGCTGATGTTCTGAGGTTGACAGGACAACCTGGGTGGAAAGTTCAGGTATTTTTCCCCTCTGCCCACTGCTGGTTAAGGAGCTGGAGGCAGCTCTCCATGCTCCTGTTCCAGCTGAAAACACAACACAGTAGTCACAGCTCCATCATGGAACATCTCATGGAGCAGGGCAGGGGCCTGGTGGGGGTGACCAGAAACACGGGCACTGTTTGGGCCACAGGAAAGCCATGGATAAATGGAGCTTTTTGCTCTCTCTCCTCTCTGAAAGTTTCTCCCAGGGTTGATACCCTCAGAGAACCATCCACACAGCACTGATATATCTCCTTTTCAACTCTGGGCTTCCTCCTTGCCCTTGGTAGTGACTCTGGTCCAGCCCTTGCTGGCTGAAGGTGCCCACCGAGGCTGCAGCCCCCTTTCCCTGGGAGCTGAGGGCAGGACAAGGCAGCTCTGTGTGGCCTCGGGGGCTGCAGGAGTGTCTGGCAGCACAGGAGCTGCTCCTCACAGGAGGTTCTGGGCTCTGGCTGCTCCTCAGAACAGGGCAGAGACATGTAGAGACCTAGAGCTGGGCTGTGGCCTCGTGTTGGTGGCGCTTTCATCCTCCCCTTGCTTTGCTTCCACGGATGACTTTGTTCTATCAGATGTGGCTTTTAATTACAGGAGCTCTCTGTGCCATTAGTGGTTTACCTGAAGGGAAATTGAACCATATAAATAGCACCATTTTGCTATTCTCTGTTTATATTAAGCTAGATTTCCCTTTTGATATTTATTGAGGGAGATGTGGATTTGTTTGAAGATTGAGTTCAGCTAGTTAAGGTTTTACTGGAGGAAGGAATTCAGCCACTGGAATTGCCATGGGCAGCATGGCAACTAGTTGGGGAGGGAAGGAGCAGGCAGTAACCAGGGCCTGGGCAAGACAGCTGACATCAAACAGGCATTCCAGGAGGGCTTTTAGCAGTCAGTAAATTATGCTTGTACAAAGTAATAAAGGAAGTGTAATAATGCCTTATTGTTCTATGGGCACCTTTCATCCTGAAGGATGGCAGTTTGCAAGCTGGAGAGCTCAGCACTGGGGCTGGGACTGTGTTTTGTCTTGCAGGGCTGAAATATCATTTGCCATTTCAGTCTTAAGCTGATTAAGAAATTACAGTTTGGAGAATAGTGTCAAAGAAAAACACTACTGAAAAATTGCATGAAAAATTACATTTGAAAAATCACTTTTTATACAGTCTTAGGAGGAAAGCATTTTCATGGAGATAAAGTTATATTTTTATTTGAAAATAAAGACAACTAGTTGTAGTAAAGGGTGAGGGACACCTTTAATTAAATCACGAGAAACACAAGTTCTGTACATTTATAGGAAGCAGTTTATGGTCAGCTGCAGCAACTCTGGGTGTCCTGTGAGAACTCAGTCGAGCTGAACTTACACACTGCAGGCCTGAGGATGAAAAGGGACAGGTCAGTGGTGTGGGATAGTGCACAAAATGCAAAGCCAAGGAGAAGACTGGGCAAGGTCCTAATAGAGAACTCCTCAGCCTCATCACCCCTGGAGTCAGCTCCGTGCAGGGCCACAATCCCACATCTCCACAGCTGGTGGAAACTGCAAAGTGCTGGATCCCCAACACCTCCCAGGGAAACCCCGAGTGCTGAGTCAGAGCTATGGGAACTGGAAGTGCAGTCTGTGGGGAATCTGAATTACCTCACACCAGGACTTGGATCAGGGTAAGATGCTACAGAACCTCTTGGCTCCCAAAGCGACTCGCAGCGTACGTGTCGAGTCCCAGAAGTCAAGAAGTGCTGAGCAAGGAATTGCCAGTGTTTCTCAACACTTGCTATGAGTTATAAAGCACTTGTGAGGGTGTGAAATAAGAGCTGGTGGGAGACTCTTTCCCTCAGCCTTGCCTCTTTGCCCAGGCACTGCTTTCTTCTACCAGGATAAATAGTTTGGAAATACTTGTGCACCCGCAAGGTTTACCAAATTCAGCAGGAATGGCACATGCTTGAACACATCTCAGGTGAGGTGGATCCAGGAGAGGTCACTGACCCTAATGCAGAAGGGGATTTTCAGGCTCTCATCTGTCTCCTGGAAAAGGCCTCCTGGCAGGGATGTGGCTTCAGTGGGAAGCAACTGAAGGGTTTAAGTTCACTGACCCAGCCTGCAGAGTTCAAATACAGTCTGGGTTAAATTAAAACTGTGAGACCATGAAAATGAGGGAAGGAGCTGGTGCTTTGGGTTTGGCTGAGGCTGTGCAACCACCACTGGAGAATCCTTTCAGTGCAGGGACTGATGCTTGTTTGCAGGGCAGCACAGCCTCCCAGACTGTGCTGTGTGGCAGGGGCTGTGCAGGAAGGAGCAGAAAAAGAGTGGGTAAAATTAATCCCTACTGTTTGTTGTCTAGTTTCACTGGTAATTAGCTTGGCTACCTCTTCAGTATGTAATAAAAAGCAAGACTTGATTATTTCTGACACTCACAGGCAGAGTGAGGTTGCAACACGAGATGAGGAACTAAAAAGTGAAGTTTAATAGAAAGCAGCAGACGCAGACAAGCAGAGATCCCCATCTAATGATGCTTGAAGAGCTTCTCCTGTTCAACTGAGTGTCTGTTTGGCCCGTAGGCATTATGAACTCTATCAGTCACATTCCCTGGGCCACCCCCTGCTCATGCAGAAAGCTGCAATTACTCATATTTGACAACTCAGTCCCACAAAGCCTGTGAAGTTCAAAGCACTCCCCACCTGGTATTTCTCTTTTACAAGCACGCAACTACAAAGTATAACTTTGGGAATGTTTTAACCTTCCTTTCCCACACGCCCAAGTGTTCTCGTTCTCTCTTTCCAGCTTTCATTCCATTGGGCACACACTGAGCAGAGAGAGAGAGAATTCAGATAAGGGGGGAGGGCAGGGATGAGACAGGAAAAGATCTGTTCAGGATTGGTGCTTGACCGAGTTTAAAAGAAACCACACTGAATAAATGAGATCCCTGGGCGATTTGGAGAGTCCAAAATGGTCCACAGGACCCGAGGTGTGTTCACCAAGGGCTGCAGTGGTGAAGGGCGATGCCCAGAACTGGCCCCAGCACAGCCACTGGAAGCAGCCCAGGCTCTGGGTGCAGAGGTTCTCAGAGCTCCTCTCACTGCTGTGTTATGAAGATGTGAGCCTGGAGATGCCACGGTGATAACAGAGGGTGTTTATTCTGTCTGCAACCCAGTGGCTGCTTTGCTGTGTTTCACATCTCTTCAAGTAAATAAATGAGGGGACTCTACTTTCCCTCCTCACTGCAGCGTGTATACATGAGTGTTATTTCCCCTATCAGATTCCTGTACAAAAACTGCTGTCAGGCTATTAATAATCTGGAAAAAACACCTTGAAACTTGACTCAATGAGGGCACATTGCAAATGGGCTCTAATGGCTTTTATTCCTCATCTCTGTCACCTCAGATCTAATCTGTCATTTCCTCATTTTTTACCCTCTCCGGTCCCCTCAAAAACCACTCAGCAGCTCTTCCCTCAGTGCCAGGGGGTGCAGAGGGGCGCTGGGGTGGGGTCAGCAGGTATTTATGGACAGAGGAAGGTCAGGTGTGGCACGCAGAGCCCTGGGCACACTCCTGGGCGCAGCAGAGCTGAGGGCTGGCAGCTTCTTCCACTTCACCGCCCCGAGATCAAAGTGGAGAATCAAAGGGAGATGTGTCCCGGAGGGAAGGCATTCCCCCTGCCACAGACCAAGCCTCAACACCAGCCCCTCCAACACTGCTTGGCATTTTACGGGCCAGTAAGGAAGTTTCCTGCATTCTAAGACTCACTTTTAGCTACAAAGATTAGCCAAGACTGTGCCAAAAGACCAGTAACACCCCCCTGGGCAGGGAGTGAACATGCTCCTTCTGGTGACTCTTTCTTTCTTTTATGGTTTTGATTTTTTTTTTGGGGGGGAGAGTGTTTTTGTTTTGTTGTGGTGGTTTTTTTGTTTGTTTTCCTTTTTTTTTTTTTGGTGTGTGTTTTCTGTTTGTTTTGTTGTTTTTGTTTGGTTTTGTTTTTTAAATTAAAAATAGTTAAGAAAGCAGCCTGGGACTGACATTAGATCCTAAGCTTTTCCTCTATTTTAGAGCCACATCTGCACCTTCTTTGGAAACAACATAGGCACCACCAAAACTGCAGCCCGTGTCCCTCAGTTTAAGCTCACACCCCTTACACTGAGTTTGGTCTTCTTTGCCTGAAGAAAAAATACCAATCAAAGGCTACTTAGATCCTTCTCTGGAGCAAAATGAGAGAAGGAATGTGAGAGGACAATGCAGCATTTGTGACCTATTAAGAACTTATGGTCAGATTTTTAAAAGTTGTTCAAATGCTCCAAAGTCCTTAATTAGATATCACTACATTTTTGAATTAGATAGCATTTCTGGGTATCTAATTACCTTTAAAACAATGGCCCTCAGGTACCCGGGGGGAAAGGCACGAGGCAGCTTCTGACAAAAGTTGTTCAGTGGGTGATTCTCAGAGAGAAGCCACGAGTCCTTTTTACCCCCAACCACCTCGACACTACAATCTGTTTAGGAGTTCCTTCTCTTCTGTTTTATTTGGTTATGCAAACATTAATTTAAGGAATATTTCTCAAGCCTCCTGTGGGAATCCAACCCAATTTTCAGAGACAAAGCACGTGCAGAAATGACTAACATTTCCCTTTGAGTAGGGGAGGAGATTTAAGGCTTTTGACTCAAGGTTTTTTTTCCCCCTCTTTCTTCTCCTTTCTTCTAAGTATCTCTTTATTCATCACTTTAATTACCTAATCGTAAATTTCTTTAGGGGGTTACTTAGAAGGAAAATTAGCATCAAAGCTTGGCAGTAAATTCAGGGGCTTTTGGAGCAGGTCCAAGCTGTTTCACCTGTGATTAATTAGATGATTTTTTTTTTCTTTAAGTGCCAGAGGGCTGCTGAGGTCTTTAAGCAGTTACATGACTGCTGGCAGCCCAGGAATTATGATTGATGCTTTAGTCTGGCGTTTAGGACTTGTGCTCCTCTTTGGGAGCCGCCTGGGTAAGTGAGAACAGAAGACCAGCTCCAGTGGTGGGAACAAAAGGCTTGTTGCAGGCAAGGCCAGTCCCTGCTCTCACAGAGGAGAGAAGGAACTGGGTGCTTTTGCTTCCCCACAGCTGACAGGGTATTCAACAGGATTAAAATGAGAGAAAGGGAGAAACAAACACCTCCTACTCAAATTATATTCTACAGAGTTGCAATATCAAGTTATGGCAGTACTTCTTTTCTTCAAAGCTTTATTTAAGGTATGGGCTTAGTCAAGGATGAAAATGAGAGGAAAACTGTACTGGTGCTTTAAACTCAACACTGGAAACCTGTGAAAAAAATAATTTAAAAAGTGCATTTCTCTTTCACAAAAAGTTAATATTCCTTTTCCCTGGCCCCAAAGGGCAAAGAATGAATCTCAGTGGTTTGGTTTATTTTGTTTTAGGGGAAAACCTTGGAGAGAACCAAATTCCAAACCACAGGGACTGATCTGGCTCCTCCTCCTGGCTGGAAGCAAAAATCCTGTTGTGTCACCCAAACAAAAAAGCCAAGCCCCATGTTCTCCATCAAAGCTTTAGCAGAAGTTTGAAACATCAGCCAACTCCAACCTTATCTCCATGAAACTGCCACCCGTGTTGGGATAGGGGAGTTGGGAAAACTGGTGGAGGGAGCAAGCCCAGTGGGCTGTGACTGCACTTTCCCTGCTCCAGCTACATCTGTTTTCTGGGGAATGGAGGCACTTGAGTCACTGCAGCCTGTCAGCTGGCACGTGTGTGCTACAGACAAAGTGTCACAAGCACTAATGAAGCACTTCCAGATTGCTCAGTGCATGAGCTCACCTCCCTCTGCCAGCAGAGCAGCATCAGCACTGAAACAGCTCCAGGCTCCCAAAACTGGCCTCAGAGAGCTGGTGGGGGACAGGACTGGGCTTGGTGGCACACAGGGGGCAGCTCAGGACAGTCAGCTCCAGTGGGTGGATGGGGCAGGACACAGTGGCCATGACTGACTGAGAGAGACCTCCTTCTGTTCTGGCACTGACTTAAACCACCAGGTGTCTGGAGTTTTATCTCAGCAGAGCAAAAGCATCTTTCAGACAAGACACCTGCCTTGCAGGAAGCTGTGTGCGCTCTCAAAAGCTGCTGCTGCTGTCGTGCATCCCTCCTCCCCGGTGTTCCCAGGACAACAGGACAGCCTCTCACTTCAGCTCCTGGTCCTGCTGGGAAGCAGTTCATCTCCGTGGGAAGTTCCCAGGCCTCCCACCATCCCTGCTCACAGAATAATGCCACTTGCTGCTTGCACCCACCTCTTGCTTCTGTCACCGCCCCTTCCAACACTTGTGGAGTCTGGGTTCTCCTCCGATCTCACTGAGGACGTGCCAGTCGCACCCTGAGCTGTGACAGCCCTCACTGCTCATCTGCTGGGTTGGATCTGACTGCAAGGAGGGGACAGGGCAGGATGGAGGGAGGTCAGCCCTGCCCTGGGGGTGTGTGTCCATCTGCACATCCCCCTCCTCTGGGCTCTTTGTCCCCTCTTTGCGTGTGTGCCCTTCCCTGGGGGCTGTGTGTGCCAGGGTTGGTGCTTCAGCAGGGCTGGGTCCCTCTCCCTGCACCCTCCTGTGACAGTCTCTGGCTCCACTTGTCATGTACCAGCCTGAAACACGAGTGGCTCAGCTGGCAGGACACGCAGGTGACCCATGGGTGAGCCCAGGGAACTCACTGCCTGCCTGAAGGATGCTGCCAGGGGCTGTAAAGAGGCTGCTCCGTGCATGACAGATGGAGAAACAATCCATCGGGGAGTGCTCCATGAAGAATATTTGAGCCATGCCTGGAAGAGACTGGTAAATCCCTAACCAGACTGGAGAGGGAGTGATCCCATCAGCAGGAGCCAAGATCTGAGAGTGGAAATGCACAGTGGAAAAGTTGCCAGCCAAGGAATCAGAAGAGCTGGGGTCTGGTTCTGTCTTGTCCTCCAGTCTGATCCATGCTTTTGAGCAAACTACAACTCCTCTGCTCCCCTCACAACTCTTCATGCATACACCTCCTGAGCTCAGGAGGGGCAGGGGCTGCTGCTGCTTTATCTGACACAAGTTTTAGAACCCAACCAGCCATTCAGTAAGACAGCTAAAAAGTAAAACCTACTGATACTGACCACCACCCACACTCTAAGGTGACCTTTGCAGCAAAGAATGGGTGCAGATCACACCCTCCAGCACTGAAAGCCCCTGGTTTCCACCGAGGAGCTGGAGTTTTGACCCAAACAATAGGATGCTGTTGTTGAAGACTCAAAGGTGGCAGCTTCAGAGAGTGTGTCTGCAGGCACCCACACACAGACTCTCTCCTACACCTTTGCTTTTCACAGCTTGTGACAACAGAGATTATTCCTTGCTGGAAGAATGTGGCATTGTTGACATTAAAAAAAAAGCAAAACAGGCCTTTGCTTTGCTTGAACAGCACAGGCTCTCTTGATCAGCTGTCTGAGGTGCCTCAGCTGTACAAAGCATTTAAACCTGTCTAACATCAAAAAGTAAGGTAAGACAAGTCACTTTGATGCTCCAGAGCACATGCCTAACATGATTATTGCAGCATCTTCTTGGTGATAATAGAATTATGCAAAGGAGGCCTTGACCCATTAATGCTTTTACCTTTCTTAGGCTTTCTTTCCCTCTTCCCTCCTTCCCAAGCAGCAGAAGTGCTTGCTCAGACAGAGCAGCTGAACAAAGGGTGGAAGGGCTCTCCTCACCCACTCAGAGAAAGTACCAGTAAACAGCTTTTAGTGCTTCTTGCAGTTTTCTTAATTAAAAAAAAAAAAAAAAAGAGCCTTAACATTGCACAAGACCTACTTAATATCAGAACACAGAGGTCCAGGCATGTGCAGTTATTTAAAAGCAATGGAACAATGAGGAAGAAAAAGGAATGTCACCCACTCTGTGCCCTGCTCAGACCGAATTACAGATCAGATAAAGGAAGTTTCAGATGGTGACAACATGGAAACCTTGCAGAGCCTTGGTATGAGGAGCCTTTGCAGCCAAAGGGCTGCAGAACCTCCCCAGGCTCTTCCTTCCAGCTTTTAATTCTCCTGTGTACTTAGAATAACACCTGCTAAGGAGTGGCCAGAGACACTGGTACTGAGCCTTGGTTGGCCAGAGGGTAAACAGAACCCAGTGCACAAATTCTTATCTAAGTCTCTGTGCATAGGGGGGTGTTTTTAGGCCAGAAAACTCCTACCAGGACATCAGCTGACTGCCTTGGCTCAGGTTCAGGTCTGCAAGGGGCTGGCAAGGAGAAAGCTCACTTCCTATATATTCTGTTTGCTCTGAGCATGGTTCACTGAGTCCCACTTGCAATCTGTCCTGAACTGCAAATGCATGATTAATGTGTTCCAGGAAAGATGAGTCCAACACATTAAGGCTCAGACCTGAATCCAAACTCAAACTTCCCGAGCACAGAAACGTTTCCATCTGGAGTTTTGGTCCAAGGTTTTCTCTTGGTTCTCACTCATGTTGTTTGAGGGGAGCTCCTAAATGCCCCATCCTAAATCAGTACCTAGTTCTCATTATCTAAACTGACAAGGCTCTTCTTACACTCGTTGTGTGCAGCCAGCAGTGCTACGATACAGTAAAATACCTCACCCAGCTCATTGCAGAGCTGGTACTAAAGCCAGTCGTTTGTCTCTCACACTCAGTGCTCTGCCCCATTCCTCAAGAGGAAAACTGCGAGCCCAGATCTGACCAATCCCCTGGCCAGAGAAGCTTCTGGAGAATCCACTTGAAACAAAGCCTTTCTTTCCCCCTTTTCCCTGTCTAAAACAGAAAAAGGACCAGGACCTTATTCTTGAGCTTCAGGAGTCTGTTAATTGGCTCCCCAGTAAAATTACAGCGACTCTACTGCCTGATAATGATTGTAAATGACAGGGACTATCAGGTTTACCTTGTGATGTCCCTGGGGAGCTTGCAGTTAGTTTAGTCTGAACTCTGCATCAGCTGTTTGGGTTCCTTTCTTCTCGGCATGTGGTATCTGGACTCAAGCTGCAGCCTTTCAAACCTAATTAGTGTTAGGGGAAAGAGAGAGAGAGAAAAAACACCAAACCCCATCACTCTCTTCCCTCAGCTGACTTTGTATAGGCAGGGCCTGATTTATGGTACATGTTCATGGGGATTTTTTGGTTTTTTCTTTGTTTTGTTTCTTTTCATGCTTATCAATCCAGCATCCTCAGCTTGAGCTGAAAGAAAACTGAATTTCCACGTGCTGGAGTCTCTGAACTGTGAGAAGTTCAGCATGGAAATCTCTGGACTCAAAGGAGTCACCATGAGGGGGTCTGTTCTGTGCAGTGCTCAGCAGAAACTCAACTTTTTTGCCCTTTTCCTTGCAGAGAGAGCGTTTTACTCTTCAAAATGCTTGTCGTTAAGGCTTAGCTATACTATTTTCAGTAATAACTCATGTTAATATTTAACCAAATAAGAAATAAGAACACACACAATTTTTTTGTGGGAGCCTTAATGCCTTGCACAGTTTTTTACTTGCGTTTCAGAGCCTCTCGTCACTGAGATGAAGGTGTGTGTCCTACCTGTTCTCCACCTTGGGAACTGGCTTCCATCCCACCACATCCCAGGACATCAGTTGTTGCAATGCCAACTGGAACAATCCAGAACAGCAGTTCCATAGGCAGCACCTCCGAACCACTGCCAGGTCGAGCAAACACAGACCTGAAAAAGCAGCAGAACATGAGATTTCTTTTTTTTTTCAGTGACTGATGGCACGTGCAGAAGTCCTTGGAATGTTTTAGTTTTACTCAGGAATGGGGTACACAGATTTCAAATTCAAATAATTACTCTCTGGAACAGCTGATGAAAGGTGTGATAAATCTTTTGATTACTCAAATCCTCAACACTAAATGTCTCTCTAGGAGATCAGAAGCTGCACAGCCACTGAAATCTTGAAATGGAAAGAATCAGTGAGTAGAACAGGTTAGATGAGAAGGTTCTCTCTGCCTGGAAACTCTCTGAAATCCCTGCCCTCTGCAGCATTTCTGACCTGCTCCAGCAGCTCCCTAATGCAAAAGGCTCATTTATAAAGATGAATCACATCTTAAGTGAACATCAGGGACTCTCCCACCAGCACCAGTGAGCTCCAAGCTCAGACCACACACCAATCTGCCTCAGTGGCCTCAGCTGTCTACAGAACATCAAAACCAAGTCACAAATAAGTAGTTTAGGTTGTCCATAACAGATGCCAAACTTCAAAGCCACAACCAGTCTCTCTCGATTTACTGTACAATTTAAGATCAAGTATACTTGGCTGTTCTTGTAGGGATTGGACGCTTCCATCAGGCAGTGGAGGTCCACCAGGACTCTTCCACCTGTCCTCATCGTTGCCTTATTGCTTGGAAAACCTCTCTCTGTGCCCTTATCTCAGTCAGCACTTTTTGGGGAAAAAAAACCCCACTGTGGTTCAAATTCAGATCTAAAGCAAACAACGGCCTAGAGTGCCACTGTCTCTCTTCTTATTTCTTCATATTAATCTAAAATTGCTTCCTCTGCCTGCAGTGCATCAAATAGCTCCTTTCCCACCCTTTCTCAGACAGCTCATTTCCTCCACAGAGCCACTCTGTGGAATCTGTCACCTGCCTTTGCTTGAGTTAAGGAACCCAACAAGCCCTGGGAATGAATGGTGCTCCTAAATCCACGCTGCACCCAAATCCTCTTACCAACATCTGCCCATATTGTTGGGCACAGAGGATAATGCTGTTAGAGCAATTCCCAGCCTTTTAAAGTCAGGAGCTATAGTCCAGGGTGATCCAGGAGTGATACAGCTCCGGGGGAATCTGCACTTTACATATTTAACAGGAGCGTGCTGAGCTCTTTAACATATCATTGCTGTACTTTTTGACATCAAAAGGATTGCATTTCCATACTCGGGTGAATTAATAGGATTTGCATGTCACCCTCATTCTGTACTTTCTTTGCTGAGTTGCGCTGCCGGAGCCTGGAAGGCGGGGGAGCTGTGGAGGTGTGTGCCGGGGTGTGAGCGCATCCTCAGCAAACAACACGCCGCTTCAGGGCGGGTTTGAAGACGACTTGAAAGGAGCAGCATGTCTGTAACCTGCCCAGGAGATGGTTCCCTCTCTGCCAGTTGGTGTTTGGTTGCAGACAGCAGGTTTCCTGGGAGCAGCTCTGCACACAAAGGCAGGGTCAGCAACCTCCTCCCAACACCAACCGGTTGCTCGGTCCCACTGACCCCGAGTTGCTACTGAGCTCTGAAAGCTGGTCCTGTAGAGCTCAGGAACCCCCAGCTGAGTCTGGAGGCGAATTCAGGGCTCATCAGAGCACCTGAGCCATGATGATGGTGCTCATTGAATGGTTTTTTGCCTATTGATACCCCAGGAGTCATGTTGAAGCAAAAGGCAGTTCTGCTTCGGGTTCCAGGGGGGAACATTTCACCCACAAACCATATTCTGCCACCCAAATTCTTCTGCTGGTCTCATTTCAAGCTAAACCAGCTCTCCTGCTCTGAGGATCTGGAGCAATTTCAACAGATACTCCCAGTTGGCAGCAAAAGCAGGTGAGACTGGGCTGCTGAAGGCTCCTTTCCTTCTTCCCTCTCCAGTTCACACACCTTTCCCTTCTTACTGCCACTGGAAGCAAGATTGTATTTCTGTCCATCTCCACTGTGTTTCAGGAATGAGTGAGCCCCAGGCAGGGTGCCCCTCTCCTCTGAAGCAGAGTTGAGTGCTGATCCCTCCTGGACAGGCTCGGAATGTTACGCCTGAGTGAAATTTTATCCTTTAAGACAGGCCATGCTATGTCTTGAGTTACTTTTGCACTGACAACAGCAGTCATTAATTACCATCTGGCTGATTGACATATCAGGGAGCAGCAGCAATATAATACTTTCCCTAACACTGAAGCCTTCTCAGAAAAGCCTAACTGGACTTGACACACTTATTTGGGACCGCTTATCCCTTGTTTTGTGTTTATCCAATTGCTGTGAAAGTGCCACCCAAGCACTCTCCCCCTGGACAGGGGCTGAGAGCGAGAGGAACTGGGGAAGGGGAAGAAAGGACCTTTCAGAAAGGAGAGGAGACAGTGTTGGGAGTGCCAGCTTAGGAGCTGAGCTGCTCTTTCACTGCCAGAATCCTGGCTGAGCTCCACCAGAGTGTGACACACGTGTGTGTCACCACTGACAGTGACACTCAGTTTTGACAGCAGCTTGAAGTGATTGTGTCTCCAGGGTGGGAGTGCCGCGTTCCCTCCATTCTTGCAGTTTTGTTTTAAGATATCAGATCATAATTAATTTACCCACTTTGAAAAAGGAAGGAATCATCTCATTTCTTCCCCTCATTTTCCTGATTTAAGAGAAATGCAATTGCTACATCTGTTGGCTTAAACTGGGGTCCCAGAGTCCTGTCCACAGCTGTCCTGCTGCTACAGGGATCTTCACTAGTGTCTCACCTTATTGTCACTGGCTGAGAGAGTGTTGCAGAATTCCCCCTACTCTGAAATCAGTTGCTCCTTAACTTCCTTTCCTATTTTCAGGGAACTACCTAAAGCACCCCCAGGCAGAAAGGCCCTGCTGTGCTTCTGAACATGCTGGGTAAGTCCTGGCACTCCAGCACTGCTGATGAATGACAGCAGCCCAGCAGGAGATGGAGAGGGACGGAGATCAGGAACCCATATCTTCACATTAAAAAATAGAGAGCGAGCACAACTAACTCCCTGAGTAATGACTGATTTCTGTTGTGTCCCCTTGGGTCAGGAAGCATTTGAGTGCATCATTTTTAAAGATGACTAAAAGTAGCCAGAATCACAATACTATTAATGTCTGCTGTTGTCTTGCAGTGTTGGTGCCATCCTTCAGCCATGTATTCCCAACACAGATATTTCACCCGCCCTGGATCTGAGAGCTGAGCTGGACCTGCCTCGGGTATTAATCACTGTGACTCCACTGCCTAAGCTGTGCAGCCTGGCTGTGAAAAGCAGGGGCTGCGGCCACAACAAGGGGTCCACTTCACTTCCCCACACTGTTCTCTTCCTCTTTGCAAGATTCCTATTTCTTTGCAGATCACTTTGCTGTTTCTCTTCTGGATCTCTTCTAGCAAGGGTTTCTTGGGCTCCAATCCATTGTTTCTGAGCAATAACCATTCATGACATGCCTCTGAGCTCACAAGTTCAGAAGATGCTTGACACGTTGAACCATGCTGAGCTCGGTGGATCCCACGCTGAGCTTGGCAATTCATGGTCTTGCATGAGCCTGATTCGTTGTGAAACCCCTCTTGACCTCAGTGGTGATGGGATTTCAGTGAGGGTAGGAGGGGTTTGAGCTTCTCCTCTGGCCAGCTCAGAGCAGCAGCAGTGCCAGCAGCGTGTGTGTGTGCTGCTGTGGGGTGTTAGACATGCCAAGCCATACACACAACCCCTGGGAAAGGACAGATTGCCTGGAATAATCAAAACCCTCCCGACGTCAGACACGTGGGCTTTGCCCCTCTCAGCTCGCTCCTAAGGTGGGCACAGCAGTGAGCTATTTGTCTGCATCAAGGCCTACCAGAGGGACTTGCAGAAAGCTTGCTCAATCACAGGACAGCTCCAGCTGTTTTTGTTTAGCTGTTTGGTGCTTCCAGGTCTTAAATTCCTGGCGTTCCAGCCCATCCCTGTAAATCTGAGCATATTTCTCTGCTGTTCGGGGCTACGGCAGGGCAGGCATCCATGTGCTAAGGACTGGGCTCAATTTGTTATTTTGTCAAAGATCTGACATGACTAAAATCCAAGTCATGTCAGCAGACTGCAGATGTTTTCCCTCTGCTGACACCCCCCATCCTGAGGGAACTCACAGTATCTGCTCAGAGTAGCTGAGGACTCTGTTTGGTGTGGGATGAAAGCTGAGCATAAAGCCTCTCTCAGTGCTTTTAAAAACCATCAGAGAGAGGAAAGCACAGCCAAAGGGCAGGCGGGATTTCATCTGGGCAGGACTGCCTTTGGTGCTGCCTCTTTCTCCACTGAAAATAAGGGCAAACCAGGCAAACACGCCTCTGATTTCCCTACCTTAGAGAGCTGTGGTGGGACAGGAGGGGTGAGGGCACCCACGTGAGAACCCAGACCCCCTGGGACCCAGTCCAGCAGCCAAAAACCCCAAGGGCATCATGTTTGTTCTAAAGGGATGCTTGGGAGTTTTGCTACACACTGAGACCTTTGTAACACTTTGTTATATTTATTCTCCTGATAAACCACCCTGACTCCTTCAAAGGCAGTGAATTAACATCTGAGTCAAACCTTTTAATGTTCCTTGGACATGTAGTGCTTGTCGCTCTCCGCCTGTGAATTCTAAAAGGGCCTGGGGTAAATAAATAATGCAGCATGCATATTGCTTCTGTGAAATTTGTTCCTAAAGAATAACTTACTCAGCTCTGTAGTGATGAGGATCCTTTTATAACATGGCTGTGATTGATTCCCCAGTGCTCTCACTCTGAAAACAGCATCTGTAGACACAGGCAATAACAACTTGAGGGAGAGAAGCAGAGAGGGAAAAAGGGGAAGACACAACCCAAGGCACAAAGGCTCAGCCTGACAAAACCAGGAAATCTCTTACCTATACCTAAAAATGTCATTGTCATGCAAAAATCCCAAAGCCTTTCCTATATTTAGAAAGTTTTCTTGCCTTGGCTTGCTTTTCCAAGGCTCGCTTTATTCCCTCAGAGCTTCAAAGGATTAAAAAAGAAAAGCTCTCCTGGGAGCTGCTTATTGACATCATAACTAAAATGGAATTCCCCCTTGGTGGGGCTGGATCCAGTGGTGGTTGGCACAAAGCCCCCTGAGCCCATTTGCACTCAGGGCTTTTGAGGGAGGGGGATTGTTCTTCCTTCGCCTTTGGGAAGGCTGGACATGAATGGGTGGCACACGTGCTGTAGGGATTAAGACTAAAGCATATATCATAATTTCTTTAAATCCTGGCAACCAAAAAGACTTAAAAGAGAACCCCCTAAGTTCCTAGGAGCACATGTCCTGTTTCCTCCCAGTTCTCACCAGTGAGCTGCTTTAGTCCCAGCTGAAGTCTGTTTTTTGTGGTTTGATCACATCCAATCCTGTCTCCTTTAACATCATGTCTAAGTTTGTCTTTGCCACCTAGCACAGCCTCCAGGGACCTGAGTGTTAATACCACTAATATGGCACAGGACAGCCCTGAAGTCAAAAAGATGAAATCTAAACTAAAGATTCTGCTAGAAATGGAATTTCTTCCAGTTCAGACACTGTGTGTTGGATCCTCTCTGCTCAGAAGAGCACGTGGGTGTTGGACATCAGAGACCCTAATGGGGTCCTAGGTGGACAGTTGCTCCAACCAACCACCTCTGAGGTTTGGCAATGGACTGCCAAGAACCTGGTTAGCAACTGTCAGGCATCACAATCCCTCAAAAGCGCAGAAAAAGAGCTTCCCAAGCCCAGCAAGACATCTCTGGATGTGTGCTGGTGGCAGCAGCTGAACGCCTGAGATGAATCACTGTGTTATTGTGCCTTCCATGGACTGTACCAGCAGATTTGAGTGTCTGATCATTGCCTGGATACCTTTTCCTTATGTCAATATTTTTGCTGTGAAACAGTACACAGCCTTCCACCTGAAATTTTACAAACTGGCAGGGTACTATTACAAAAGATTACTTAATTGCAGATTACTACTGTACATTTGAATTTCAGTGTCTTATTAAGCTGTCAGCTTTAATTACCATTATATGTTTAGATTATGCCGCAGATTATTTAGTTCTGTACCCAGGTTTGCCAACCTGTTTGCTTTGTGACATGACAGGGTGGTAATTACAGCATTACTGGAAAACTGAAATTTTTCCATGGGAAAGATTAGAAGTCCTTGGCACCAGCACTGACCCCAGAAAATGCTCATTCTTGCAAGTGTAAGTCATATTTACCTCCTTGTGGGTCTGGTTGTCTGAGACCTGTCTGATGGTGTGCCCTGGGAGGAAGGAGATGTGCAGAACAGGCCTGGGTTTGTTGGGACTGAAACACTCCTGGTGAAATCCAAACCCACGTGGCTCGAGATGGATTTGGGCTTTGTTGCAGCCCCCAAACAGCCTGTGCTGCTGCAGCACTCCCAGAGCACCCAGAGTGGCCCAGGAACTCGGCGCCTCCCATCCCAACAACCACCTTCCTCTACGGCCACGATGCAAAACGCTCTGGGTTTGTCTGCTGGGGATGGGAAAGGATTTGGATGGGCAGGGCTGCTGCAGACCCAGCCAAGTCACCTGCTGTCCCATCAGCAATGCAACTGCTAAACTAGAGAGGGAGAGCAGTTTCACACTGACAGATTTAGTGGCTGGCTGGAAGAACTGAAACTTGTGTCTCAGCCTTATTTTGCAAATATCTCTCTATGCACTGACGATGATATCCTGTAACTGAACACTGTTTTTTCTGCCTGCAGAAAACACTGTAAATCTGAGGAACAGCCTTATCTGAATAGCCAAAGATTTATTAGACTGGAATTGTAGTCAGCTTATGGAGCAACAATTCCCTATCATCTGAGCGAGGCAAGAGGTGCCTTATAAATATGCAAAGTGAAATACCTAAAATGGATAAACCAGGGTCGCCTTAGAAACACACTATTTTGTCAACTGGAGTAAGACAATGCTGGGAGTAAATGGGGAGAGAATCTCTCTGCTTTGAATCCATCTCTCAAAAATAACTGATCACAACAATGGGCAATAAGTAGAATGATTTGCATTTGTGTATTGCTACTGCTGAAGAGATCTAAATCTGCAAGGTCCATTCTTGTGATGTAACTCATCCCATGCCCATCCTCCTGAGGAAAAGGAGAGGAAATATGTTTCTGTGGGTTAAGGACAAGGCTGGAGTGTGCAGGTGGTGGTTCTGGTGAATGGACCAACCAGCCGTGCCCAGTTTACCCATCTGGGCACACCAGGGCAGAGGGAGGGCCCGGGGGGGCTCTGCTGGAAGGACACACAACCAGCCCAAAGTGCCCCCTTGGAGGGAAAAGGGGCAGGAGGAGCTCAGGACAGACACTCCCGTCTCTGTTTTCCACACACGCTGCAGTTCCCAGCTCTGCCCTCCAGGCACTGCCGTTCTGAGAGATAAAACAAAACCCACTGGAGGGGAGCAGGACAGTGATGGATGGATCAGGTGGGATATCCTTCCTGCTCTGAGCCTCTTCCATGCACAGGTATAAAGGTGCAGTATCTGTATCTGTCACTACAGATGGAGATACATAAATTATTTGTATAAAAATACATACTATTTACTTCCTCTCTAGATACAATCAGAAGAGTTCCATACATCTTGATATTTATGTAGCAATAAATACATTAGATAAAGTAATCTATTCAAGTCACAATTACCTCTTACTCAAATACACCTTGTAACGAATCTGTCTTCTGTTCTGATTGTATATGCTGTATATTGATATTATTTTGTCTATTTATTATTTAAAAAAAACCCTGTCTCTACCTCACTCTAATCTTTTTGTTGGCACAGCCATTGTTTTAAAAGCCTAGAATGATAATAAAGTACAGGGAAAACACTTAGGAGAGCCATCCATTTCTCAGCCCGTCCTCTGTTAATTAATACTCCACGTTCTCCAGAGGAGGACAAATCTCAGCTCCTTTGCCAAATTAAGGAAGGAAGAGATGCAATAAATATTCTGCTGGGCTGAAGTCGGTTTTGCTTCCACTGCAGTTCTGAGCTCGGGTTCTGTTTGTCTGGGAGCTCAGCACCCTCCCTACCAAGCCTCAAGGGGAAGGGATTGCTCTTCTTCTTTTGAGGGATGGAAGGAGCCTCCACTCACCTGTGCCCTGGCAAATAACCCAGCAGTCCCTGCCCCGGGTTTCCATTTACCCTCCAGCTCAGAGTCTCCTCACTGGAGACCTCAAAGCTTCACTCAGGATTCACAGGAGGAACTGGCACATTTCTCAGAGCAGTGCTGGTTTATCACTCCTTCCTAGAGTTTGGTGCTGCTTGGCACTTGAAGGTCTAAATTTAAAACACAATTCTGCTAAACCATCTACAAGGTGTATTTTAGATTTTTCTCTCCAGTTAGAAAGACTTAAACCATTCCTCAGCTGTGTAACTTCTATAGGTTGGGCAGGATGAGACTATATATAAGAAGGAGCATGACCCCTCTAAGTATTTGGATTCCAAGTGTGTCCTACAGCAGTGAAAAATTCGTCTAGGTGGGTTTAAAACATCAGAAGTGCAGAATAAGGCAACAATACCAGTTCAGTGCCAGGAGCTTAATAATGACTTTGGCCTGCTGGTTTTTTTCCTGGCTAATTCCCTGCGACATTCACTCCTTGGCAGTTTTATTTCCCAAAGAGAAAGCAGGGACTTTGTCAGGGAGAAGTTTCCTGATGAGAGATTAGAATCATAACCAAATTAAATGATTGTCTCTAACTAATTAGATTAGTTTAAATTGAATAATGAAACCTTTAGCTGTATTTAATGTAACATGCCTGAAGTCCAACGATTAGTCTGCTGAATGAAGCTAAACAATTAAAAACACAATCTATTTTATAGCTTATTTTATAGGAACAATTGGAAAAACTATTACTGCTGAAATCTGCAGAGGAAATGCACAATTACAAGCCCAACAGGAGCAGCCAGAGCAGTGGATGTGCAGCAAGGGCAGGTGAGCCATCCTGAAGGCTCTACAGGAGGACTAAAGCCTTCCTTCCAACCAGGGCACAAGGAGCTGGCCACATCTGGCATTTATTGCTTTATTACTGAGGTCAAGGGGGAAAAAAAAATACATCAATTCCTAAACTCCTAGGTCATATTAGATCAATGGTGAAATAGAAAAAAGACGAAGTTATTTAATAATGAATGCCTTGTGTAAAAGTCAGAGGGGCACATTCTGACACGTGTTTTCATGCCCTGTGCTTTGCATGGACACCAAGGAGGAACTTCCATAACATTCATCCACCCATCCTTGGTTTCCCAAGAGAATGAAATGCTGAAGTGTTATGACAAATCCCATGGGAGTATATTTGCACCTTGAAGCACCCAAACAGCTTAAAACTCATAACATTCAAGCACCCAAAGCACAGCCTGGGACCTTGTCAAGTTCCTGACTCACTCCAAAAACTGCATCTTGGACTCTCAGGCCTTTGAGGCTTTGGCTGAACCAGAACTGTGGTTGCAAAAGAAGGTGCTGCAGGAACATGAAGTGCAACAGCCCTGATTTCCTTTGTGGCCCTTCCCAATCCTCACACTGAGCTCCTCGCACAGCCTGACTCAGCCACACAAACACAGAAGCGGCACATGGGGAGTCGGGACACACCAGCAGTTGGAAGCTTTTCCCTCATGTCCACCCGCCTGTAAGATCTTTTCCAACTCTTACCCTTGAATTCCCAGAGCTGAGCTGCCAGTCCCATTGGGATGTTTGCCCATTTGTAATGACTAATCCTATTTTGGAGGTTGCTGGGCAATAGGGCCCTTTTATTTGCTTGGGAGGAAGCTGCAGCATTTCAAGCAGCATGAATTCCAGCCTGCTACAAGTCTCCCAGCTGGCAGAACAGCTTGAACATTCTGTATTTTTGATGAAATCTTTGATCACCTCATTGCAAGATCTGGTTGCCTACTCTCAGCTCTCTGGCAGCTCTGAGCACAACCTGCCATTTCTAGATGGGATTTGTTCTTTTACGGATTAGGCGCATTAAATAAATAAACCAAACTGTCTCAGAGATATCCTGATCAATAATGTCACAGGCACAGGGGTCTGGGAACAGAACACAATATTGCAAAGTGAAACAAATGTCAATCAGACCTTCTTTTGTCCACTTGCTGAGACCCTCTCCCAGGGGAGGGTGCCTGCCCTGCTTTAGCTGAGCCCGGAAGGCATTACTGATCCCTCGTTACCTTGGAGATCTTCCTGTTCCCAGGTTACCACCCAAACCACAAAGAAATGTGGCCATGGAATGAGCCTTCAGCTTCCACCACTGCAGCAGAGCCTCTGCATGGCCCTGGTGAAGACACCTGATCTCCAGCTCGCTCCTGGAAGCTGGGGTAGTGACAAACCCTCTGTCCCTCCTCTCTAGGGCAGGGCCTGACTCCCCCTTTTGGGCATGAAATCAGGGTTAGGAATTGGCTGAGGGAACACTGTTAAATAAACAGCACTGAGCTAGAGAGTGCTCTGCCCTCCACCCAGGCAATGCACTGAAGCTCCATCTTACTCCCAGGAAAATGAGGAGGAAGACACATGAGGACCCCAAAAGCAAACACCCCCCCACCTACCAGAAGAGCCTCCTGCAGCAGAGCAGCATCACACCTGTGGACCATTCCCACTGCCTCCAGGATCACTCTGCTGTTCTCCCCTTGGCCATCAAACCCCTAAAGCAGAGAGAAGCTGCTGAGCTCAGAACAACCTCCCAGCAGTGGCAGCTGCAGTTCACCCAAGTTGAGATCACGTCTCAGCTGCTGCTGAGGTGCCCTCCTTATCTGCAGCACAGCTCTCATGTCTCATAGCAGCAAGGCAAGATGAGGATGTATGAATCACACATGAACCACGCCAGGATGGGGGAAAGGGTTGTGTGTTGGAGGAATTCCTGTGCCAATGGCAGCTGAGACAAACAGAGGGAGAAACACACTGCAAATTGTTCCCTTGAATTGTTGTATTAGTTGTGATGTTTATTGCTGTTTGGACACCTTCCCGAGGATTATTTTAAATAATGAGTTCTTCAGTGGGGACCTTCATTGAAGCAATATTTATATAAACATGGGGTTGACTAAGCACAACGAGAAGTCAAAAGGAATTTTCCCCTTGTCTTCAGAGGCTTTAAATTAGCTCCATGTTGCTGGATATTCTAAACCTAAATTACAGGTTCAGGGCTGTGTTTGTGAGCATTGGGGATGGTTCAGGAGTGGCAACAAGATCACATGAAACAAAAGCCAATCAATCAGATGCTGCTCTGATCATCAAACTGCTTGATGGGACTGGTACAGAACTGAATTCTAGGGGAAGGCTCATGGTGGCCAAAGCCACCACGACACGTGTCCCCACTGCTCTCTCCTGCTGCTTGCACCGTTCTGGAAACCTTTCATGGGCAAACAGCACGTTGCATGGAGCAGTTTTTGGAAGAACTTTGAATCTCCCACCCTTCAGCACAACAAAAAGTAATTTTCCATCTCTGAGGAGGAGCAGGGAGAGGCTTCGAAGTGGCTCTCCTGAATTTAGCAAGCTTGGGCAAAACTGGAGGGGAAGGGGAGTGTGTACCCCATGAAATCTCTGCAGTGGCCTCCATCAGCCACACATCTCCTCCTCCTCAGTGAATCCTCAGGCCATGGATTCAATGGCATTTTGGCAAGCTGGAGACTGCCTTCTCTCGAGCTCCCTCCCTTGACTCAGATTTCCCAATCACTGGCTGGATGCATCTCGATCACAATAAAGCCATCATCTCTATACACAACCTGTCAGAAATGACAACTCCTCATTCTAATATTATGGGAAATAAATACGCCTCGGAGGAAACACCTGTTGGATCCCTAAAGTGGGAGATGGAGGGAAAAGACAGCAGGAAACTCACTTCATGAACGGCATCACCCTGCCAAAGCCAAGCACACTGTGATTTAACAGCCATTCTTTAGTTAGGGGTTCCTTCTGCCACAGACTCTGCAAATTCCATTTGCTTTTTGCCTGTTTCCACAGCCATGACCTCATATCCACCAGTCACTCACGTTTCCATGAATCAAAGGAGATAATGTAGCTCTCAGCTACACTAAAAGATGGTCAGACACGTCCAAGATGTTTCAAACTTCATTTGAGGACTAACATAAGTGATTAGCAGTTGTCTATAGCATTAGGAGGCAGGGAGTGGAAGTCCTTTTATCAAATTGTTAGCTGCCAACAACTTCCCGCTGACAAGCTCTCTTTCAATTCTTCATAATGCCTCTGCAAAGCCTCCAAGCTTAGCTGAATCCCTCTCCTGCAGGCGTCCCACGTCAGCTCCTCCACTCCTGGTCGTGGGAAAACGGGGCCACAACGAGCCTTAATGTCACATGTGCACACAGGTCTGTGGCACTCGGCTCCCTCCTGTGCTCCAGCTCCAGGACAGCAGCAAATCCCCAGGGATCCAACTGCTGTGTCCCAGATTCTGCCCGGAGAGAGAAGAGCCGACGGGGAAAGCCCCTCAGAGCAAGCGAGGCATGGGAGAGCTGCACTCAGAAACCCACCCAAGGGAGGGATCCAACACCTGTGGGTCTCCACGAGCCTCACCAGCACAAATCCCGACTCCTGCCCCTGCCCTGGGGGTGGTTTAACATTTGCCATGTGGGCTTCTCATTCCCATCCCATTTGGGAATCCTCTTACTGTGTTTTGAGTCTCTTCCAGGTCCACACACCTCCCTTTGGGAGGGAGCGGAGTCCCACACACAATGAACATTGTCTGTACCTCTGAAGGCACCCCAAATCCCTTTTCCTCACTCCCAGGCTGGTGCTAAGAGGGTATAGAGCTTGTCTGGACTTGGCTTACTCATCAGCCAAGTCATCACTGCACTCACATCACTGCACTCACAATGCATCAAAGTGCTTTCCCTGCCTCACGAGGAGCCACGAGCCTTAATTGCTTGACACAGAGGTATTACGTGTTGTTGCGAAATATTATAATTTAGAGTGTTCCATCCAATAATTAACAAATACATCAGGCAACAAGTAAAACCAATCTTAAAAATGAGTAGTTAAATTTTTCTTAATTACATCCACTGAACCGAATCTGCCCCTAAGCAATGCACATGTAATCCCAGTGAAGTCAGTGTGGTTGTACAGAAAACACTAAAATCAAAATAGTCTGTGCTTATCATCTCTACTGCAGCAATACTTGTAGCCCCCCACTAAGTTTAGGGACTCCAGCTTTATTTAGAATTGTAAACAAGAACAATAAAGGTAAACTAAACTGAACTGAGGAAAGAGCACGGCAAGAGCCATGTAGTGTTGGGACTTACACAACACACAAATAGAAAGGCTGAATCTTTGTGTAAGAGGTGTTGTTTGATACCACATTTTAGAGGGGAGCCAGGATTCCCCAGTGGCAGGACTGCAGGTGATGATGCCTTAAAAAGAATTCCTGATACCTGCATGGGAAAGGCTGAAGAGTTGGCAACATTGGAGAAATTCCAGGTGCACAAGGATAACTGGACTGAACAGCCTGAACATGGGTCCTGGTGCTCCAGGGAAACTACAGAAACCTCATGGGAGAGAAGACACCTTCTGCTGCTGTTATCTGCTCTCCACCTCTGCATCCAACCTCCACCCAAACCTCATGTTGTTCAGCCACGGATACAAACCAGGAGCGACATCTCCAACCCTTCTGCAGATGGACACAGCCTGGCTGTCATGGGATCCTCCTTCTGCAGGCAGATCTCCTGTGTCAGAGCCACGAGCTGTTGTTCCTGACCCAAAACAACAGCTCATTATTCGTAATATCCCTCATGAAATCTTCCCTTCTGAGGTCATGGATGGGCTGGATGAAGTGCAGTTTCTCCTCCTTGGCATGGCCAGGGGCATGTGCATCCTCCTGCTCTGCCATTGTTCCTTGGGCTGGGCACAGGTTGCCTTTCAAACGCTAAAGCCTAATCCTGCTACCCACACACAGAACAGAGGCTGCTTTGATTCCAGGAAGGCTGTTCTCAAAGTCAGACAGCAGACAGCTTGAGGAAGGGTGGCGAAATTCAGCTCCTAATTATTAGATTAAAACCTTGAAACAGTTGTCATGTATGAAGGGACAAAGCAGAATTTGGCAAACAGGAAGGGAAAGAAAACAAGTCTTCTCATAATGATAAAAAATCCCTGAAGACAACCTTGTCATTTTTGAGAGCATCTCAACAGTTCCCTGCTTTTATTTTTTTGGTCACTGCTTATCAAAATTTGCATGGCTAGTTAGTGGGTTAATTTAATTATGAGCAGCATTTATGAGCAGCCTGATGGGGGATCTGCAGAGGGCAATAGAATCTGTTCCTGAATGATGGAATTGCACACACTTGCACATCTGGAAGCCGTCATGGGACGGGTCGCTGTCTTGTAAATGCGTGTTGAGTGTTACAATATTTTACTAAGCACTCCCAATCTGTCAAGGTTTACAGGAGAGCAGAGGCTGGGAACATTTGGGATCATTTGTGGCTTAGAGCCATTAGCTACTTCCCCCTACTTATTGTGACGTTATTAATAGCAAAATAATCTAAAGAGCAGGACTTGGCTTTCTCAAGACCTTAGATAAGAGAAGTGATTTTCACTGAGGGCCAAAAGCAGGAAGGCAGGACTCAGATAACCACAGCCTGTGCTGGGGAGCACAGCCTTATTTTGGATGGGCTGGTGGTACCTTCGTGGAGACTGTTCCTCAGAGGACTCACATGCAGAACAAACCCTGTTGTTTCAGGTCTAAGAGGTGCCACAGGAGCTGAAAACCAGAGGACAGAAGGGGTGCTGACCATCCCACACTAACAGCCCTCAGAACAGTCCATGGTGAGAAGGGCATTAAGCACCACACTCAAGGAGATGCATTTACACAAATTAAGCCATGGACAGTGCAACAGGAGCTCTGCCAGAGAAGGAGATGTGAGTTGTGGATCGATGGTACTTCTGCTAAACCTCAAGTTAACTGGCTAAAAACCAGTGTCATTATGCCCATGTGACATCTGGGGAGCTTGTGACCACCAGATTGGCACTGCCAAGAGTAAGAGACATCCTAAATTCAACTGGACTACAAAGCAGAGACCAGAATGGCCAATTAAGACTCAAATAATGTAGAAGTCCAGTTCTAGCCTGGGACACAGGAGTGGATTTCACCCCATGAAAAGGAAATCAGGACTTGGCCTGTGAAAGAAACTTTGCATGAAGCTTTTTTCACCTTCTGGAGCCATGGCTCAATGAAAAGATTTGGAAGACTTCAAAACTCCATGGAGCTTTTGGCTTCTTGTTAAGCCATTGCATGTCTGCTTAATTTAAATCCCCATCCAATCATTAAATATGGGTATTTCTTTTAATGGGTCATTATGATGTGATTTATGACATTGGTGTAATTGTCAGAATTACTGTGGGTAATTAAAATATGAAGCCCATGATGCCAGAGGCTTCAGTCCCTCTCAGCACCCTCATTAAAAATCAGGAGCTGACCAAATTATAAATAGACTGGTTTGCACAAGTTCACAAGGAAAGCTAATTATGAAACTTATCCTTATGCACTCAGAACTCATTTGATCAGTCATGCAAATTCTTTTAGTGATTATACAATTGTATAACGTGGAGTCGGATTAGCAGGTACAGGTGGGTGCAACTCCAGGTACAATGTGCAGTTCTTTGCGTGGTAAATGTGAATCCCTAAAACTCTTGATGATAGATATGGGGCAAGGGCCTGGAGGAGAGGGAGGTGCTGCATTTTCACATGAGACAGGCTAAAAAGACTGAGGAATACAAGGAGAGGCTCTCTGATCTGCAACGGGGAGTCTCAGAGAAACAAGAGAGGCATGTGAACACAAGGGAAGGAGCTTCAGAAAGCAGCTGGAATAAACTCTGGATTAGCTGACTAAATCTGTCAGGAATGGTGGCTGGCGAAAGTCATGGGGAGTTTGGGTGCCAAATGCAGTGAGTGTGATACAGAGTGAAGCTAAAAATATTCTATAAGTGAGAGCAGGCAAGGGCTGAGAGTTTTTCTTTCTGGTATTCTAATTTTGTCCTCCTCAGAAGTAAGGGAAAAAAGGATAACTGGAGGCCCATGTACAAAATACAACCAAAGTTGAATTAAGGTGTAAATCCCTGATGGAAGAACAGTCTTGCTGGAGTTGTGAGTCACATCCCCCCTAGAGCCCCCATGGAGTGTGTCCTGCTTACTGTGGACCTTCAAAGAAAGGACAGGGAACTCCTTCTTTCAGTGCCAGCCAACAGACTTGGGTTACAAGCAAAGCAACAATGCAGCCTGTACAGAACAAGTCTGGGCAGGTTTTGCACCCCATGGAAGCTGGCTTTGTGTGTCAGGAATCCACTAAAATATCTGCTCCATCCCAAGGACTCATCAGGCTCATTGGCTGTGAATGTCCCCAAAACAAGACTGATCTATATTCTGTACCTGTACAAGATTCTGGGGCTGGAGATGTGAGGAGAGAAGGCCTGGGGGAAGGTGTGTATGGACCATGTCTCCCACCTGAATGCTTTTAACTCAGATAAACTTAATTAACTGTGTGTGTATGATCAGCTTAACCATCACTGCATCCAGCCTGGCACCCTGACTCTGAGGAAAAGGCCTCAAAAATACACAACAAAGGGACTTCTCAACCCATCAAAAAGTGGAATGCAAAATATTATCACCACTTCCTGGAGGAGCTTCCTAACTAACAGCAGTTCACAAACCTCCAGCGTCCAAAATAACTGTTCATCTGCCTCCTCACACTTCCCAAACTCCAGAAATGCCATTTGTGTGCTTCAGGAGGGACTTTTTTTAGCATTGCACCCCTGAAGTGCCTGAGGTACCTCCAGGCATCCACACTCGTCCGTGTTGGCGCAAACCCTGCGCGGTTTGGCTGTCGCTGAACAGCCCTTCCGCATCTCTGCAGCAAAAGCAGAGCTGAGGGTAGGTGGAGCTCGTGTGTCTGGCGAGGGTTTTGCTGTGCCAACACTCTGCTCCATCCTGCCCGGGCCCCCCCAAGCCCAGGTACTGCTCAAAAGCACAATTGTGTCCCCACAAAAAGGATCTCGCCCGCTGGAACAACACTTTGGGCACCTCTATCCATCTCCCCTTTCCCGAGAACACAGTTTTACACTTGTCCTTCATACAAATAACCCGAGGGTGGGAATTATTCAGAAGGCTCGTGTTTGACACCCCATCTGTTCATTTCTGACAGCGATATATAATGTAAGGCTATAAAAACTTGAAAAATAATGCAACATAAAAAGGGATTGACTCGGCTCCAAGAGGCCATAAACGGTAACAAATACCATTGTATGATTTATTTCATGCTGTAATCTTTACAGTAAGTCATCTTTCAGACATTTCCTTGTGACAGGTTTTAATAATATTAATGCCCAGAGCAATCCAAATCATCGCCAATAGACATATTTATCAAGCTGCCAATCCAAGTAAATGAAATTCTATAAGCAATAATGTAACATGTTTAAAGGAAGCTAATAAAACAAGTCAGGAGAGAAATATTACTGCAAAGTATGCTCTCTCTAATCCAGCCCTAGATTTTATACAGCCAAAATGCAAATCTTTCTCTCCATGATTTATTGCTCCAAAAATACCAGTGACCTTTCCAGGAGCTCTCACGGAGCCCTTCTCCCACATTCAGACAGACTGGTGCGTTCTGCCAGATGAGCTGAGCTGGAGTGCTCAGCTCTGCTGCCTCGCTCTGCCCTCCCTTCACACGGGGAAGAGATGGGCACCATCAAAGAGCAGGATCTTAAATCTTTAAGATTTATTAAAGACTGACAAGCCCTGACACAGGCTTGGCAACTCAGAGGGTATTTATGAGCAATTACCCAGGCACTAGATAAGTTACAATTAACAGGGAGCTAAAACCTGGTTCTTCAACCTGGTTTCCCTTTTAATCTAATTCAGTTTCTACTAATCCATTGCTTGGCTGGAGTGACTCTACACCAGGGCCAAGGGGAAGGAGCCATGGCAGGGCTGTGTACACACAGAGCCCTGCTCACAAACACTCTTTTATGCCTCACTAGAAACTTAGCAGGAATGAAAAACAAGAGTCAACAATTCAGCAAAACATACACCATTAAATTTGTCACGCCTTAGGCAAGAATGTGTGGAAAAGCCATGACTAGTAAAGCAAGTGTAGCGGTGCAGGGGCTCAGCAGTGCTTGAGGAATCCTAAAGGCCTTTATGTGTTCACTTCTGGATGAGTTTTATAGGTCTGAGGAATTTTTGTATTGGCTTGTGATGACTTTTTTTTTAATGACACTAATTAAGTTCTTCCCCTGGGTATAAAGATCTACTTATTGTCAGTGGGGGAAGCAAAAAGAGAAAGGAAGGAATGCACAAGACTCAACACATGCAATATGATGGGAGGGATCTTTCATGACAACAGTCCAGAACACCAGCAATATTGGCCGGACCTGAACCAAGGATATTTTGAGTCGTGTAACAGGCCAGGCCTAATTCTTTGCCACTACACTTCATGGAATACCCCTGAACTGTGGCTTGACTACACTTTTCATTGATTAATCCACATGCAAATCTTGTCTCGATCTGAGATGGAAATTTCTGTTCTAAAAAGATGCTGCCATTTAAGTTTTTAGCTGGTTGAAATGTCCCAGCAAACACAGATATTTCCAAAGAACCCTGTAAGGGGGTAAGAGGGGAAATATCCAAGTAATTTTAGAAGCACTGCCTGCTGGACACATCCCTATTGGGTATCCAGGAAACCCCTTTGCCCTCCCACCTTTGCCTTCTCTTTCTATTTACACTCAGAGCTCTTTGAGGCACAAACTGCCTTTCCCTCTGCACATTCACAACATCCACCTAATGGGATCCCAGCCCCAGTAGAAACCTCCAGGCACTGCTATAATACAAATAATAAATACTGCAACTAATAATAACAGCACGATAAAATGTCCTCCCCGGGGAAGTGCTGGAAGACCAATCCCTGGTGTCATTTAAAACTAAACACCAGAAAACATACCTGTGTGACTGCACAGAACAGAGAGTCTTTATGATATGGTGATCAGGGAGAATATTGATGGGGATAGGAACAATTATTTATCTGCAGATTTGGCTATTTCTTTAGGGGAGTTAAAAATACCTCTCAGTGCCATTTTTGTTCCTCACTGCTGAGCAGCAGCAGAGATCTCAGGGAAAATAATTAAATAAATAAGAAATATATAATCCCCAAGGTGTAATCCCAGAGTATGGAAACTCACTTCACTTAAATACCTCCCTCTGGCATAATTGACTTTTCATGTGCATGTTAATAATGATATTTCAGCAGGTTGTGAGGGCTTGTTCTTCTCCCCCCACCTGCTTTGGTAAATTATGTGATTGGGCATGAGGAGGGGGAGGGACGCGGCATAAATCTAATTATGTTTTCGTTAATATTTAACAAGTCAGCACAGTGTGGTGGTTTGGGTGTGAGTATTTACTGTGCAGCCCCAATATTTACAGCTGACCTGCCCAGCTGTAGGACAGGAGCACTGAGCAGCCCTTCACTGCCCAGTGCCCTGGCTGTGCTGGGACAACTGGGAGGATGCAGAACTCTCTGGAGGGCACCTCGGGGTCCTCCCCACGCTGACATTTGCCTTCACTGCTAAAGCACACCAGGGGGTTTGGGGAGGAGGGGAGACATCATTTGTGAAGCCTTTTCAGCAGCTGCAAATTGCTCACAAGGAGAAATAGGTGTTTGTGCATGGCTCTTCCCCTGCTGGGGTCCTGTTTGCTCCCTGTGAAACCTGCTGTGGCACCGTGTGCTGGTGTGTCCTGTCAGCCTGCCCAGAGGATGCTCTGGAGGAAGGATCAGCTCCCTGTCCCTCCCTGCCCTGTGCCAAACACAGCAGCTCAGCTCAGGAGGGCTCCCACTGCAGGAGGGCCTGACCTTAAAGGGGTGGAAGGGGAAAATCTTGGTCCTGCCCTGGAGAAAAGTGTGCTCCAAGTGCTCTGTGGAAACATGGTCCTCACACACAGCGGGGGGAAAAAGAGCTGGAGGGCGGGAAGAGTTCCCACTCTGTCCTTGTACCATCCTCACACCTGTCCAAGGTGATGTGCAGTGATTCATGACAATATTCTCAAACCATTTTGAACTTCCCCAATTTCCCATCAGGAAATCAAAATCCAGCAAAGCTAAGTGGGCTAAAGGCACGGGTTGAATCTGAGGAAGCAGATCAAGAAAATGAGCTCAAGTTTCCCAAATCCTAAAATAGCCATTTAACAGCTGGAACATCTTCTCTCTGACACTTGATCTGGTCCTTTCTGGGCCATAATCTGAGGTCACCGGCTGGTAATCCCAGCCTTGGAAAACCAGTCAGCAATTTCAGGATGTACAGTGGCACCCTCAGAGACTTTTTGAGGAGCAGCAGAGCCTACCTACCCCTCCTGCCTTTCCCAGTGATGGAGCTGGGTCAGATGCAGGATGTTACTCCTCACACTCCCCTGGTCTCTTCTCTTTGGTGCTAATCTACATTCCTCTCCCTGTCAGCATTTGACAGGAGGTACAGCAAAGCTCTCCATGTCACATGTGTCTAAACATGTCCATGGCATACAGATGGGAAGGGAAAGGTTGGACTGAAGGAGCATTCAGGCACTCATCTCTCTATCTCACAGACTGACAGATGAACCCTCTCACATACCCTCAGCTGGTGATGTCATAACCATTGCCAGATCACACAGCCAGCAATTGCAAACCTCCCCCTGGCAGGAGCAGGGACTTCTCTCTGAAGAGGTGATTTGTGAACCTTCAGCTGTGGTTGTGCTCCACAGGTGTGCTGAGGGCAGGTGCATTTAGCCTTGGTAGCAGGAGATCAGCGTCCACAGCCCTGTGTTCAGGAGTTGGATGGGCAGAGAGAGCTCTCTGAGGATCTTGCACAGCACTCGGTCCCCCTGCATCAAGCCTGATGAGATGTATCATAACTGGAGCCAGGGAAGGGGAATTCAGAACAGCCTGTCTTACACAGGCACTAATAAACACCTGAGGGAACTCTTTGTGGCCTTCCAAACTGGGCTACCTGGCCAACTCCACAGCACTGGGCTCAGTCCCAGCCCTTACCACTGACCTTACTGTTCACAACATTTTGGACGCCCTGTCTCGGTAGTCTTATTGCCTCAATACATAACTGATGACTTAAACAAACAAACAAGCAAATAAAAGAAACCCCAACAACAACAACAGCAACAATCATCACCTGGTAATAATTTGAGATTGAGTCTGGATGATAAGGGAAAAAGCAGCCTTGGGTTTCTGTCCTGCCCGGTGCTCCACTTGCACCATGTACACTCCTGTGGCACTGACAGCAGGGGCTCCTTTGACTAAAGCTGTGAGGCTCCTGCATAATTTTTTAGATTTTGTGACAACAAACACTCTTGTCACCAGCCAAACCTCCCCATTTCCACGGCAGGAGCTGCAAGGAGACTAACTGGCATTGGGTAGGGTCATTTCCACCTAACTTGCTCCTCCTTCACTCACCGTGAGTTTGGAGGAATCCAGAACAGCACACACACCCTACATCATACAGAGAGGGGAGGAATGAACCAAAGTGCTTCTAATTAAGCTCTGTTTTGCTCTGATCCATCCAGAATCCACGGGGAAGGCAATGGCAAGGTCTTACACCCGGCAAAGCTCCTGATCCACCCCAGGCAACTCCTCTCTCTGCACTGTAACTGGTGCAGAACTGCAGGTTTGAAAACAACTGCTTTTTATTAATACACATCTATACTGAAATGTCATCTTGTCCTTTTAAGATCTAAGATTGCCTGGGAAATGAGGAGAAACCCAACCAGGTGGAGAGCTCCTGCAGTGCCACTGCCTTTCTACTTACTTGTCAGTGACTTTTATTAAGATGTCTTCACAGTTTATGGAAGTCTTTTTGGGGAGGGAGCTGCCTTTCAGGAACCTCAGTTCCATCCATGCTGAGCACTGAAAATGGGCTCCAGGTTGTCCTCCTACACGACATTACTGCTTGGAGCCCTCCAGGTGTCAGCACGGCTGTGCTGGTTCATTCTGAGCGCAGCGAGAGGGAGTTTCCCCTCCCTCGCAGCCCTCTGCAGCTCAGGGACAGGTTCTGCAACGGGGCTCGCCTGCCATCTGCTGCTGAAGGGACTTCTACTCCTCTTTAGCTAAGCTTCAACTCCTAAAGAAAAGCATTAATTCAAAGCATTTAAAGTATTTTTGTAATCTAAGAGACTAAATGCAACATCAGAAAACTCACTGTTTCTTCAGGGAAGTAAAGGGCTGTGTATTCCAACCTACCTTTTTAGAGACATAGGTAATAAAATAAAATTAACAGACACTCATTCAGCTATTTGGGATATATTACGGGGGTTTTTTTTATTTTATTTTTTTGCCTGGAAGATAAACAAAACACGAGTGACTGTGATTATTATTACAGATATTGTAGCAGCACCTGGAGGTCCCACCTCTAGAACAGGCATCTCCTCCATGCCAACAGCTGCATAAAGAAAGTAAAAATTCAGTTTCTCTCTGAAAGGGAATGATGCTGCCTGTTTCCCCTTGCCTCCTCTCTCCATCATTCTATATTCAGCCAGACAAGGTATGAAACCAAGGAAGATAGATTGAGTTTTCCATTGATTGCCTGGTTTCCATTAGTACTGAGCAGCTCCATCCACTGACTCCCTTCAGCTCAGAGTTCATTCACCATTTCTGGCAGAGCTCCTCCATGAATTTCTCACAGCAGTGTTTCCCCACAGCCCTCTGGATCCGGAGCTTCTATTCCACAGTTTGGTTAAAACAGCCATTTCCTTTAGAAAAGTGGGAAAAGAAATAATTGGATTCAATAGTCTGAATTTTCTGGGCAAATTCTCAAGCTTTTTAAAGATCTATGGCTCTTATTTATTCCCCTTTCTGAACCAGTTCCAGCTTCCCCATTAGGGTGTCTTGTGTTTCATCATTACAAAGACAGAGTCATTTGGCCCAGGACCAGATCAGCTTCAGAGAGCAAAAGCTCTGCTGCCAACACAGACAAATTATCCCTTTATGACAGTATTTCATAGCCTTTAGGAGCCTCTGTAAATTCATGTGGGTAAAAATAAAAAATAGAGGTGTTTCCTTTACCAGCAAAAATAATTATGCTTGAGTGACCCCACATCAAAGTGAGACTTACAACTTCAATTTTCCAGCCCCTCCATGTCTGTGAGATATCTGGACTTGAATGAAACAGAAGGTGTGAATGAAATAAAACCTCTAAAAAGCAGCCCAATTCTGCAGAGAACTCTGCATTGATAGAAGCTGCATTATTTCATCACAGAGCCATAGAATGGTTTGGGTTGGAAGGGACCTTACAGACCACTCAGTTCCAACCCCCTGCATCTTCCACTGGAATGTCACCTCATACCTGTTTGGTCCAAATTAATTCTGAGTGAAAAGGCTCTGGAGAGAGGAATAACAGTCCAATTCTTATGAGCAGGAAAAGGATGTGAAGTCTCACAGGCAGCCACTAGATGATAGCAAAAGCCTGTCTGCTGCAAAAGGATAAACCTGAGACTGTTCAGGCAACTTCATGCCTAATAATTCTCTTTTTATAAAAAAATAAATCTTCTAGTATCAACTTGGAAATGTGTGAGCAACTTGTGTGGTGTAAAGCTGATATGTGGGTTATCAATTTTGTGTTGTAGCAGGCACTGATGAGGAAAGACAAAAAAGGAGGATAAATTGGGACCACCTTCCTTGCAGGGAGGTGACACGGTTTTTAATTGTCAGTGTTCATATATAAATTGCCTCATAGGATCCAGCCAAAGAAATAAATAAGCCTAAAGGGATACTGAGGAAAGGCCCCAAAGAAAACAGGCTGGTAACTGGAAAGGGTCCACTGGACAGATTTCCAGCCCATTTCTGGAGGTGTCAAGCAGGAGCAGTTCTGCTGTTGTGCTTTAAGCATAGACTCACATAATGAATGCCAGACAGAACGGAACTGAACACGTGTCCCACTCAAAGTCTAGAGCCAAGGGAAGTAACAATAATATGAATAAAACTTGCTTTGCCAATTCTACCTGTAAATTTTATTCATAAACTAATACCTTCACCTCTGTAGATGCCCTACACATAGAAAATAAAGGTCACCCAGTTTGAAACCTGGACCTGTGGGCTGGTTTGGAGAGATTCTAATCATGCAAAACACTGGGGAGTCCCCAATTCCAGTCTGCCCAGTACAGAGATGAGGAGAATGATCAGAACTGACAGCAACGTGCAGCTCTCCAGTGTAAAGGAGTCAGACTCCTCAGCTGCTGGTATTCAGGATATTGAGGAAGGTAATTACACCATATTTAGGAATATTATATTCTGTAAGGGGCTGAGAGGCTGCACAGCTGCTACCTGTCTGAATCCTTCCACACAGCTGATGGAATCACAGAAGAAAGCAGTCAGGTGGCTTTCAGAGCTCTCCAGGCAGAAAAAGCTGTGACAGGACAAATATGTTCCCCTGCCAGCAGCACTATCTGTGTCACTGTTAATATCAATCAGACAGAGAAGGAAAGCATTGGAGTGTCTCATCCTACCTCATGGTGTTGGAAGTATCTTCAGTATGAGGTCGTAGAGAGTGAACATCTGCTGGGATGAGACAGGCATTCCCAGCTCCCATCCCTATCCCAGGAGGGAAGGGTTCCACCAAGTTTGAACCCCATATGAAGTACACCAATCCTGATTTCTTGGCATGAGCCTTTAGCTAGGAGCTTGTGTAAGACCATCATGATCCTGTTACCTGCAGTGATGCAGCTGCAGGCACACAGAACATTTCTGTTTTCAAAGTGGTGGAACGCATGAAACTCGAACAGGAACCACACTAAAGTTACAGCCAGGAGTCTTTGGGTTTTTGTTGGTACTGTTGGGTTGGTGTGTGGTTTTTCCTTTAGTCCAGGTCCACTCCCTTCTGCTTATTTTAGAATATTTTACTAAGTCTTCAGTATTTCAAAACACAAGGTCTCCTCTGGACATTCATGAATGAGACCCAATTACAATGCGCACTCTAAAGATGAACTGTTAAGGGCTACTCCAATTATTGAAACAAGATTTCCAGAGCTGCTGCACTTCATAGTATTCCCTTTTCCAAACCAGATGATCAGAGTTTGACTTTCCCCTTTGTTTTCCCAGTTTCAGTGCTTGAAAAATGTACAGCCTGCAAATTCAGTTCTGCCCAACTCTTGTGCTCTCAGTTCCCGTGAGGGATCTGTTGGTGTGCAAAAGGTACCACTAAAATATGTGCAATGCCTGAAGTGTGAATCTCAGTGTGAACACAGCTCAAGCATCCTTTGCTAAGAGACCTCTCACAGGGCTGGATGTCCCCAAGAAAGGGCAGATGATGATGTTCTTACCCCAACTCTCCTGAGATCCTTGAAGTTCCATGCAGAGCCAGAAAGAAAGTCATGTTTGCTGAGCAGCCTTTGAGCACAGTTTCCAGCTCCAGACTGGGAAGGGACCTGTTCAACACAAACAACAGTGGGGCGAAGGAAATAATCCATCAATCTCTCATAATTACATTCTCTGCAAGTCTCCATTTCCAGAGAAGCCATTTGCCATAACTACTTGCTGTTTAAAAAAAGCTACAGGGATTTTGGCAGCTCAGTTAAAGTACATCGTTTAGATTCTAATGAAAACAAGCTTTTATAAAACTTAACAGTCACAGAAATGTTTTCTGGATTTTTCCTGTCCTCTGCTATTGTCATTAATTTTTCATGAGGATCATTCCACAGCCATCCATGCAACTCTAATTTTACAGCTCACTGTTACTCCACAAGAGTCAGGAAATGACACTTCCCAGGGCTTGATGCTGCATTCTCTTTTCAAATGAAACTGCTGAACTTCACTTTCTCTCCAACTCGAGCATTATTTTCCCATTCAATTTATGCAAAATGTGTCTCATCCAGGGACTTCTGTATCATTCCCTCCTCCATGAGCTGTGCAATACCTTGCTGAGATATTCCCACATTGATCCCAATCAGGAAGCATGCCCTGGAGGAGGGTAGCCAGTCTTGACTCAAAGAGAGGAGCTGGGAGTTCCACCCATTCTCCAAGCAGTTTGTTCCAGTGATGATTCACCACTTCCCACTTTGAAAATGCACGTCTTGCTTCTCACTCGAGTTTGCTCAGCTTTGAACTCGAGCTCTTTGCTTTTGCCATGCCCATCTGTCCCAGACTAGAGAAGGTTGTGGAGTTACTTGGGCACTTCAATCGAGCCAAACTCCCTGTCCCTGTCTCTTACTCTGAACAGCCTGAACTCAACAGCTACACAAAACCCGGGGGTGGGAAAGACCCCAGCTTCCCTACATCATCTACAACAGGGAATATCCTGTTTTCTAACGACTTAGACCTAAGTTCTGATGTCAAAAGCTACAGTCAAACTATTTCACAGCAGTGCAACTAGTGTCATTTAACAACAGGTGGCACGCAGCCCTATGGTTTGTTGAGGAGAGACCCAGCTAATTCATCCTGAGGTTTAAAGACACAGATAAAGACAGAAAAGGCTCACATGTGAGCTGGGAAATGTTGCACAAATGCTGGAAATAACCAGATTCCAAAGGGATAAATAAAGTAATTACAAGAAGAGATGAAAAACCAGAGCGGCTCTGAGTTGAGACAAGGCAATCCAACATCCTACACCTGCTTTCCACACTGGTAAACTGCTCTCAAACATCGTTCAATAGAGGGGCTATAAAGTGACATTTACTTTGGGGTTTTATTGTGAAATAATCATTAAACCCAAAGCTAAATGTGTTCACAAGTTTGTGCCATTTCAATCCCTAGATCCTCAGTGAGCTGGGCTGTTAACCTGCCTCTTAGCAGCAGGTTTGCATTGGCATTTGCAATCATGTTAAAACGTGAAATTATTTATCTGTCATGCAAATACGGTGGAATGATTTGGATTCATGTGTTTATAGAGTGCTTCTGCAAATCCTTTCATTGTCACCCAGGGGACCAGGATGACGTTCTGTGTTCTGCTCAGCCAGGAGAGGAGAGAGCTCCTGCAGCTGTTTCTCGTGGAGCTCCTCTGAACGTGGCCTTGGAGCTGCCTGGGAGCAGTGGAAGCTCAGAGCAGTTTCCCTCCAAGTCTGCTGGGTTCACTCACAACACCAGTTTAGATTTTCCAGGCCAGCCTCCCTGCCCTTGCACGAGTGAGGCTCGGGGAGTGCTCAGAGTGGAGTGGTGCAAAGGGGTGTGAGTGGTGAAATCTGGCAGTGGAAAGCTGTGGGCATGAGCTTTTCCCACTGACAGTGCCTGGAGAGATTCCAGGTCGTGTCCTCCTGCTGACACACTCCTGTACCCCACAGCAAAGCAGGCACAGCAGGATGAGTCCCCCAAGGCACCTCCTCCTGTTTGGGGATGTTTGGCGAGCAGGAACACCATAGAGTAAACCCACAGGTCAGCGCAGGGGAACATCAACTCTCACTGAGAGGTGTAATGCTATTCATGGAAAGAAATCTGTGTAAATAGGATTAACTGCCTGTTTATTCCTTGAAAACCCCACCTTTCTGTTCCAAAGCTCTTCCTAGATGTTTGTCAGATTTATAATGCCTTGGGATTAAACACAATATCGGATTGCTCTTGATGTATAATTCTGCTCCTCTGCTGATTGAATTCACTTCAGTGTGCAGCACAGCTTTTATATTTTATTTATTTCATTTTATGATTCCATTTTATTTTTCCAGTGTTATGCACCAGTACAAGCAAAGAACTGAGAACAAAGCTCCATCATATTAAATCAATCAGAGAGGTTTACTTATTAATACCTTTTTACCCCGAGCACATTCTACAAAATGTATGTATTCAGGTGCATCCTGGTAGAGGCTACAGCGTGCTTTGCTACTCAGGCTCCTTGTTTTATTCCCATCAAATTGCTTACTGAGGACTGAATTTTTAGAAGAGCTCACACTTAGGAATGATCCCCACCTCTGCTCAGCAGCCTAAAGCACAGCAGGGGCTCAAGATGGGTGTACCAGGGTGGCACACAGGGTTGCCAGCAGCACTGGTGTTCCCTCCATCCTCTGCCCGCACAGGCCAGGGCAGGAGGAGGATGTGGAGCCCTCCCTGGGCGCTGATGGAGGGAACTGGCCCGTGACATTTGTTGGAGGCACCTGAAGTGGCACAAGGAAAGAGCCTTTCAGCCCTGCAACTTCCCACATAGCCAGGAACAAAAGTGACCCGGCTCTGGCACGTGAACCATCCCTGTGGTGTCCCTGGAGCTACAAACACCCTCTCCAGAGCACCCCTGTGCACACAGGGAGAGTGGGGAGCAAAGCTCACAGATCTGTGGGTGATGGTTTGTGGATTTGTGATGGATTTGTGATGGGTTTGTGATGGGATTTGTGATGGGATGGTGGTGGGTTTGTTTTCAGCACCCTTAGTCCTTGCCCAGGCTGTTTGGACAGTGGGGAAAAGGCTCTTCTAGGACGCTGAATAAACAACTCCAGACAACTTTTGCCTCTGACTGCCCAGTTGTCAGTGGTGGTGAAGCCCAGCGTGGCCTTTCCCTGCTGACTTCATTTCACTGGGTTACCCTGTTTCTAGTTTAATAAACTTTCTAATCAGAAGGGCATTAACAAGCTAAGGCAGAGTGTCTCAGGATGCCAGGGCTGGGATCCCCGAGCGTCGTGCCCGCAGGTGGCAGCATTTCCCTGGAGTTTGGCTGCCTTTGTGTACCAGGATGGGAGCTCAATTTGCTGCTCAGCATCTCCGCAGCTTTGGAGGAAGAGAAAAACAAGGCAGCACAGCACAGGAAGGCCCCTCCCGTGCTCTGCCCTGTCAAAGCAACATTTCATCGTGCCCCACGCTGGCCCAGCCACAGCTGGAGGGGCAGCAGTGCCACCAGATGCCACTGCTTCAGACAGTATCTTTCTCCTTTCTACTGAAACAGAATGTCATCAAAAGCTTTAGGTCTGGTTGAGAGTTTTGAAGCCTTTTATGAGCTCTGCAGATGAATAATGCAATCAGACTCTTCTTCAGGCAATCAGGCCAGCTGAGTATGGCAGCAGTGATTTCGCCTCAATTGGGAAAAACATGTGCCCAGGAAAAAAAAATCAAACCCAGAAGAATGGTGAAATAATAGCCCAGTAAATAGCTGGCAGGGAGGCACAGGATATGTTATTGCAGCCTTTAAATGCAGCAATATTTAATGTCTGACCTTCCCTTTCCCCCCTTGCTGAGCAGCAGAGGGGACTGGGAGTGGCTGGAACCAGTAGGGTGTTGGGAATGGTGAGGTCACAGCTGACTTTGTGTTTCCTGGAGACCAAGAGGACCAATTTGCAATCAGCTCACCTAAGGCTCCAGGATGCCAAGGGCAGACAATTTAAAGGGAGAAGGGGTGGAGGGAAGCAGGCTGGCAGCAGTGCCCACCTGGCACCGCAGGGACCCCACGGGAAGGGTTACCTGTGCACCGACTGAAGGTGGCAGGCTTTGCCCACTCCTTGCTCCCCGGCCAGGGCTGCAAACAATCAGCTGGCTGTAATTCCCAGCTGGTTTCCGAGTCCAGTTGTGCCCAGAGGAGGAGCACGTCAATCCCACATGGCTGAGCAGGAGCCCAGAGCTGCAGAAACACAGTGATGTGCCAGCATGCAGCAGGACCCTGCCCTGCCTTTGCAGGGGCACAGTCATGGACCAGGAATGGAGAGGGCAACAGGGGGAGGACCTTGGTTTCCCCTAACTTGACTAAATTGTAGTTTGGGCTGCACTGATTTCATAATTCTCTGGCACAGAAGTCTGGTTTAAGCTGCTGCCCCCAAAAAGGAGAGTCCAGTGCCCACTGTGACACACCATCAGCTCAGTCTCTAATCAGTAGAATAAAAGAATGCCTTTCATCAGAGCATTACAGATCTCCTCAATTAGGCTCATGCTCAGGCTTTTCCTGATTTGTTACTCTGATGGCGAGTTCCTCCGACAGCTAATTATCTTACCCTGAAAACATATCTCCTTGTCCCAACTCTTGTGCCAGCTCCTGCTTCCAATGAAAACTGAATCCTGACCTTCCAGCCACATTTCACTGTATATTTTGCTGCTGGCTAGTGGAGCCATCCATTACAAGAAGTCATCTTCCCTGTGTTTGTGCTTGCACACTGTGATGGAGTCTCCTCTTTATTTTCTCCTTGATAGCCTAAATGACTCAAGCTCACTTTCACTAGAAAGATGTTTCTCAGACTCTGAATCATTTATATGGCTCTTTTATGAACCCTTCCAAATTTTCAGCATCCTCTTTGATCTGCAGACACCAGACCCAGAACTACTATCCCAGAGAAGATCTGGCTAATGGGGGTGGATGGAGTGGTGAGCTTATTACATTAGATCTGTGAAAGGAAAGATTTGATTTTAAAGTGCACCAGTTTGACTGAGAGGAAAGGAGGATAACAGATGCATTGAACTGGGGAGACATTTCCTGAAAGGATTAAACTTCTCTCTGGGTAATGAGAGCATCCACAGTCACATTAGCCTGGATTAAAGAGAAAGATAAATTCTGCTGCTTCAGAGCATAAACCAATAGCTGGTGGGGACTCCAAATAAATGTCTCCTTTGGGTAGACTCTCCTGTAATTGCTCATTCTGGAGAGAGCTTCCCTCTCCCACTGAAGCAGCTGGCTACCAGCAGTCCCAGAGCACTGGGATAAATGGGTCTGGAGGAAATTGCCCATCTTTCTATTATGTGGAGACACACACACAGATGGAAGAGACAAAGGGTTTGCACTTAAAGATTAAATCCTTCTGTTCTCTCTCTGCTTCAAAGCCCATCTAGGTGAGAAGACAAGGAATTAAACCAAGAAGCACATCTCACAGCTCCCATCCTCCTTCCACTGCAGCCTCCTTGGGGTGGAAGTGAGCACATGTGTAGGAATGCAGCAGTGCCCTGGTCCCTGCCTGGCAAACAGCTCCCACTTCTGCTGTGCTGTGAACCTTCCAGGTGCAAAAGAAAACAGATTGCTCTGGAATTGAGAAGCAAATGAGCCAGGCTGCTTGCTGCAGGCTTCCAATTTAATAAACATGCCTCTCTATCCAATGGACAGTCTGTCAATTCCCATCAATAGAAATCACCTGCTCCCATTACAATCATTAAACAAATTGACAGCACAATAGCCAAGGTCTCTCATCTCAATGCCACCTGCAGCAGGAGTGAAATAATCCACTAATATCTTCCCAGAAAGGCCATTATTCTGCCTGGTATGAGGGCACACCCCCCCTCCACGTGACATGGAATCAACATGGTCATGAAGAGAATAAATTGCATAAGAATTCTTTTATAAAATACGTATTTTTCTAGCAAGACCATCTCTCATTTTCTCATGATGAGGATGGTACCTCGTGCCTCCTCTGCCCAGGCCAGACACTGAGCAGCTCCCTGGGCCAGACCTGCCTGCCTGTACATCCCAAACCCAGCTGCCTTCCCAGGGTCAGCTGGCACTGCTGAGACCTAGGAAGTTTTTAAGTCCTCTTTTGGAAGGGATGGGAATTGCTCTCCTACACATCCTTGTCTAGTTGTGTCAGGATCCACAAGGGTATTGAGACTTCTGGCATTGACTGTAGAGCTCTCCTAAGCCCCAGAGTGGCAAATTTGCATAAAAGCAAGAAAATACACAGAATTCACAAAAGAAAATAGCAGAAAGTGCTGTCCAGCATGACAAAATCCAGACCCACTGGGGATGGAGCAAACGCAGGGGACAAGAACTTGCTCTTGGATTTGTTCCTCCCTTTGACCTCTGCATTTTGTCAGCATTCTCAGGTAATTCTCTCAAGCACCTGTTTGTCTCTCTGGCCAGGCTCTTGTTCTCCCTCCCCACACACTGATTCCAGACACAGCCTATCAGTCTCCAAGCTCTGCTGGCTTCTGGCCTTCAAAAACTCTTATCCCACAGCTCTCATCACTGAGGGATACTCGAAATTAATGAAGAATTCTCCTCACAACCTTATGCAAGCAGCCTGATTGTCTCAATCACGCTGATTTGGAAGTCATGCTGCACCTTGTGGGGCCCCTCCTGTCTGACGAGAGCACGAAACTCGTGTGCTGGGAGAAAAGAGGGTGTGCCAAAGGGGTTGTTCTGCTACTCCTGCTCAGAGGTAAATCCACCACTGAGCTGGGACCATCTCCTGGCAGCTGTGCACAAAAGCTTTGCAGGGAATTAGTCTCAGCTTAACGCAGAGTCCACTGTCCTTCACCCCTCCCTCTCTGTGAGGGAACACACACACACACACACACACAGACAGAGGTGTTTTAGAGGAATCAAGGATGTGGCAGGACTGGGATCTACTCCAAAGCAATTCCTATATTTAACAAACCTCTGCTGATCGTGTGATGCATAATCTGGGTGTGAGGAGGAGGAGGATGCAAGTGAGGAGTCTGAAATGGGCTGCACAGGGCTGAGCTGGTCCCTTGCTCTTTGCCTGGTCAGTCCTTGGCAGAGTTCTCCTCACAGCAGACCCTGAGTGGGCAGGGAATCTCACATCCCCCTTTGGCCAGACAGGGAGGTGAATCTAAAGGAGTAGTTCAGGGTTTCTCTGTTCCTCCCCAAGGTCCAGCAGGAGGTCTGCAGGGTGGTGGAATTCAATCTGCATGTCCCAAGGCTCCCAGACCCCCAGCCCTCCACCAGCTCTGACCCTGCTCTGCAATCCAACCTCCCTCACAAAAATCCTGTCCAGGCTGAGGGGAATCGATGCAGATCTTTTAACCAAAGACTTTTTTTGGGAGGTTCCTACTTCTGTTGTCATCCAGGGGCCTCATCCTTGCCCTCCTCACTGCTGTGCCAGTCCGTGCAAGGCACCAGATGGGGCTTTCCTCCCTTTGAGCTCTAGCAAAGAAAGCTCCGGTTCAAACCACAACTGGGATGAGGCAAGTTCTTCTTCAGGTACAATCCATGTCCCTTCCGGGAGACAGGGAGAAGGGGGAGCTTCAAGTGGGAGCAAGAAGGGCAAGGGATGCAGAGCCATCAGTTCCTTTGTGTTTAAAACAATCTCCCACAGATGAAGATGAGTCTGCGCTTAAGTATCTCCAGTTTAGAGTAAATTACTCCATTGAAACCTCTCAGCAATCAAAATTAGCACAATGAGTATCATCATCACCAAGCTGGAGTGGGAGAGGGCAGGAGGGCAGTCACATTAAGAATCACATTTCAATCCACAAGTACATAAAAGTCTGAAAACCAGTGCCACGGAGCATATTGTAGCCCCTTGTTATTTCTCCTGTGTTCCTCTTTGACCCCACTTGGCGAAAAAGCAGCTTGTTAAATAACAATACTGCACAATCCTTGGGAAGGCACAGTCCATCAGGAGCTGCAGGTTCCACTGCCAGCCCTGCTGCTCCTCCTGTGCTGCCAGACCCTCCTGTTGTCTGTGCAGAGGGATCAGGAGCAGCAAAGTGGCTTTTGGGGGCAGTGGCTGTGATGCACATTCACCGAGACTTGCTGGAGCTGAATCCCACCTGGTCACGGCAGAGGACACGTCCAAGGGACAGGGAGGTACCACTGATAATTATTGTTGTTTGAGTGCTTTGGTTTGGTTTGGTTTTGGTCAGGCCTCTCAAATACTTCAGCCTTGGAAGCAAAATCCATGCCCCAGAGCCCCAGCCCACACAAAGAGGTACAGCTCAGTTACTTTGGGGAGTCAGGGCCACGGAGACACACTGACCTGTAGGTGGGATTGCAGCTGGAGAACTTCATTCTTTGACTTTTTTTGTCATCCAGAAGGGTAAAGAGCAGGTGTTTAACACCAAACTCCCTGCTTGGGGCAATCCTTATTTCACACACTCCTTCTCTGCCTCTGAGATGCTGCTGCAGGTATTCAAGGGGCCCCAAACCAGCAAGGTGAGCCCTGGTGGGAGCTCTTGGCCCACTCAGGTGATCCTCAGTGCCACCTGCAGCTTCAGAGTTTGCTTAGGAGACCCCAAAGACATGGAATGTTCTTCCTGCTCCATGTGCCGATGCAATGATCAAAGTAGCTTGCAGTGGATATAGGTTAGTCTTACCAAAGTGCCTTAGACAGACAAAGATTAACATGCCTAAATGATACATGTGCTCTAATTAGAGAATGTAATCACCTCAGGCTTGATCATTAGTGCTGCCTTTATGTTTAGCATTTCACTGCATTAAGGTCCCTGGCAGTTCTTTCATCTAACTTATATTCAAGGACATCAGGTTTTTAATCATTAAACACCTTAAACACTCTTTTTCAGGAATCTTTGAAGAATAATTATTTTACCAGTATAAACTGTATACCTCTGAATGTTGATTTAAAAACCTCTCATCTCCAGCTGCTGCACTTGTGTCAACAGAGCGCTTTGGAAATCAGACTGTGGGAAAGTAGCTCAGAAAATAAAGAAAAAAATGTTTTGTCAGTCTTACTCTCCTTTTTCATCCATTTTGTTCTGTTGGAAGATTTACAGCTCAACTCCAGGATCTGTCAAGGTTTCAACACTGTCAGAGCTCAGAGGACTTTCATTTGAGACATATTGCCCTTGACTTGGGGCTGCCCAACACCTGGAACTCATTCCTTCTGCTTTTTTCTAATGTTTTTCCTCATGCCTTTTTGCACACATCAAAGTTTTCCCCTCCACGTAGACCTACCACTCATAAGAAAAAAAAATAAAAATTAATGTTTTCACATTATTTGCCTTCCGAAAGTTCTCTTGGCAATATCAGTGACGTGCAGGGAGACGTTCAGGAAGAACTGGTCTAACTTTTTGCACATCCCCTTTCACACACATTTATGGAGTGGTTAAATTCATGGGATTCTACAGAATGCAGGAATCTGGCTTGGAATATAAAAACAGCCTGTTATCAATGTTTCTGTAGTGGGAAATGCAGATTTCTTGGTGCAAGCAGAGGGAGGAGAACTTTCCAGCTGCCTCCACACAGCTCTGGGCAGTGAGAACAGGCTGGGTTTAACCCAGGCAGCAGAGACCACGCTGGCAGCAGGTCTTGCAGCAGGAATGCTGGTGGGATCCCACAGCCAGGTGGGACAGGGAAACACACAGAGCCCCACTGAGGTCCCAGCAAGCTCTTAGAAGTGAGTGCAGCTCCTCTGAGTGCGCCTGCAAAGGGGCATGTTCTTGTTTCTCTCCAAGTCCCACAGGTTGCTGAGCAGAGCCCACAAACCTGCAAGAGTGGAAACCAGGAGATCCCATTTTGAGCCTCACGACCTTCTCATGAGCAAACACTGGGTCAAATTGCCCAGGCTGTATTTTGTAATTAGGAGCTCAAAATAACAACAGGACACTGTTACCATATGTTCCCCCCTCCCCTTTTGATCCTCGGAGACTCGGTGTGATAACTCTGCGCAGCGAAATGAGCAGTACCTGGGCATTCTCAGGCTTCAAACTGACAGCAAAGTGACAGGGAATGCACAAAAATTCAAGATAAACATTATGAAAAATTGTAAACATTACTGACCCAAACTGCATTTTTGATGCAGTTCACAGGAGAGAGGATCCAAAGCCCTTTGAAATTCAGATGAAGCCCTTTTGCAATCTTTGAACGCTGTCAGGCTGTGCTGCTGTGGTTTCTCTGGCACGTGCCATGTATCCTTCCCAGGCATGAATACCAATAACTCAGCATAAAAGCAGACAAACACCTTTTGAGTCTGTGGCCCAGCCACAGAAATCAGCCAGTAAAAGGCTGAAGGCTCTTTCTCCTAACTGGCAGCTTTGACCAAGACAAGGAATCTCTTTGAAGGACAGGAATTGTTTGTGTCTGTGAAGATAAAGCCCCCACAACGCACTGCCCCATGTTCCAGTCAAAGCTGCAGGAAACAGGAATGTGTTTTTCAAGGAGTGGAGTGTCTGGAAAGCCCCAGCACAGGTGTATGAGCTGCAGGGATCCTGCTGGGCAACCTCTCTGTGCAGAGCAGGGACTCCTGAGGGGGGAAATCACATCAGCCAGACACAGGCTAAAACACAGCCCTGCACCTCCAGCCAAGGATTTCCTCTGGTATGAGAATATCAATTACTTCTTCCAGTCTGGATTGCAAATATTGGAGGTGACTAAATATCCTGTGATCTTTTTCACTCATAAGCATCTCTCTCTACAGTGGGAGCACCACAGAGGTGGTAACAAAATTTACGTCTAGTGTTTCCTACACATTGCAATATTACTCTCCTGCAACTGGGCCTGGTGAATGGGAAACAAATTTAAATCAAGATAAAAGCCCAGGCAGATGCTATCCATATTGTTAACTGCTTGTCATGTGTAAAGATGTATTTTGTGTCCTTTGGGAATGGCACTTGTCACTTTTTCTCATGGTACAGAAGTCACATTCCTTGTCTCTGAGCCGGAGTGTGAGATGTTCCACTTGGATGGGGTGCTGGGGTTTGTAGTTGACTTTCTTGCACTCCTTCCTTCCTTTCTCCTCAGCAATTCATAAATTCTCTGCTCTTATTTTCCTGGTCTTCATTAGTTTAATTAAGGGGCCTGACTCAAAATCCACTGGAGTCAGCCCAGATCTTTCCATTGGCTTCAGAAAGATTTGGACCAAGTGCAGACAACTTTGTCAAATCCCAGCGACAGGCTCAAGACTTTCAAAGGCAGCAATACATAAACCCATACATTTCCTTTGCAACAGGTTGGGGGTGGTCCTGTAAGAGTCACAGGTACAATAGATCTCTTACAAGTGTGTGTCTCAGAACCTTTCAGTGACATCTGTTCAATTGATGCTCTTCAACAGCCATTGAAGAACATGGTTTGTCATGAAAGCTCAAAACAAATAAAACACACTTTCATTTCCGTTACATGACCATACTCCCAAAACTCAAGTAATCCATTAAAACAATACTTTTTTCTTGATAACTATTTGAATATGGGGGAAAAAATACTCACATGCATTTCCTCAAAAAAAAAGCCCCAACTTGGCAGAAACCCACCCCCAGACAGACTAAACACTAATTCCATCAGAGCTTACACCAACCCTCCCTCCCTTTCCCCTTGTTTTCACGTGCAGACACACACCTGAACACACAGCCAACAGTCTGATCCAGCTCTGTAAATCAAAGCCCACAGAAGGACAAATGCAAAGCCCCAAATTCCTGGCAGCAGCTCAGCACCCAGTGGGCTTCCTCACCCTTCTGTGACTCTTCTGGAAGGAACTGGTGCATTTTTGAGATCTGATACCAAGTGAGTCTAGTTCTGCAGATGCTGACGTGATTATGTGATTGAGGGCATAATGACCACCAATTATTCTAACTTTCTAAACTGAGCAATTGCTTACATTATATATATATTAAGAAAAAAAATCCCAGCAGTCTCAAGAACAAAACAATTGCAAGTCATTCTCTGCTTTCCTGGAACTAGACTCCAACTTCTCCCTCCTGCTGGGACCATAGATCATTAACATTGTTAATGTTCTCGCTAAAACTGTTTGGAGACTGTGACAAGACTAATTTGTTACTGACAAACCAGTTGGGAGTGTGTTTAAAATGCCTCAGTCTTGCTGCTGTGCCCTTTGAATGGATGCGGGTTCCTGCCAGGTAGACTTGCCATTCTCTTAAAGTATCTGTTATTTCATCAATCTTTTTTAGCTGGCTCCAGAAGGCAAAACCCTCCATTGCACTTACTTTCATTTCTGCTTTTAGCTTTCAGGAAAACTGCCTTTAAAACACAACGATCAAGCCCCCGGAGGGAAGGAGACAGCTCTTAGAGGCAAAGCTCAGGAGCCAGAGGCATCTGATTCCTCAAACAGAGCTGTTTTTAATGAAGTTGGATAGCTAGTTACCATGAAATTAGACACCACATGTGCCTCCCCACCTTTATTTTGGTGGCTCACACCACACCAAGCCTGCAGGAAGCTGGTATGGAATAAACCCCTGAATATTAATTTGGGAGCAGCCAGATCCTGTCTGGGATGTGGGACAGTGGGAACATTGGCCAGGAGATGAGGGAGGCTGGCAAGTGGGGGAGAAACTCAGCAAGAATGAAGGGTCTTGGTGCCTGTGCAAACAGCTGGTCATGAAGAACAACCTGAAGGGGAGATGCTGAGTCTGTAATGTGCAGCTCACACACAGCAGCCTCGTTTCCTCGTGGGCTGGCAGTGCATGTGCATGAACAAACACCAAGGCAGAGAGAAAGGGGCCCTCCACCTTCTGCCCCTTCTGCTTCTGCAAAGTGACAAATCCATCCATGCAAATGTAGAAATAGCTTTTGTTTTAAGGAATAAAGCTGATGCTGCTAGCTGGGAGAGATAAATGAAGGGGGTCCAAGATCAAGCTACATACTTAATTTGGGACTTCTTGCCTTTTAAATACTCCCAGGATCATAAGGATACCATGAGCTGATAAGAAAAGGTTCATCTTTCCATTGGTGAAACATCCTGGTAATTGTTCAAGGAGAGTTTCAGGCTGCCAGAAACCTTGAAGTTCCCCTGTGGGTGATTCTGGGGAGGAAAAGGAGAAAGTGAATATTAAACATATACTGCAGTCTGTGTGTTTTCATCATACCATCGATGCCGCAGAACCTGAGCCCATTTGCCATTTAGCAGTGCAGAGTCTTTCCACCTCAGCTAAGCAATCCCTGCCTAGTGCTGTGAACCCACCAGAAAGTCACACCTGTTCTCACATTATTGTACAGAAGATGCACTTTTCATTTCATGCAGCGAAGGAAACTGCAGCTCCATCAGAGATTTAGTTGGCCTCAAAGCTCATTTGGAGCTAAAAGCCCTATGAGAAATCCATAATGAGAAAGATCTGATAGTTTAATGCCTTCCTGCAAAAAACTGTGGCTTGCTAGGAAATGGATGGGATAATATAATTCCTGAGATCAACTGGAGGTCGTGTGTTAAATTTCAGCTGTAAGTGTTGGTACAGAGGGATTCAATCAGGAGTGGGTGACGCAGCTCAGAGCAGGCACAGACTGTGTGACACCTCCAGGGAAACTCAGGTCCGTTCTCCACCAAAGCCTTAACACTCGTTTAGGTTTATTTTTGGGGTCTGATTCCTGCTCCTGGTCAACATGACTCAGTTCAGGGCTGCATCTTGGTAACGTTTGGATGCACAACCAAAACAAACCTGCAAATGTATTTATTGCAGGCAGATTCACAGGACTCAGACAATACCCCGTGGCAAGAACATGGTAAATAGCACTGTAAACACAGTGCCTGGACCACAGAAAGTACAAGCTGTTCAGACAATCCAGGAAAACAGTGTCAGCAGGTGGAGAATTGGGTGAGCAGCTACAGCTTCTCACCAGTTCTGTTCTCTTTTAGACAACCAAGCAAGGTGAGTTTTATAATGTCCTTGCCAGTTAAAATCAGAGCCTGGACAGTCACCCAACCTGTCTGTTCCTCTCCCCCTGGTCTGGGAAGGGACAGTATCAGGGTTTGGCTCATGGCTGGGTGACTCAGTGCAGTTGCAACCAATGTAATATCTAACAAAATTCACAGTGAGCTATTTTAAATTGTTATTTGCTTCACAAAAGTAAGAGGCCTTCCTAATACAGAGTCTGTGTGGACAGGAGGTTCACATTACTAATTGTAACATGAGTTTTCTGCAAGTGTAGAACTCTTTTTAACTCTAGATCCAAACATACCCAAGAAGGGCAGCCTGTCACTGCCAACCAGTATTTGTAATAGAGTAACAAAGCTACCAGAAAATGGAGAGTGACCCAAGATAACCAACCAACCAACCAGAGCAGGACTCCTGGGTGCACATTCAACCTGGCAAGTGGCAGTAGCTTCACAGATCTGAAATAATCCCCACAGACTCCACCTGGTATTGTACCCGTGGAGAAGTGCCAAATGATTTTAAGGCAAAGTTAACTAGGAAATAAGATACAACAGGAAGAGGAGAACTATCATTGCCTTCTAAGGATGCTACTGCTGCTGTGGGATTTGGAGGCAAACTAAGTCTGGAAAGACCAGAACTGGTGAACTAAAGGGAAAATGCTGAAATACAGCAAACTGATCACCTTGGAGCTAATAAGAAAACAGTGCAGAACAAATCCACTGCACGGAGATGACAGGAGAGGGGCAGAGAGCTGAACTCCTGAAAAATATGTAAAGCCAGAGGTGGGATTAATGCATTTCTAGGATTAATGCACTCATAATGCCAGGCTGCCAAGAGAGCTGGTCATAAATTGCTGCAGGGGAAGGAGATGACAGTGGGGTGTCTGTGTGGACTTACTGAATCACAGTATCACAGCATCTGCTATACAATATGGTTTGAACTTTGCAAAGCCCTGCTGTATAACTCACTTGTCATTTGGGCTGAGGAACAGATGACAGATCTGCCAGGAGTGCTCAAAACCAGCCCTATTTTAACTTTATTTTTCCAAAGAGAAGTTGCTAAGCCAGCTGTTCTCACTGAGATGGTGCTGCAGCAAATTGATCAGCCTCCATTTAAAAAATAAAATGTATTAGAATCTAGTAAAGGTTCTGAAAATATCCAAGGAAAGGTTGAAAACAAGAACTGTGGCAGCTTCAGTTCACTTACAGCAGGAAAATATCTCCAAACCAACAGAAAAACATTACACTGGAAGAGACCAACTGGGCCACCAAGTCCAGGCTTTCCCACAGTGATGATAACAGTAGTGATACCACCTTCTAAACAGCCACCTGAAGATGCTCTTCCCCCTCTCCAGCAACAATCCAAGACTGTCCTGAGAGAACAGAACAAGACAGAGAGGGCTCTGCCTGTCTTCCAGTCAAAGTGTGGAAGTGAATCCAGCATCTATTTGAAAAAACTCTGCCCAGAGGGGTGGAACAAGATGATCTTTGAGGTCCCTTCCAACCCAAACCTTTCTGTGATTCTGTGATTTGCATCACATGAATATACAAGAATGTTAATAGGAATAGAGTGTGTTTCAAGTCTATTCAAAAATGCATCAAAGCTGTGAATCAAGGCAAATTAACTGAATTTCACTCTATTGTGCCTATGCATCACCTCCTAGCACGGTCCAGAGTCAGGTCTCCACACATTACTCAGCAAACTTTAGTAGAAACGTGCCCTTTATCTTATTTAACTCCTCAAAACAGAATGAAAAGTTCCAGCCTTGTGCTGTTTCCCCTCGAAGAGGCCCTTCCCCCAGCTGTGCAGGTCTCTCTGCAGGGCGCACATCTGGAATTGCTTTCGAGCACTGTGCTTTTCTCCAGGTGTTGCCACAACTCTCACTTCCCCCACCCCTCTCTTGCCCCGTGCTCCCACACCCTGCTCAGTGCAGAGCAGGAAATCCTGGTGCCTGCTCAGGTCTTCTCCTTTCTCTCTCGTGGCCTTCCCACGTTCAGAAAAACACGAGCAGGTGAAGTTCTGCCTCCCTGGGGTGTTTGACTCGGAGCCAGTCCCTGTGTCAGAGATCAGCCCCTCAGCAGGTGCAGTTCCTAAATCTCTGCAGGACGGGGTGTTTTGGGGTGACTTGTGGTTTCTGCTGTTTTCCAAAGGCATTTGGGCCCTTCAGCTCTCACTGACTGGGGTTTTAGGCACGTGAATACACTCCAGGACCTCAGCCCAAGTGGTGGTTTCTCCTGACAGATGGGCTGTGCAGGCACATCCGACAAACACCACACCTGAGTCACCACCAAGCACTTCTCCAGGAAAAGGGATCAGCTCTTGTTTGGATCTCTCCTGAGTTGTCACAGGCTGATTCATCAAGAACTCGAGAACAAAGTGTTTTGATCATTTGAAAAATAAAATACAAGTGAAGCAAAGATGCTTGCAATGACATCTTTGATGTTTTATAGATTAAGAAAGAGTCTCAGGAGTAACAGTCATTTCTTGTGTCACCTCTTTTCTGGCTTGGAGAGTTTTCATTAACTGAGATTAACACTAACTGGAAAATAATTAAACTAGCTTACAGAGTCTGGCCTTCCCATCAGCACTAGCAATACTTAATCAACACAATCAATAGATTTTAATAGCATTAAAATTCTGATTTACTGCCTCATTCCTCAACCTCACACCTCCCACTTCTATTCTTAGCTTCACTGTGTGCAGGAACAGTATTCCTTAAGACAACAGTAAAGGGGCAAATACAGGAACTAAAACTGATCCTCATTTTCACCATCCCTGTAAGAAAATATCATATTTTTTTCTTCATAATTACCCAGCATCATTCACCCCTGATCTGTGAGTCAGGTTCCCTATTATCTCCACAAGGACACTTCAGTGAGGAAGCCAAAATAAGGAGAAAAGAGTATATAAAAATAAAGGTTCTCCAACTGGCACAACCCCATCTCTCCTTTTGCTCATTTTATTCACTGACAACAAGCTCAGCCTAAACTTTGTTAATCACCTCAGAAATGGAGTTTTTCTAATCTTTTCCCTCTTTAATTCCTGAAGAGCAGAAAGTCAAGGGAAACCAAAAATCAATAGTCCTGCTGGCACTAATACGTACATGACTTTTGGAAATGGAACATGCCCCTGGTCAGCTTTTCTTCATTCCTTCTGACCACAGAAGAAAAGTGATGTAACACCAGCTGGTGTTCAGACCAAAGGGGTCATACTTCTCTCAGACACCCCTTCATTCCTACCTGAGAACAGAGAATTTCCTGCCAGCAGCCAGGCAAGGGTGCAGACCCAGGCTGCTGAAAAATGAGTGGAAGGTCAAAGTAATCCTAAGGACCTTCCCTTCTTAAAACTTATGTTGAAATACAGGCATATTTTATAGATATATCAGTGAGAATCCATAGTATTCTGAAACAGAGCTTGGTTCTGGTAAATGTTGATGGAGAAAAATGCCAGCTAAATCACCTGCTCTGGGATTTCTCCATACCCAGGTATTCTATGTGCAGAGAAAATGAGATGTATCTCCCTTTCCCTGTGGCAGAGTTTGTGATTTCAGTGCTTTATCTCAATGAGACAGCTTTAATTCTATATTTCTTTATGTCTGTGGTGCTCTTTTAATTAACTTTTAGGTTGCTCAGTAAGCTGGTTATTATATAGTCTGTGTTAGAGATGGATTAACCATTTCCTTATCACCAGGAGCCACATTTCCCCAGGGCAGCAGCAGTTCCCAGGAATTCCTGCACTTGAGATCAAGCAGCACATGCTGGAAACCACAGACCTTGGATAACTGAGTTTTACATCCTGAAGATGCAGGAAAAACGAAATTCCTGGTACTTCATAAGACCCTGAATGCAATGCCTAATCCCAGTAATCCAAAAGCAATCTTGTTGGCAATCTAATTGTGTGTTCTAAGGAGGAGGCTGCAATAACAGTTTGTTTACATATAATTGGATGCCTTTATATGTTTGCATTGTGCTTATTTCTGAAACCTTTCAAAATTGAAAGGTCTCCTGTAATATTTGGCTTGGCTTTTCACTCCAACCTGAGGGATTACCCATTATTTTGCACATAATAGCCCAGACAAATATGAATTCTGTATTAGTACAGATCAGAAAATACAGCTGTCCCTCGAGGACCAGAAACCAGGACACACGAGAAAAATTGGGGAAATTGCACTGATTTTTAAATTGCTCTTTGTTGTGATTTGTTTTCCTTAGGAAGCTCTAACTTCCACAGCAGCTTCTCTGTTGAAAATGCAATTCTGTGGGGAAAACCAGGGGAGACAAGTTTCAAACTCCCCACAGCTTTCACCCAGATGTTTATTTGCCTCTGCACATCCAAGTGCTTGATCCATAGACAGGTTTCAGAGTGTGCGCCTCTTCCCTGATCCTGGCAGAGCTCTTAACTGGAAACACTTCATTTGCCTCTTCCCCTCCATGAGGGGTTTCCAGAGGAAGCAGAAGACCAGAAGTTCCTTGTGACTGCAGAGAGACTTGCCCTGGCACAGACCTGACAGAGCTCCTTGTGTGGACAACACCTCATGTCACGTTCATTCCAAGAGAACAGGCTCCTTGGCTGTTCCTTCCCCGTCAGCCTCGTGGCAGATTTCCAGCTCCAGCTCTCCCATCCTCTAGGAACCAGCTCTGACACACAAGCCTTGTTGCCTCGGGCTGGATTGGGATATGAATTCCAGGATGTGGGACTTTGCCAAGATGCACCAGCTCAGCAGCCCATGAGGTTGTCGTGCTGGCTCCAGCCTGGGCTGATGCTGCAGGAGAAGCTACACCCCCATCAAGCTGGAGCAACTGGGATTTGTGTGCCCCAGTTTGGTTCTGAGCTTTTTTCTTTGTCCTGCACCTGCAGAACATGGGAACGAGCCCTGGGACAGGAATCTGAGTGGAACAGAGAGCAGCTTCTTGTAAGTCCAGAGATCTGCTTGCCCAGACGGGTCTAAGATGGACAGGAAGCCAAAGCAAAGCATGACCAGGTGGGAGGCATCTGAGAGAGAAAGAACAGCATTAAAACCTGCTGTCACAGTTGAATCCCATAATTCTGGATTGCAGTAAACCAGTCCTCCCTAGACCTGGCTTTGGGAAAATCCCCATGTGCAGGAACAACCTGGAGTTTGCAGTGGCAGTTCAAAACCCAGTCATCCTACCCCCAAAATCTCTTGTGCATGGTTGCTGTCTTAGGAGACAAAAGATGCAGTCTGCAGCACTAGTTCTGACGCTTGTACAGCTATTCAAACCAGGCACACAAGATGTGTCAGAACAAAGTTGACATTTTAAACAGAGAATAATGATGAAATGTCTAAAGATGTGCTGCAGAGAGTGCTGGCAATTTGAATACAACAGCAACATGTCATCATGTAAAAATCAAACCAGAAATTCTTTCACGTGGCTGAATGTGTGGTTAAAATGTAAAAAATGTCGTGCACGAGGGAGAACTCACAAGGCCTTGTGTTGTGGCTCAAGGTACATGGACATTTTGCATTGAGAATTGCACTTGTTTCACTCTTGACAGGAGTACAGATATTTCAAGAGCAAAGAGTAGCTGGAATGTAAAGATTCCTAAAATGAAGTCTCTTCCATTCTATTCAGCTGAATTAGGGTGAATCCTTCTTAAGCATTTTAGCTGTGTGCAGTGCTCTAATAGCACTAATAATGGTAAATTTGTTTTAAACAGCTCATGAAAAAGCTGTGATGTGTGGACAAGCCAGTTGAGCAAATAACACACTGTACACTGGAATTCTGTGGGTTTTTACAGTAATGCCTGGACCTGGAACATTCACATTGGGGAGTTTCAGTAAGAATTTAACAGATTTTATTCTGCTTCCCTCATCCTCCTTCCCAGTGGAAGCTAAGCATGCCTAATGCTATAACATGGTCCAGTATAAAGAGATTTTAATCCAATTTTCAACCATAGTGGATGCAAAGAAGCATATCTAAAGTAACTGATGCCCAAGCTGAAGATGGACCTTTTTCCATTTCAAAAGCAAAAATGTATTGGGAAGCTCCAGAGGTAGAACCACTTCTCAGGACAAGCAAAGAGGAGTGGGAAAGCCTGACTGTGTACACCTGCTTTATCCTCTGCTGAGATCTTGGGTCAGATATGCCCCTTTTAGGGCTGCTTTATTGCACAAAGGCAGCCCAAACTGAGCACTCTCCCCCTCATTTGGCTTATCATGTCATTAACCCATAATTAAAAATTCAATAATTAAGTACACAAAATCCATAAATTCTTTAAACAATTACAGTAGAGAGTCAGCCAAACATGATGGGCCATTAAGTCAATACTGAACGAGGTGTTTGCATAGGAACAATTTCCTTTCTCCAAAGTGAGATAATGTGCATAAATCTGATAATCTGCACCCATGGAAGGGCTGGTAAAAGGTATAATTCAATCCCACAGCCCAGGAAAAGCAGTGTATCCAGATCCCTGTCTTCCCTGGCTCTAGAGCTCTCTGTCCTGGGGTTTGAAGTGATTTAGCACAGCCTGCACAGACCAAACCCCAGAGCAGAGGTGGTGTCAGCCAGCAGATGGTGGTGCAGGCCAGGCAGCCCACTATTCCATGGAGTCAGCTGCTCAGGTAGCCAAGGGAATCAGGCTGGGAATAATCCAGATAAACCATGGATCCTGGGAAGCACTGTCTGTGTGCCCACCTTTACTGACAGTACAGCTTGCAAATACTCCATGGTATGCACGACTTGCTTCAGGAGCTTGGGGGTTCTTTTAGGATACGTAGAAGTCTCTGGAGGCCCAAAAATCCAAAAAGGGGGTCTCAAGAAAGGCACTTTGGAGCACTTTTTCTGCACCTCAGTCTATTGCAGGACTCTGATTGTCTGCCTGCACCCTCCCTCCTCCCCCAAGACACGCTGCACTGCTTACAAAGCATGAAGAGTTTTGTTTAACAAGACAGGTGCTGACCCACTTTAGAACTGCATGATTGGCAGCTGAAGGGGGAAAGATGTGCTTTAATTACTTGTCTCTCCAGGGAAGGTTTTAAATAGTTGAGCTGGTGCTAATATGACAGCACTTAGCAGATTTTGTTCTCTTTTCTTGTTTTGGAGCTCTGAGTTTACAGGTCCACGAGGCCCCATTTGGGACTGTGATTGGAGCCTTGACTGGACTAGTTGTCCCTCCTGGGGACTCATTCCCACTCCTTTGGGAATGTACATACATATCCTGGCTGAGCAACAATCCACTCTCATTTAATGACTAGCCACTGTTTCCTCTAATTAACTAAGCTAATTGGGAGAGCCAGGATACCTTGGGTTTGGACCTGCCTGCACCACTGATTTTCTGACGAATGAAGTCGCTTTGGCTCATGTTCTCAGAGGTGGCACTGAGGTGCGAACCTGTGAACTCTGAGGTGTTGAAGTCAGAAGTGAAGGAGCTCTTTGGAAAACTCTACAGCTGGATTTGTAGAACTTCAATTCTGTTTCCCCATCCTTGAATTTAATCATCTGCACATTGCCAATAACTTTCTGGCTCCTCAGACTGTCAAAGACCAAAGGGAATTTCAGTGGGTCATGACTGAATAAGAAGATTAAGAACAGATCTTGCTTTTCCAAGGAGTTCTAACAAAACAAGGCCACTTTCACCCCATAGTGGTGACACGTCTTACCCCAGGACCACGTGTTCTGTCACAGCACCACAACACATTCAGTCCCAAAGTCCTTCAGCACATGGTCACCTTTAATGTATTGGGTGCTCCCCAGTGGACCAGGATCTCTTCCCAAACTGCTGCACGGCTCCCCTGCACTGCGGACTAAGTAAGTCACTGTCCCATAGCTGAGCTGTAACACAGTTGAGATGGAGCTACAGATACCCAAGGGGAAACCAGGAACTACAGGTGTGTCTGTCTGCAGCCCCACTTTATCACCTTAACCACTGTTTGCCATCCCTCTGTCCTTCAGAACTCGAGTTCCCAGCTGTCCCTCAGCCTGCTTTGTTCAGTGGTTCACACCCATTAAACTGTGCACAGCATTTAACTAGCTGGTTTCTCTTTGTCTTCCCTTTGTGCATGAAAGTTTTAAAAGACTGAAAAATGAGCACAGAAAAAATTTCCTCAAGTCAGCAACCTGCAATCTATTATGGCAATTAATCAAAGACATACTTTGTCAACTTCTCCTTGTTCTCTTATGCTTTATGATCGTGTTGTTATTTCATCAACACAATAAAAAGGGATTAATCTTCGTTGCTGGGAAAATTGTTTTCAGGACTAAGAGAAGCAGCCTTTGCTACGCTACTGATCTCGAAGTCCAGATCAATCCCTGAGAGCAGAATTAATTTTAAGCTGGGATGCATTCATTAAGCCCCAGTGAGTATGTTTTCATGTTCTGCACATTATCATAATACAAAGCTGTCATTCAGAGGGGCACATTCACACAGTCTCTGCATGTTCAGCCAGCAGAGTGTGAGGGCTGCAGGCAGCTGAGCACACGGGGAGGGTGGCCGTGGCTGTGACACACCTCCAGAGCCACATCAGTATGCACTGCACTGCTGTGGCTCTGAGCAGAACAACTGCAATCATTACACTCTTATGATGAATATGCTACAGAGCAGGAACCATAATTTTATCTGTCTGACATCACAAATTGTTGTTTCTAATCTGAAGACTGATTGCACAGCAGATCCTTCCCGGGGCAGGTTGGCATCCCCTGGCATTGTGATACCCGTTGCCAAAACTGGTTCACACAACTTTTTCAGGGAACATCCAGAATTTAGGGAAGTCCAGCTAGGAGAGGACACTCAGGATCTCTTGCAGCCACAGGACTCTCCTGTTTCCCCATTCCTCTGCAGTTTCCTCCACCATATCAGCTCAGCTTAGGCTTTTGCCATCCTTTGAGGCTTGGCTGATGGTCCCTGCTGGGACTTGTGCTAAGTCTACTGAAGAACTAGCAAAGTGACATCTCAAACCTTGCCTGGGCCACTGTAAACTCTATAAAAACACGATATCCAGTGACTCAATAGAACAGAGCGTTTCAACACCTGTAACATCTGCAGCATCCCAGTCACTGTCCCATGTTACCCAGTGCCTCCATCTCATTTCAGGGGTCAGAGATTTGTCCTCTACTGTGGTCACCCTGTTCCTACCAGGGCATCTCAGGATTGTCCACACAGTAATGCTGTAAATGAGATATTCACAGGTTAATTGCAGCCCCATGAATCTTCACACTGACAGTGCAGCTTCCGAGCATCAAGTTCATGTGTTCTTTGCTTTTCTCATTACTCAGTTTGGCCTTTCCATTGGCCCACTGCCCACAAAATATTGATTAGCCACAGAATCTCCACAGCCAGCACTGTAAAACCAGCCACAGATTTACATACTGAAAAGAAATCCTGACAGGGCCAATAACAGCCTGAACACCTTGTAGGCTCTTTTATTACCAAGTGGGTAGAGGGCTCATTTCACCAACTCAGTAAATAATTGGTTTGAGCTTAGTGTTCTTGTAGTTAAAAGCTTTACTAACAAGACTCACCCAAGAAAAATAATCCAGGACCATGTAGTAAGGTCTTAAGTGTGTAATAACACCAGGAAGATGTTTATCCCAGAAAGAGATGCATAATGTGAAATCCTGTCCTGTGGACACGTGTAATACTTTGATCTCTCCCTACAGAGTTTGGATGGAAGATATTCTAGGTGCACGTGCCACTCACTCACTCCTGCACCAGTCAGTCATTTCACAGGCCACAGCCAAGTCCTGCTCTCTGCTGTCTGGGAGGCAATTTCAGAGGAGCTTCTCCAGCAGTGCAAACGTTGTGCTCTGGTCTGAGGGGATGGTGGAGTGTTCACAGCTCAGGACTCTGTGGGCAGTGGGTCAGACACTCACCTGTGCAAACAGCCAGGTGAGCACAGACCCTCCTGAGCCCCAGCTCCACATCCCACACGTCCCAAAGCTTTCTGCAGAAAGAAAGCTCTTCTCTGGGATGGGAATGGGGTAGTTCTTCTCTGGTTTCAGTTTGTGGGAACCTGATTTCTGCTTTCTAAAGACAAGCACTGCTGCAGCACAGCCCACCCTGCCCTGCCTGCAGCTCCCGACAAACACCTCCTTCAGAGGCCAGCAGAGGAAAAGTCCTGACACATCTTTCAGAAGCCTAACCAAAGAGAAATCATCATTCCCTGATGATTTATCAGCTTCATACCTGCCCCAGCAGCACAAAACTGCTGCTTGGACAGCCTGGAGTTCAGGCACTGCCAGAGCTGGGGCTGCTACAGCTGATTTCCCTGATCAGACTGGACACTCTTCCCACTCCTACTGACTGGGGAGGGTCTGTGCAGGGAAAGGAGTTTCTATTTAATGGATTTGTTACCAAACAAATTTTAAGCATGATCAAAGTCCAGTCAATTGCTATTTTTCCACGATATCCAAGCAGCATAAAGGTTAGAGGCATTTCCTCACTTAAATTGCAAGGAAAATTTGTGGGATAAAGCAGGAACATTCTGTGCTCTCCTGGTCTCCAACCATATCCTACCAGGATAAAACAATGCAAGAACATGAGATGCTGCAAGAATAGGCACAGCAAGAGTGACTTCCTTTAATTCTCACCAACAGCCATCCTATTCAAATGGAAGGAATTTCAACTCTGCAGACAAGTTTAACTCCTGCAGCAGAACCCCCTTTTGCAGAACTGTTGGCCAGCAGACAGCAATTTCAAGAGTTTGCCTTTCACTGTCAAAAGAACAAAAAATCAGGTTTTGGAGTTTAAGGGCTTTCCAGAAATCAGGCTGCCTCTGGATGCCTCAGGCAAGTGCATGAACCAGCATGAGAGTACAGTAATTGCTGTTAGGGACAAACAGGGAACTTAAATGTCCAGGCTGCTGGCACCAGCCTCATTCATCATTGATTTAAGAACATCAAGGCACTAGAAGTAAAAATTCCTACAGCTCAATAGCTCTAATCACCACCCACAACATCCAGTTTCTTCAGCCCTTACAGTTTCTGTAAACTTTTCCAATTGCTCCTGAATTAGAAAAACCATGCCTTGAGTTATAACTCCTCTGTATTAAAGTGATCATAACAGATTAGTGATAAATACAAAGTAATTGATTTTTTTTCATTTCCTCCCTCCCCCAAACAAGCTTAAACTAATAAGAATAATTATCTGAAAGTATTGCCATTGGGAAGTTTGTGCATTTCTGGCAGTAAAATCAATTGTTCCGAGGACAAATTTTATCACGAGAATTAATCATTGCTCTCTTCAATTACTGTATCACACAATCATCAATGTTACCCGTGATGTAAAGATGCAGGAGGGCATCTTAATTAGGAAATAAGGCTGTACAGTAACCACCAAGCCTTCAGAAGGCAAAGGAATGGGAAAACATTCCTGACAGGGCACAGTGACACCTGCACTGTCATGTCAAGGTTTCCTGGGAAGCTGCCTCAAGGATTTCTTGACTCAACATGGAAACTGCTCTCTGCAGACTAAGTGCTGGAGGACAACCTGCCCAGGCTGAATTGTTTGAGAGATGAGAGCACCTACAGACACAGTTTGACTAATTATTAGGCTTTTCATATTAAAAAATAATTGGCCTCACCACTGACCCCGTAGGTGGGAGGAAATAAATAAGCCACTGGCTGGCACCAAGGTGGTTTCTTTGAGGACACTGCCCAAAGGGGTGGGCAGTTCCACCTTGCTGTCTCACTGCTCCATCATTTACACCTCACCTTGGATCCCTGACTGCTGAGGGAACCACCCAAACCAAAACTAGTGCAGGTATCAGGCCAAAGTCTCTGCTGAGGTTTCCTTTTGTTTATAAGGGCACATTCAGAAATACCTGGCTCAAATGCTACAAACTGCAATTCCTCAGCTGATTTATATCTGCAAAGGATTTAGTCCTTGAGCTTGACTTTCTAATTCCTTTTCTTAGTGGTGAAGTATAACATGTGTGTTCGGTAAGAACAGCAGACAATGACTGTGCTGCTGTTACACAGTGCCATGAGATAAATCATATTTATCATGTGGCTCTAACCATGTCACTTCCACAGTGCCCAATAATTAATCTCCCCTAACCCTTATTTCACTCTGCACCTCTGAGTGGATCTCAGGGGATTCTCTTGGCATCTCTGTCAGGCTAAGTGCATCCCCCTTCTTTCCAAGCCAGCGGCATTTTATCTCTTCTGAGACCTTTAATGAGACTCTCCAGCAGTGAGTGCAGTGGGTGAGGGAGCAGGAACCCTGCCCACAAGGTGCCCCTCCACGTGCTGGGTGCACAGCTGGCACTGTCCTGGGCTGCTGGGTTTGATTTGTGTCGCTCCAGAACCACGACAAGGTGGTGGGGGACAAAGTTTGGTTAAACTCACTGTCCAGGCTGTGGGAGAAAGTCTAGACAAGAAAAGTCCTGCTCTGAGAGGAACACTGTTAATGGCCTGGCAGGCAACTCCACCTGTTCCCAGAGGAAAGGGAACCATTAGATGAGCAACAACTCGAGTCTTGTCCCACGTTGGCACACCCTGTTGCAAACCTGCTTTTACTTTAAAGAAAAAACTTCCATTGCTGCAGAGGAGTCCACACGTGACAGCCTCTCCTCCACAAACACCTCCAGCTTTGTGCAGTCCTTGAGCAGAAGAAGAAATCAACCTGGGCCTCCTTCTGGGATAACAACTCTTCTCTGTGGAGCTCCCAAAGGTCATTTCAACCCATGTCTACAGGAGCCAACAAGAGGAGGACAGGAAGCAGCAAAGGTGCAGAGCAATTCCCTGTGGAAGGAGAGGAGAACCTTTCCCTGGCTGCTGCTGGAGCTTTCCCCTGGTCCTCACAAACACAAGATGGAATAGAGCTAAACTGCAAATTTCCACTTTTGAGTAACTCAGGTTTCCTTTTGTGTACCCTGCTGTGGCCAGGTCAGCACAGCTCACCAGGCACAGCAGCTCAGCTGCCCAGCCTGGGGGTTCTGGGCTGGGGAAAAGCTTTCCCACAGTCATTCCCTCACAGAATCCTTTGGGGACCAAAGAAAACTATGTATTTTAAACATGTAAGTATTATTAGTAGTAAGCAATAGGAATGATTGTTCTGGAATAGAAAAACATTTCCTGGAAGAATCTGTGCCAGCCTTAATTACACTCCCATTGTATTTTATCTTCCTGCTCCCCACACTGAGACGAAGGGTGGGTGGAAAATAATTGGAACAAGGTGAAAATGAGTGCTCATTAAATTGCAGACTACACAAGTACTCATTCCATGTGAGAGGGCTGTAAATATGACTTTTAATGAAGTTATGACATGCTTGCCAATAAAAGTAATTTACTTCACAGTATTACAGTTAATTATACACAGCTGGAACCATTTATTGCCCATCCCTTGTTAACTTTGCCTGGGCTCATTAACCCTTTCACAGCTCTGTGTTTATGGTGCCTTCCGTGGAAGAAGAGCAGCCCAAAGAGGCTGTAGGAATTTCAGGAAGGAGTGGGGGTGTAGATCATGCACAGAAGCCTTCCAGAAGTACAAATATTCCAGCTGGAAACTGAATTGTGCACTCAGGCCTGGAAAGTGCCAGCCTGTGGAAACCCACAATAGGGGTGGTAAGGTATAAATGGGGAATGAGCAAGTGCAGAGGCAGCAGCAGGGACAGGGTGGTGGCAGCTGTGGCCATCACACAGGTCAGGGCTGCAGAGCACATGCAAGAAACTTTGCTGAAGAGGTTTTCTGCAGTTTTATCTCCAGTGCTGTGCCCACAAGAGAGAGACAGGCTTGAGCACAGCGTGGCACTGCAGACTTGAAACACCCTTTTACATCTCATTTGCTTCTTTGTTTTTCAGGAGATGGTTTCCTGCCTAAGCCATGAGCTCTACACTGTAGTCCCTGCAAGCAGAGCATCCTGTTTTCCAGGAGAAATCCTCATTTGAACACAGGTATTGATTTCAGTTCCTTTAGTGCTTCTTTGCAATTTGCCACTTGGATGAGTTATCCATTGCTCTCCCCCCCCAAAAAAAAAGAATCAAATGAAGAAGGCAAAACTTAATTCAATGACAAGATTCAGGGGCTCTTTTGCAATGACAGGTCACTGGTGGCTGCCCAGGCAGTGATGGAGAGAGCAGATTAAGGTTACAGAATGTTTGTCCTTAAGAATTCCTGCTGCAGAAATAGAACTGCAGCCTAAACACCCCCAGGGAAGGTGGGATTGGTGTTTCATGCTCCTTGTTTTACAAAATCTCCAGCTCTGGCTCCATGGGACTGTAAATCACGTTTAGGGTGCCTGGCACTAGGTTAGGTTAAGAGACACAGGGCTGAACTAGGACAAATGACATCTCCTAGTGTAAGTCAGCTGAGAAAATGTTGAAAGGGCAGCTATCCCTGCAGATCAGATGTTGTTTGAAAAGGCTCATCCCTGCCACAGCCAGGATAAAGCCAGTGAGCCAAAGCAAGCACCACATTATGCACTGACTAATTTTTGTGAGCTTGTCCTGCATCAACTGCACAGTGCCAGCCCATCCAGTAATGCAGAGAGTTGGCATCACTGAAACCACAACCAGCATCTGTCATTTCCTCATTGTACAGCAGTGCCATTTTAAGGGTCTGGGGTTAAAAGGCACAGAAAGTTATCCCATCAGTGCATGGGCTCAACAGGCTAAAATAACCACCCATTTCTCAGCATTTGGAGGGTGGCATTGCCAGGTTAGGCAGGAAAGTCAGGGGTACAGGGAGCTGTTCAGCTCAGAACTCGTGCCAGATGTTTTACTGCAGGTAAACCATTTTAGGCTGTTTCTTTTTACTGTTTGTTGCAAGTCCAAAAGCCTCCCAATTTGCATTGATTGTACACGTTGCTTTCCCATCCCCGGAGGTCCTTATCTCCCACAGCTCCAAACAGGGCAGCTCTTCAGTTTGAGCCAGGGTATGTTAACTGAGCACTTCTGCTAGACAAGAGCAACTCTGACCGATCCTTCCCCCCCCAAATAAAAAAAAACCCTTCCCCTAAGAGAATAAAAGAAATACAGGATTTAACAAGTGTTGCTGGGCAGATTTAAAATCCCTGCAATCAGGAACCTCCACAGCCAACAGCAATCTGGCTCACAGTTGCCCAGGGAGTTGTTTTCCTTAGTCAGAGGACTTGCCAGTACAAACTTTTATGGTGGCAATAAAAAGCATTAAACTGCCCCATAAGCACTGGAGACAAGCAGCAATCCCTCAGCACTGCTCCTGAGCAGCTTCCAGCCTGCTGGCTGCTGGGGGTTTTGCCTCTATTCCTTTCACCTGCTAATGAAGTCCAGAAAACAGAACTTTTCCATGATTTTACTGTCTTGATACAGTTAATGACAGGCCCTTTTTGCATTTCATAAGGATTCTTTGGCTCCCACACCATATACTACTCTTTTCCTGTAGCATTCATCTCATTTGAAGGTTTTCTCATCCAGAGGATGTGTCGTGATCTAACCTGCAGGCAACACATTCAGACCCAAGACTTGTATTATTCTAAACTTGGTAACACCCAGATTAAAAAAATTAAAGGATTCAAACTGTCCATCCAGCATGTTAATCAACCTTGGCACTACAACATAATTTGCTTCAATTTGATAATGAAGACTAATTATCCAAATAATTCAGCATGACTATCTGTTCCTGACCACTGCAAATCATCCTGCTGCTCCTCAAAGTCCTGTTTGTTCCTTCTCCCTTCTCTTATTTGAAGCTCCTGGCTGTTCCAAGTGCCTTTTATTTAAAGAGAAATTGGTTACCTACTGTGTGAATTTCTGCAGGGAGCCCTTTAATGTAGACTCTTGCAATTTTCTCCAGGAATACTCTAATAATTGCAACGACTGGGGACTTCCACTTTGTTGTCTAAGGGGAAGCAACAAAAACGTGGTGAAAACTTATTTGTTAAACTCCACACAGAAGGCAAGAAGGAAGTGTGGTGAAGCCACGGGGTCTTCTCAAGCAGAAATGGGCTGGAGAAGAGCTGAGACCATTGGGATTTAGTGGTGGTGTTTCAGCAGCTGGAGAAGAGTGGTGCAGGTTGGCAAGTGGGAGAGCACAAAGAACACACAAGGAGGAAGAAATGGAAGAAGCTGGAAAGCAGGAGGTGAGAATGGTATGTGGCTTGCAGGGCTCAGAGAGAGGCACCTGCCAAGTCAGTGTTCTGACCGACCCATCAAGTGCTACACACCCCCAATTTAAAACAGGAAACTGGTATTTTTTATTCAGATTTACAGACCACATTTTCAAGGTGGTTTCTGCTCAACAATATGAGAGTTTGAATAGAATTATAAGACCTCTCCAGCAGCTGCCCTCCCATTCACGCTGCAGGTAAAGCCAGCAGGAGTTCCCACCACCACCAGTGAAGCCACTGCTGGGGCTCAGACTGCAGGAGGGGAGATGACTGAGCACACTTTCATGCCCAGAGCTTCTCATCTGCCAGCTCAGAGCTGCTCAAAGCAGGAGCTGGACCACTGCTGCCACCACATCCCTCTGCCTGCTTGTCTCTGCAGCCCAAGGGCATCCCTGTTCCTCTTCACAGGCCTTTGTCTCCTTCTCCTTGATGTAGGTAAGTGGATAACAGTGAAGTTTTAAGCTCCATCCTGCTGGCTGGTCTGACTTCAGGCTTTTGGAGCATGTCTTTGGACTTAGCTATTTCCTGTGTTGATAGTTCACACCAGCACATTGCCCACAGCAGGCTGAGGTCCTGAGGCAACCACAATTATTAGACAGACCTCCAAGGAAAGGGCCTGAATTCCAATTACTGTGGAAACCAGAAATCCAGAGGCAAGAACAAGAATCACCATTCCTGGTGGAGGACACACATGCAGATGGAGGCAGGGTTTGTTTGGGAGCCAGGGAGGCACTGCTGGGATTAAAACACCTCTACCACACCTCGGGGAGCAGCTGCATCACTGGTGCCACCTCCTTCTCCATGGAGGAGCTTTAAATTCTGCTGTTTGACTTCCTACACTGTCACCATCTTCTGTTTGTCTGCAGAAGAACATGATTAACCAAGAGAGCAAATACAGCATCACTCACCACCGCAGTTATTGGAGAAACCATGAGACAGAACCAGCTATTTCTGCTCAAACACCGGGAGGCCAATGGAGAAATATTAATTACAGAAGGAGCTAAAACTTGTAAAGACAAAAACTTTAGGAATCACATTCTAATGGCTGGGGTAGTTAAAAAGCAGAATACAATATGTAGGAAGTAATGCTTAATCTGTTGGATCTGTCTCCCATTGGAGATTTTTAAGGAGAGATTAGAGAGACATGTGAGGAGTGCTAAGTCTTCCTGATGCTGCCTTTGAACACATGACCTCAAGAGATTCCCTTCAGCTCTGTTTTTCTGTAATTGCATGTTGTGAAAGGCTGTGAAATTCAGCCTTTATTGAAAGACAAATGCAAAGCTTGAGAGAGTGCCTGAATATGAATATACCATTCCACTCCACCCCAGAATCTGGGAAAGTGATTAGGAGGTCTCAGGAGCATAGTCAGGTCTCTTACTGGCTTCCCACAAAGCCTCAGGTCTCATTGGTGTTGTAATGCCTTATTTTAACTATTTGAGCCATTTTACTTTCAAATTGAAGCCAGGTCTCCTCAGAAAATGTTATTTTATAAGACTTCTCAAACAGCCAATACAGCAGGTGTTGTGCAGTGGAGCTTCCCTTCCCTCAAGCATTCAGAGTATTCAGATTGCTGACAGAGAAAGGGGGAAAGAAGCAGAGAGAAAATAACCCTCCTGAACTCACAGAGTCCAATTGCAGGAGCTGGAAACAGAACCCAGAGATTTTCCTTCTGGTCACCAGCAGAATTCTGGCTCCAAAGTAAACTGGGGTGACAGACTCAGGCCACCAACCTGGAAGATCACTTTTTCTTCTTTCTCTCCTTCCATTACAAAACACCAGACTATGCAAAACAAGCCCTTTATCCCCAAGAAATCCACACCAGAACGTTCAGTCCACACAAGGGAGGATTAGGGAGAGAGAAGCCCCGTCAGGGGTTCTGTCCTGGATGGCACCTTCAGATGTGCCCTTTGATTTCCTAAGCTAATGAAGCAACTACTTTGACTAAACGAGAATTGCAGCTTTTAAGCCCCTGTTTGTGTGACAGCAGCAGTTGTTTGCAGGAGCTGTGCTCACCATCAGCACCTCTCTTTGCTGGAACAAGGGCTGGGTGACAGAACACACTCTCGGCTTTGCTGGTCCTGGGCACTCACAAGTTCTGGGAGTCAGTTTTTTTCATGAGATTATTTTTTTATTTTAATATATTCTCTCAGGTTGCAGAAGAATTGCCTGTCTTGTTGCAGTTTGGAAATCAGGGGAAGTGAAACGTGTCACGTTGAGGATGAGCAGGGAAGGAAAGGGGGGGGACAAACCAAAATTACTTCAGGAACCCTTTAATCAGTTTGTGTGGGTGAATGTGGGCAGGTAAGGTCATGGGAAAGCAAATATGCTGTTAAAAGAAGATTTACCAAGTTTCTTTTTCAACTAAGGGTCACAGCCTCCTACCACTTACCTCTGTGAGGAGCAACTCAGGAGATACTCCTGAAAAAAGTTATCTATGGTCCCTCTTTGCTTAAAAAAATTACTTCCTCACCTATTCTATGAGCTCTCACCGATTTTTTTTTTTCATTATGGTAACAGTTCTCCTATTTATATATATCTCTTACTTTTTATTCAAGTCTTTTCACTTAATGCTTATTAAAAAACCACTAAAACAGGCCAAGTCTCCATAGCATCATGTTGAAAGGAGCAAAAGCAGCAGAGCTGAGAGCTGGCTTCCAAGGTTTTTCCTTTTACAGTTACTACAGTTTGGAATTGCAGAATGATGTTCATGAAGAAATGCTTCAGGTAGAGCCAACATGCATGTTAATAAATCAGTTTTGGTCTGCCCCTGTGCCTCCAGCTGCCACACTCACACTGCCTCTAGCTCCCTTTGGAGGAGCACAAGACTCACCCCCCTCTTTGCCTTCTCATTTAATGCTGGTGAAGATTTGCCTGCTGGAAATGTGGCACTTGGGGCAACTCCCCCATCACCTTTGTGCTCCTCTCAGGTTCTCTCGTGGAGCCTTTTGAGATCCTGTTCATCCACTGCACCAGAGGATGGTCTTGGTCTTTTTAAACAGCAGGAGGATTTGGACAGCCCGGCAGGAAAATAAAGTTGGAGCTGCCCGGGATTGTGTTTTCAGAGGGACTTTTTCCCATCCCTCAGACACTTCCCTGAGAGCTGCTTTGTGCAGTTAAGAGGAGACACTGATCTTATGAGCACATCATGGGTTGGGGTGGAGTCAGAAGGATTTCAGAAGTACTTTGTGATCTCTTACCACGAGGTGAGATGACTATTTGGGTAATGATATAATAATCCCACTGGGATCCCCCACGGGGAACACAGGCAGGTTGGGAATGGCATTTGAGGAATGTGAAGGAGATGGGATCAGCTATTGCTGGTGAGGTCCATGGGTGGCCTGTGGGAGGCAAGAGGAGCCCAGGATTGCCCCTGGATCGGGGTGATGAAGGGCACACAGCACTGCTGAGCTCAGCTCTAAGCCTGCCCCAAGTCCAGACCTGCACCTAGAAAAACTCAAACAGACATAATTCGTGTCCTCCTGTTCCCCCTTTTTTTCCAGGGGGTAAAAAAGAATGTTTTTCACCTTGAAATTACTCCAGGATAAAACCACGTTCTGAAATATTCACACTGATTCACTATGAGAATGAATACTTAAGGGGAAAAAAAAAAAAGTCAGATTTGTAATGAGTTATTGTGACCACTGTGGAATTCTTTGGGGCCACGGGAGGCAGGAAAGAGAAACAAGATTTTGCAGTTACTGACAATTTCATGTCTTTGATTCCTAATCCAGCTGCAGATTGTGTTATTTTTGATGCTGTGCCTTATCAGGCTCCCTAATCCTTCTTCCGAGGAATTCAAGGAGGGGGCTTTTCAGGCAGGTGTTTGGGAAATAAGGAGGGCACAGGGATTACCAAGGAAGGGCTGATCCCAATCACATCTAAGTAGAGGAGCAAAGAGCAAAGCAGACCCCCCCTCTCCTGATCATCAGAGTTTAGTTTGGAGAGTGCTGGGTTTAATTTGGCTCTCAGCAGGCCCAGCCAGGGAGCAGGGGCTGTGCAGGGAACATCTGCTGGGAAGGGAAATGCAAAGGAGGCAGAAAGAGAGCTGCATCTCCACATGGGCTTTCCTTTTAGTTTAGAGCTAATGCTTTTTAAGTCCCTTCCAGTTGAAAGGTTTTTGTTTGTTTGTTTTTGTTTGGTTGGGTTTTTTTTTTGTTTTGGTTTTTTTTTGGTTTAGAGATGTGGACTCCACGTTCAAATGGTACTTGCAACTGTTTGTGGGAGTCTGCAAGCTGAGATGGGAGGATGACTGTGATGGCATTTCAAAAGTCTGCAGGAATTTTGTTACCAATCTAATTTTGTCAGAACAATTAAATTCAGGACATACCTACACCCTAAACCTGCAGGCTGATTTAGCCAAAATAGGGCACAGTGTGCTGTGGCACAGCCAGAATTTCAGGCACACAGGAGGGTGGCACAGCCAGAATTTCAGGCACACGCTCTACAGGCTGTGGCTGAACATTTCCTTGGGTGTTCCTTCAGTGTTGCTGACACTGAAGAGGAGGTTTCAGAGACACAAACCTGGCTTTGGGATGCTCGGGGGCTGTTGAAGATTGCAGTGTGTGAACACCTTACAGAGTCACTGTGGTGGGATGTCACAGACATTGGGAGGGTATAATTTAATTTATTTTCACAGCAGTAGTGCTTATTCTTGAATTTTAACTGCACAGTGTTGTGGAGTACAAAGCACTACTGTAAATGTGCTCCCTGCACTGAATGCTTAATAATAAACATTAGAGACGTGCAAACAATCTTGAATTAACAGCAGAGTCACCTGCAAGAGCTGCCTCTGTTCAGAGTTCAGTGCTCAAGCCTTAAAATGTGTATTGGTACAGCTCTGTGAGTTAAATGAGTTTGGTTTTGGTTTGAACTAAAACATCAAATCTCTTCCCCCCCCCAGTTACAGAAGGCCAAAAGGGAGTTTATACCAGCCTGTTTCTATTCCTGCTCAGAGGAACAGCAAAGCACAAACCCACCTTTATTCTGCTCTACCTTTATCACTTCAGACAGAGCAGTGCAGTGGAGTGAAGGATCAGATGAATTCTGACTCAGAGGGGCCCAGAGAGGACCTGGCAAACGTTTGAGCTTTGCTAATTCCCCAGGGAATGAGCAGCTCAGGGTTGGAGCAGCTGTGATAAGAGGAGTCCTGTTTGCAGCAACAGCCCAGATAACCTGCTTTTGTTTTAATGACACCTTTTCCATGCTCACTCTGGGAGTCTGTCATAGCAAGGGACTATAAATTACTGCCACAGCGTGTTCCTCACCACCTCCAGCCTTTCTGGGGCTGTATGTGACCCATAAATCACACTGACACTCTTTGCCACGGCTCTTTTAATGCTCTTCCCTTTCTCCCCTGCCCTGCTCTCTCCCTCTCAGCCTCTCTTTGCTGTGAAGCCCAGCAGTTCCACCAGGGAGAAAGGATAAAAAAACAAAATAAAAGGCATCATGAAGCAGAATGTGCTCAGAGTTTTGTGGGGAAACCTGGAGGTGAGCACTGTGAGGATTCATAGACTCTGGACACAGAGTGCGACCTCTCTGAGTACTCTGAAATGTAGGAGTTGCTGAAGGCTTTGGCAGTGACAATAAGCTCTTTTACACACAATATCAGCAACAGTCTTGGCCCTGGGAATCAGTTCATTACAGATTTCTTTCCAGAGATCACTCAGTGCTCTGAGTAGCCACATGTTCGGAAGGAAATGGGATTACATTCACTTTTGGGAATAGCTCTGTGTCCCTGAAGCAAACTTGGTCAAGTGGTGGACCTTTTGAGATTCCTTTTTGGTTTCACAATAATTCACAGAGAGAGGTTTATAGACACAAAAGGCTGTAAGAATTCACTTCAGTGCATTCAGATTTAACAGACTCTCCTGAACTACCAGCATTCTCTTCGCAAAGAAATTGCTTAAATGATTTATACAATAATTCCCCCTCAGATCTTCTCATTGGCTCACTGGACAATGTGACAATATCACAGATATCTGTTTCTGTTATTTCTTATTTCATTATTCATTTTGCTTTTTGTTCTGTTACATTTATTCTATTTAGCCAATAACATCTCTGTCAAGTGCAGTTTAATTGGTATCTAAGGCCTAGTCTGCATTTTCATTTTACTGGAATAATAATGTTGCTAAGGGGCATGATTTTTTTAGAAAAGAGTTATGCTGCTATGAACTCCTGGGTGGATGCAATGAGGTTAGTATAAAAGTGATTTATACTGGTTTGCTTCTTCCCCTACTCTGTGGTAATAGCATAGCAATCTAATTATAAAGTATGTTTATGCTGACACAATCGTATCCACAATCTGGGTTTATTTTTTTCCATTCTTCATTTGTCTTAATGTAAATTCTGCTGGAGGAAAATGACACAGGCACACACAGACACCCACCAGCAGCATCATCAAAGCCCCCCAAATCCAGTTGGTCAAATTCATCAGAAGATAATTCTGTCCCCGGGGCTTTAATCTCTGAAGAGCGAGATCAGTTTGTGGTGATCCTAACTGCTTGATTTGCATTGCAGCAGTAATAAAAGACTCCCACAGCGCTTCAAAAAATGCCATTTATGGGACTTCCTTTTAGGAAATAGGATCAACAGCACAGTAAAGTGCTCAACTGCTGTTACTTAAAACGTATGCCAGATTAATTTAACCCTTAAAGCTCTGCATGCAGCAGATCAATGATGCACAATGAGGTGCAAGCGGAACCAACAGTGTTTGTTGATGCTCAGCCTTAGGGGGAGCCGTGACTGCAGTGCCAGGTTCCCACGTGGTGTGTGTTTGGCTTTGGTGCTTGTTTGATCCATTTTGGTGTTTGTTTGTTTGATTTTGGGGTGTGTTTGGCTCTGGTGCTTGTTTGGTCCATTTTGGTGTTTGTTTGATTTTGGGGTGGCTTTGGTGCTTGTTTGGTGGATTTTGGTGTGTGCTTGTTGGGCTTTACTCCCTTTTTTTGCTGTCTGCTTCCACCCTTGTGCTGGATGTGGTGACTTGCAGTGCCCACCTGTGAGGTTGGATCCAACCCCACGCACTCAGCTAAACCTTTTTTGTTTGGTTTAATCTGATTCAGTTTCTCAGTACCACTCGAGATTAAAAACCATGACCAACAAATGCTTGACTAAAGACAAAACGCAAGCAGTGTTTTCTGCACCCCTGTGTAAGGGGGTTTCTAATAATGCTCTAATATTGTTGCAGCCTGGCATTAAGAGTGAAGAAGGTGAACTGTGGAGATGAAGAGCTGCAGTAGCTTTTCATCTCCAGGAATAAAGATAGAATAAAAGGCTTCTAGCAAAAGTTGCTTGAATTGCCCTTAAGCCATACAGCACAATCTAATTCTGAGATCATAACAAGCATCCTCCTTGAGGCATGCCCCCAGTAGGGAACTGGGAGATGAGGAATCCTCCTATTCCCTGTTACTGGGATATAAATGAGGCTGGGAGGTGACAGCAATGGGAAGAACCTTGGCTGGCTGCACTCATGTGCCAACTGGTTCCCTCTGCAGCCCCTTTGCTGGCTCGATGGGGATGAAGCTCAGCTGGGCAGGGACTGAGTGGCAGGAGCACAAGGAAGGAGCTCAAACCTTTTCCAAGTGCCAGAGGACAGCAAATCAATACCCTGCTTGTTCAAAGAGCAGCTCGAGCCGGGAGTTCAGCCTGCAACTAATGGGAGGGCCAGGAGAGAACAGCCCCAAGTGCTGTTGCTGTGACAAATAATGACAGGAAATGACTGAAACGTTTTACAGGTAATGCTGCAATAAAAAAATATCCCCTGGGTTGCTTGGTTATAACAGGGCTGAGGCTGGCAGGGCTGAGGGCCAGAGCTCTGTGGGATGCAGGAGCAGGGGCTGCACAGGGAGGCAGGGAAGGCTTGCACAAGGGCTCAGCAAGGATTTTAATTTGGGTCTGCATGGCTGCAGAACTAAGTTGTTTTGGCCACTCCAGCTTTGTTAAATTCTTGTCACTGATCACCTTCGTAACCTGCTTCCTCCTAGGACAGTGTTTGTAGAATAGAAAGCGAATGTCTCTCTGTGCTGGGTTGTTTAAAATTTTAAAGTAGTCAGTGCTCTCTTCAGTGTGACAAAGGCATGAATGCCAAGTTTCTTGCAGTATTCAGATCATCCTGTGCGTTTTGGGGACTTTTCTTCAGTCATTCTAAATAGATTGTTAAAGATGTGAAGGTACCCCACATTGCCGGGCTTGGGTTTAGGCATTGTACAAATACGCTAGCTGGTAGTTTCTTCTGCAGTTTCAAAGGCCACCCTTGCCATCTCTGAGGAATGTGCTGAATGAGTTAGCACCGATTTCAGTGCACAGAAACCATCCAGTTGTGTGGGAAGTGCAGAATTTTCCTGCTTGTGCTGCTCCCCTTGCCCTGTAATGACCACAGGCTGTTGGAATGTCATAATTCCAACAGGGAGTGAAGTTACAGCAATAACTGTGTGCAAAGGCATCAAACATTCATGACCATATCTGAGGCTTTCTAGTCCATAAACCTTCTCTGAACTCAAGTAATAGAGTTATCAAAAAGATAGAGCAGCTGTTCATCATGACTCTGTGATACTCATGGGCTTCCCTGGAATGTTCGGCTGTATTGAGTACATTGGTATGATCTGGGCTATTCTATAATATATTAACCAGTACCCAACAGGCCTAAACTTTTTCTTTTTCCAGTGTTTTTCCCTCAGTTTCAACGATAAGCACATTATTTGCTGCAAACTCTTTTTCTGATTTGTGATACTTGTAGAACATTGAGAATATATAGAAATTTGTAGGGTTGTTTCTTTTCTGCTTTAATTTGAAAACCAAACCATGCTCTTTCTTACTTTTTCTTTCATTTCCAGGCTCTTTCAGAGCCCATTCTTGTGTCTGTACTAAGATTTAGTCAATCCTAAACTTTGAAGTGTTACTGTCTTTCAGATTACACTTGGACTAGAGCTGTTGGCAGAGTCACTTAATGTATGACATGGTTTGGATGGAACATTACCTGACCTTGGGTTTTCTACACAGCCCCTTACACAGCTCCACACCCCAGCCAGTGAGAATTAGGTTCTTGTAGCCCCTGTCCTGCTGGTTTCTCAGACTGTGGAGTGGAGCTGGTGTGCTGTGGGCCAGGGGAGAACACTCTGTACAGCAGCTGGGCTTCCTTCTGCCTTGGCAAGGGGCTGTTACGGGGGCCAGGAAAAACATATGGAGAGTGCTATTTATAAACATGGGGTTAATAGAATCCTATAAAGTGAGCTTTTACATCAAGTTTTGCCACTGGAAAGGCCACAGGAATAACAGAACCTGGAAGGGATCCAGGTCTCTGTGAACTCTGCACCTCTGAGCTCAGTAGCTCGTACAGTCAGATTGTCAATACAATTAATTTGTCTGAATATGGTTTTGGTTTTTTTGACACAAACCACTTCTGCTATGTACCAGTGTGAGATCTGGGCTTTCTTCACTTACAATGCCCCTTCAAATTGCTGGTCCCTCGTGGGATTGTGATAAAGTATGATAAAGGCAGGTTACAGCAGCTGGAGTAGAATGTGGGTATCTGTTCACTCCAGTGAAAGAAAGTCATGGATTCCTAATTAGACCAGCTCAGGGGCTGTTAGACCCACACTGGTTGTGGCTGAATGCCTTTTAGAGGTATGAGTTAAAGGGTTTCACCACCAGAATCAGAGTCAAACCTTTGCTGCTTGGAGTAAGTGTAAAATTTAATGGCCCTTTCCATGTCTCTGTTCTGTCCTTGAACCACAGCACAGGGCTGATGTGACACTGCTCTGCAAAGGGCAGGCTGGCCAGGAGTTCCTGCTCTGATGTCGAATAGGAACTCTGAGAAGCTTCAGTTGTGTCCTTGAGAATCTGTTTCTGAGGCCAGTAGTGCTTTTCCTGATTTATCTTTGTCCTGGGCAGGGAAAGGGGTCTCCTCTCAGGCAGAGTGTGGTGTCCTGAAAACTGAGAGCTTTGCAGGAGGTGCAGAGGGACAGAGGCGGCTTTGATGGATTCAGCAGCAAAGCAGGGACTGTGACTGATGGCCCTGACGGTGCACAGGTCCTGGTGGGGACACTTCAGCAGTGCTTTAATTGGAGTGGCGCATTCCTTGAGTGAACAGGGTGACAAATCCAAGGAGAAGGTGGGGTTGATGTTGTACAGACCTCTTTGTGTGCTTACTATCCAGCTGATTCCAGGCACCTCTGACATGCAGGCTGTATCAGGATTTAATTGCATTCAGAGCCAGCAGAGCATTTTGTTTTCCTCTTGGTAGCAGTGCAATAGGATCTGAAAGCATTTTGAGGGACAGGTCTTGCTCAAAGCCTTGTTGCCTTGTCAGAGGACTGGGAACTTTCTGTTCCTGTGTCATCTGCAGGGCAGGGGCTTGTGCGTGTGTTTTCTTACAGCCAAATTGTGGTGCTGCCTGTGCATTATATTGAATATTTCACCTTATGCCTGTCTGAACTTGTGAGCATGACAGTTATAGACCATGCATGTAAATAATTTGTGAAAAACATTATATGGATTTTAAGTTTTACCCTTTTGGCATCTGCATTTTCATCTTGGAGTGTTGCTCGTGTATGGCAGGGCTGTGATAAATGAGCTTTTCAGTGAATTGGTTATGGTGGATTTTAGGAGAAAGCAGAAGTAGCTGTTACTCACGTAAATATGCAAAACTTTGCTGGTAACAAACTAGAAAAAAAGGCTAATTAGTGTAATTACTGTCATTATAATTCTAATTTAACTGCATAGACTTGTATTGCAGCAACATCAGAGCTGTCACATTTGCAAACTGCATAATTATATGTATTAAGTACTGTCTCTCTTGCATCCAATGTATGAAATAGGCTGTTACCTTAAAGTGCTCCAAAAAAGAAGTCAAAATGTCATTAAAGGGCTGACTTGATCTCCCTGATTTTTCTGATTGCCAGTGAAAGGTGAAACAAAAAGCTTGTCTAAATAACTGTCTTTTAAAAATTTACTTGATAAAATTCATAAATAGATGGAGAGCTGGAAATGCTAAATGAAATAATTCAAAGCTTGTCAGAGAACTCTCCAGTCCTGGTGCTGCTGCTGCTCTTCAGAAGAGCACATGCCAACAATGTTTTAGTTGTGTATGTGACGTGCAGTTCTTGGGTAAGTGCAGGTTTAGGTGAAGCAGGAACTTAAAAATAGTCAGGAAAGTTCTCCTGCCTCAGTCAGAACCTGCTGCAAACTGAGGTTGGTTGGATTCTCAGACAACATCACATTTTTTTTTTTAATTTCAGTGTTTGGAAATGGTGTTTATCACAAGTGTGGGGGCAGAGATGGTGACAGTTCTTCCTTGGCTGGCTCAGTGTTCCCTGTGGGATGCCCCAGCCTGGCTGGGGACAGACACACCCCAGGACCTCAGCCCAAACCCCTCCTGAGCTTCGCAGCTGAGAGACCTGAGCCAAAGACTGCAGCTCTCATAAGGAGGAACAGAAAACTTCCATAGGAACAGATATGAGTTTTGACATGACCCAAATCAGACTTTGATTCTGAAGGGTTTAACTTGGTTTCATTCCCTGAGCCCATGACATGTTGCACACCCTCTTTGAGCCCCAACCCTCTTCCAACAGACTGAGGAAGTACATCCTGTGAGACTTCCTTAGTTAATATGGATTTATGCTTCTGGAGCATTCTTGACAGTTTGTTTTCTCCCCCTTTCTACATAAAATATGAGTTGCTTTTGTACCACTCAGCATTGTGTTATGAATATTAATCCAGAGGGTTTATTTTTGTTATTCTAAATCTGCCTGTATCCTTTGTAAGAAGAAAAATGGGACATAATTAATCTCTCTGTTAATCTTGATATTTGCATGGAACAAGTGAAACAAGCTCTTCAAACCACTTGCTTGACTCTTAAGAAGTATTTACACTGCAGTTCAGAGGGAAACTTGAGGGCTTATTTATTTATTTATTTTCATCTTCTAAGACTCAATACACACAGTGGGAGGCAAATTTTCTAATTCCCAGTGAGTTTTATCTGGTTCACTGTAGCTGTTGGAAGATTCCAAGAGTGTCTGCAGGAGAAGGAGTGGGAAGTTGCCAAGTCTGAGGAGGCAGCTCATTTAAGAAGCCCTGTGGCTCAGGGTCTCCCTGGGCAGCAAGTCAAGGGATGCTCTGCAGTCCAGGCTTGAACATGGGAATCTTGTTTGGGAATCTGCTTTGGCATCAGTGACAGGAATGACTGGGATACTCAGTGCTCTTGGAAATGATCTTCCCTGCTGACTTTCCTTTCTCTGTACTACCTAAATAAGGAGAGGAGTGTTGCAGGACAAAGCCTGGAATTCCCTGGAGGTTGCTCTGTGGGATCCAGAGTTTGTAATAGAAACTCCATGTCTTGGGGGACATGGTGTTAAATTGAGCTCTGCCACACACTCTTACAGAGAAGGTGTCCCAGTTCCTCTGGGTTTTGCTGAGCTGGTTTTAATGCCAACACCTCAAATTCCATGTGCCTTACCAGGCTGGTTCCTTAAACAGCTTAAAGCTGTTTCCTCTGGGTTTTGTGAAAATGCCCCTGACATCATCCTGCTGTTGCAGTTCGGGGTGTGTGGGAGCCTTGAAGTACCATGAGCAGCATATTTTGTAGTATCTGCAAAGTTAAGGGTTTCCTTCTCTGAGCTCTACAAAGAGCCTTCAAGTGTTGTGGGAAATGCAACAACTCAAAGCACTTAAACTGTCTCAGTGCACAGCAACTGGTGTCTTAGGACTTGTATGTGTTCTGCATCCCTTGAGCCCTGGGGTCCTGAGGCAAAACCCCCTCCTTCTGGGCACTGTCTCTTCTGGTGGTTGTGATGGACACAGCAGAGCAGCACAAGAAACTTTAGAGACCTTTTAAATTTTAATAAACATCATGTGGTGTGAAGGAATTGAAATTTGTTTGATCTCTTGTTGCTGTTGTTGTTAACAAAAGATTGACAGAGGAAAAGATGCCAATTAAAAGAAGGGAAAGATCTTTGCTGTCTGTAAATTAATAGGATTGGTACAACCATGAGAACAGAGTTGGGTTTATTTATTTTCTTTTGTCGGTCAGAGAATTTCTGCAGGTTGAGCTTTAATTTTCTCAGAATTCTGAACCTGCATCCATCAGTGGGAGGTCACTGACTGCTCAGAAAGTCATCTCAGAGCCCCCAGATGGGGCAGCTCACTGAGAGAACACAGGTCTATGCTGTCCAGTTGCCTCACCAGTAGCACATCCCCTCCTCAACCTTCATGTTCTTCAGAAAAATCATTAAAAGAGGACTTAGGAGAGGAACCAGCAGGTTGATATATGGGAGTTGAGGGCGATGGGAGAGCAGTGTTTGTGCTCTGTATGAGCACCAGGGCTCAGTTCTCTGGCACTACTCTCCCTCTCTGCCTCCTTGCTCTGGTTGTGCAGAAACCAGAAATTGTGCCTGGGTCTGAGAAAGCTTCCCGTGTTCAAGCCTCCTCAAAGGTGGGATGCTGATACATGAGTTTATTCAGACAGGTGGCATTCTCTAAACTGAGAACCCTAATGTTTTGTAGTGACATTCAAAGACATTGTACGTGTCCAAAGAGGAGGTAGAAAACAGAATTAAATTTAGCACTGAATTCAGTGGGTAAAATCTGTGTGTGTTTTGCTGGTTTGAAAGGTGCTTTCCAAGGAAGCATTTTTACTTTCCAGCTGTGTGAGAAGAGCCTGCAAATGTGTTTTGCCTGCATTCTGCTGGTGCAGCCAGAGACAGGTTATTGCAGACCCTGCTCAGAGGTCCCTAATGCACAGCTCATAATCACAGCTCCAATTACTGGGTGAAGCCACAGCTTTGAGAGCACAGAAATGAAAGTCTCTGCGTTCAGGAGGTGGTTGCAGTGGCTGCTGCTGTGACACCTCTCCTTCAGTTTGCTGTAACACTGACTTGGTGCTGTCACCTGGATCTTCCAGGGGGAACTGAGGTGCCAAATGGGTGCCAGGTGGTGACTTTGGCAGGGTGTAGAGAGTATTTTAACAGGAGTCCTGTGATTCAGCCAAGGTTGTGGGCTTTTTATGAACACAGGCCAACAGTTGTTCTGCTGGGAAATCCACCAGCTCCCTGCTGAGCACTAAAGGTGCTGCTGACTTCAAGAGACACACAGAGATCCACCTGAAGAGTGAAACAGCAGGTTAAGCCCCTGGGCTGACAGCAACAGGGCTGGGCTCTGCCCTACAATGCAGTGCCATTAGAAGGTGCAGTAACAATTGTTTTTGGAGACAAACCCTGTATATTAACATTTTTGAGCCAAACTCAGCTGTGGTGTCTCACTTCAAAGGACTGTGATGAGAATGAGGTTGGCCCTCCATCTGAAAAGTAAATTGGAGCAATATTGAATCTTTGGAAATGGTAACCCCGCTTTGAAGGCTCCTGTTTTATGAAAGGTGCTTTGAAGGTATTCATTTACTCTGAAATGAATTCATGCTATTCATTCTGCCACTCACAGAATAAGATATAATAGCAGTCACTCACGATTGCTGTCATCTATCAACAGTTCATTACAGGCCAGTTAGGCTGAGGATATATAGCATTTGTGAAAAGTATTACTGTGTGCAGCTTGAAAAGAAAAAGGCAGCAACTTTATCTATAAAGAGCTGAGCCTGTTTCTCTACAAGCCTCTGGACTGATATTTGGAATGGGTTTTATCAAGGGAAGCTGCTGATGCACTGAACAGATGAACTGGTAGGAAATGGTGCTGCTCTAAGGACTCTGTTCACCCCAGCTGAGGATTAAACCTGTTCTGGCCCATCTTATCCCACGGGGTGGGGGCTGGACTGCATGGAATGACTTGTACCAGTACAGGAGAGCTGTGAAACTGGGAAGGGAAAGGAGTTTACTCCCATTCTCACTAACCAGATGTGAATGAATCCCTGCATAATTCCCCTTAGAAGCTCAACTCTTTGCACCACGTCTGCCAAACGTGTGTCTCCTCTGCTTTGGCCTCAGGTGCTCAGCCAAATACCCCTTCTCTAGGCAGGGAGGTGGGAGCTGCCAGTTTGATGGGTCTGGGATTTATTTACTGAAGAAATTGGGTTTCTCTTCTTACTAAAATGACTTTTTAGGAGTGTGGTGGTGTGTGAATGGAGAGGATCAGTGGAGCCCTCAGTTAACATCCTGTAAAATGCTTGTCGCGGTATTTCTCTGTGTAACTTACCCCACCTAAGCAGTGTTTTCAATATGGGTTTAATCCTTTCAGCAACTTCTCTGTAGATTGAAGAACATGCAAAATAATAATATACAGGCTACAGTGGACACCTTAGCTGGGAATATAGTTTCTCCCAAATCTCTGAAGAGTAATTGAGTTAATAACTAGTTAACTACTTGCTAATGTATAATTTCCTCATTTAGACAAGGAAGTTGTAATTAACACATATGGCCTACAGATACATGCAGGGCGGAGTGGAGGGGAGATACATCTAATATTCCTCCCTCTTTTTCCAAGTATGGTTAGATTAGAATGTCCCGTTCTGTGGGAATTACATTTTAATGAACTCTAATACGTACAGATCCCTTTAACGAAGGCTTTTTTATCAGCTCTTTTAATTACGAGGATCAGCTTGAAGCAAAAGGACTCGGAAAGCTTTGCATTTAGAAGGAGAAGGAAAAAACCAGGTGGTGGTGGAGAATCTCCCCAACCAGGGGAGTGTCCTTGCACTGTAATGTGACACAGCATCGTGTACCTGATTCAGGATGGGGAGGGCTCCAAATATTCTCTTGTAGATCTCCTTCTTTGGTTTTTGTCCAAATCCTCCGAGGTGCTCACGATTCCAGGAGCCTGCAGTGTCACCGTCTGGCAGCAGGTGTCCCTTCAAGCTCGCCAATGTTCTGCGTTGATAAATACATGTGTACATCGGAGGGATACCACAGAGATTGTCTTGAATGAATTATCTCATGGGAACGTCTCAGATTTGATCTTTTTTCTACATCGAGGAGTCGAATGGGGGTTTGTTTAATAATAATATTAAAAAAAAAAAAAAAAGGAAGAAAAAAATAATAAAGCTGTTGATGACCCATGATCCAGAAATAGTATAAATGGCAAAGCCCAGATTCATGCGTTTGCTGGGAGGGGGGATGAAGGTGTCACCCTTGGCCAGCTCTAACTGCCTGGTGTGCTCTGTTATATGTGACATGTGAACACAACCCAGGTTTGGGGGGAGGGCAAAAAGCTGCAAAAACCTCCTCGGGAGAGTTGCCAATTCACAAGGGATGTTTCTGTGGCTTTCACTCAGCAATGCCTGAATCAAACTACTAGTCTTGAACACTTCTGGTGTGTGGGAGGTTGTTTAGCTGGTTTGGGTGTTTTTGCATGTTATCTTTCAGTAAGTGCTGCTACTATACTGGTCCACAGCCAGTGGTGTGGAGGAGGGTTCCTGTCTCCGCTCTGTGCGATGGTGGAACAGGAATTGGAGGTTGAGTCCCTGTTCCTCCTTAGGTTTGTCATCATGAATCAATTTGCCTGTTGCACTGAAGGACCCCAAGGGTGGGAGATGCCCCAGCCAATGTTTTGATTCATGGTGATTAGTGAATGACAGAGACAAGTTGAAGTTCCTTCACCAGCAGAGCTGTGAGGAGCAGCCCCTCTGATTTCTGGAAGGGTGTGTGTGACAGTTCACTGAGCAGCTTCTGGTTCTGATGTGGAAGGGACTGACAGCTGGATGTGTAGATTCCATGGATTTGGTCTTTTCCTGGAGCTGAGTCTGATCAGAGTCAGTCTGTGAGGGCTTCCTTGCATCAGATAAAGAATTCCTCCTGTTTGTGCTCATGCACGCTATTTTCATGCACAAAAAAAAGGCTGCAAGATCTTCAGGGCTTGGATGCCATTTGGATCTCGCTCTCATCAGCATAATTATTCTCATTTTAGAAAAATAAAAATGCCATTAGAAACATAACCTGCATTTTTCTCTTTCAAATGCAGGCTGTTGAGTTTTGGTGCCTTCACACAGCCCTGACTCTTCAGCTGTGTGGGCGGAAGCTGCCCTGGGTTAACGGAGCTGTAGGTTTTCGTTTTCTTGAGCTCTTTTGTGGATTGGATATAGGCAGGTTTAAGTTTGGTCCCAAAGGGACAAATTCTACCAGATGGATTATCCTGACCAGATTCTGCAGAGCAAATTGGTCCTCTACAGAGCTGAAGCTCTGCAGAGTGTTGTCTGGGTTTAGCTTTGCACTGCTTGTCCTCATCCTCCAGAGCTGATCCCTCTTAATGCTCTGCATCTCCACTCGCTGCTCACACCTGTTGGAGCCCGTGGCATTTAGGGGGTTATTGAGGGGCTGATTCCTAATTAACTGCAGATGGTTAGCAACGCTCAGAAATATAAATAACAAACACCTACCATGGTAAGAAGCACTGAAGTGCGTCAGACTCTCCTGTGAGATGTTCTCTCCTCCTGCGCCTCCCCCCTCCCACCACTCTTTAGGAGTTGCTGCTCTGAAAGCAGTGACAGCCATTTCCCAGAATGTTCCTCCCCATGTAGGTATCTCTGTGCTCCCAGATTTGTAAATAAATGCCTCGTTGTCAAGGTGACAGGCATTTGATGGTCGTCAGTTGAATAAATAAATATGATGGGAAATTAAAGCTCCCAAGTTTGCCAGTCGCTGGGAGTGCTCCTGCTCTGTGTGCTGCTGACATGGGGGCCAGCTGAAAGCCCTCCTGACTGCTCTTTGCTTCCAGCAGGAGAACATACGGACCTTACCTTGAGCAAAATTCCAGCAGGAGGACACACAAACCTTACCTTGAGCAAAATTCCACGTTGGCACCAGCAGCAGAGGCTTTGGCATTGACCCTGCAGAGGTCTGTGCCAGCCCAGGTCTGTGCCAGCACCAAGTGTTTTGGGGAGAGAATTAAGAAATCTGTATGGAAATGGGATCAAATTATCTGGTGTGTACAAATGGGTTGTCCTTCATCATCTTGTCAGATGTGAGGTGTCTGCATGCCCTGGAACACCTGGTTTGTGGGTCATCACCTGCTTCCCCATCATCCCCAGTGAATTTTATGGCTCAAATTACACTTGTGGCAGTTTATCAATTTCCAATTATATTCTTTCTTGCAGGGAAAGTATCTTCCTGTTAATTTATTATTGTAAGTGGGGATAAAAACCAGCAGCATTTGAAGGCAGACTCTGTGTTATAAACAGCTCACAAAATAATTCTTTCCCTCTCTTTTGTTCTGCTGGAGTTTGAACATGCCAAGGAAATGAGAGTGAGCCTCAGCTTCTTCATGTATTTTTGTTAATTTGCTGGGTTAGGGGAGTTATATTTCTTCTCTAGTTCATGTTTATGCTCCTCAGTGTTTTAAGCCTGCTTCCCATTCCCACCAGTGAACTCATCCATATGATGCTGTCACCACCAGGCTCGTAATGAATTCCTGCCCAGATGGACTCTATTCCTCCCCTCCAACCCAGAAACTGGTGGACCCCCCCTCGCCCCCAGTTTGCAGCACCATGTACAGAAAGCAAAAATTAAAAACATATGATAAATTGTTGCCCTTGCAGACAACTTGTGACCGCTTCTGTCACAAGAGCAATCTGGTCATCTATTCATGTTACATTAACAGTTGGTGTTTTGAAACGCCATTCGTTATTTCTGCTTAAATCTTGACTGCTCTCGACTGCAGAAAATATAGCAAGGGGTTATCTCAGATAATTTGTTAAAAGTTTTTATAGGAGTTCGTTAACTGCAAAGGTAACGTCTTAGAAAGACCCTGACAAAAACCAACCACAAAAAGTAAAAGATGTATTAACACACTGGTGTTTAAGCTCAGTGGCTGTTGGAGACACACACAACCCACATTTTCTACTGCATTCATAACATGGCCAAAAAAAAAATAAATGCCTAGAACTTTGACTTTTGATGGTTGGGTTTTTTTTTAATAAATTAACAACTCACTTTCTTGCTTTTCACACTGTGTCACATAGTGCTGCACCACACTCTGGGAAGTGTTCGCTCCCCTGAAGAGGTCACAGTCTAAACAGCCAAGCCAGTACAAAATGAGGCACTCCACGTCTCTCACAGAGCCCCTGACCCTGTGGGGCAGTGACAGAGCCAGAAATGGAATATACTTGCAATTTCCTTAAGAAGTTGGACCCTGTTCCTCAAGCTCCTCAAGCCTCCTCTTCCATCTCTGCTGTTTCAACTCTGCCCTAAAGCATCTCCATGATGCACCTTGTACTTCTGCTCCATATCTCACCTTCTCTGTGAGTTCTGTGTGCTTGGCTGTTTCTCCTTTGCTACAGACACATTTACTCATTTTATTTACATTTCTTTCTTTATTTCTGGCTCTAACATAGCAGCCTCTGCACGGGGAAGCTCGTTGTTTGTAAAGGAGGGATGTGAACAAAGGTTTGTTGGGGATGCTGCAAAGCAGCTTTGGGATGTCAGTGAGGAGCATCACGTGTGAAATGAGAAGGGGAATCGTGAGTTTTGCTTTTCCTCCCACTCCAATCCAGCCTCAGTCACTCAGAGCACCACGTGTTGCAGCTTCGCAGAGCACTTTAAAGGTCAGTGCTCGGCGGGTTTGTGACATTTTTGGATCTGCTGGGACAGACAGGCAGGGGAGAGAGAATGAACGTCCCCTGTGGGGAGCAGGGGCTGCAGGTGGGGGGAATGGGGTTTGCAGACCAGCTCTTGGAGAGACTTTAACAGACCTGGCTCAGCAGAGATAAATAACTCTGTTTACTTGAAAAGATTAAATAGAAGCAGCACATTAGTGCAAAGTCTCTGGCTTGACAGAAAAAGCTGGAGCATAATAAGACGTCGTGTGAGCGAGTTTTCCTTAATTTGAAGTAATTACAGTCTCTGCTATTTCCCATTAGGGCTGTCAGGCTCACGCCTGGTTTTCCAGCAACGCTGCACCATACAACTTGTCCTTCTGTTTGCTCCTGTTTAAAATGGTATGGAATTCCCTCCTAGAACTAGGGCTGAAATGTCCCTGTCCTCAGCTGAAGTAAAGGCAGCCTCTCAACTTCTTAAGCCAGTTTATTTGGTGTGGTTTGCTACACTGAAATCTGATAAAGGGAGTAAGAAAAGAGCATTTGGCAAATGATGCTTTAATACAATGTCCATGAAACAATTGGGAGTGAAAAGCAAATTAATAAAATCAAAACTCCTTTATTCTGTAGGAGAGGGGAAGGGCTAAATGGGGTAAATAAATTTCTCCCAACTAATTTAACCAGTCCCAGCAAAGAGCACCAGAGAAAACAAGAGCTGTTGTTTGCTAATTCCAGCCTGGCTAATGGAGCAGGACTTTGCATTAGGCACTTAATTTGTAGAAGGAAGAGGGGGTGGTGTGTAATTAAATATCAGAGGACTGTTAAAAGTATTCTGGAAGAAATAAGCTCAAGACAGCTTCTCCCTGACTGTGTTTCCACAAAATTACAGGAGCTGCAAATGTATAATTAGGGTGAAGAACTGTGGATCCACACAGGCTTGTGGCACAAAATCCCAATGTAGCTCCTGTGATTGTAAAGGGATTAATGCCCATGAACAGGCTGCTTATTTGGGAGGGTTGGAGCAGTGGTGGACCATGGGAGTATATATATATATATATATTTATATATGTATTTTTGTGTATGCAGAGTGTATATCACAGGGAGGAGGGGAGAATGGAAGGGTTTTGGAAACCTGGCAGAGGCAGCTCAGGCTCAGCTGTCTGTCCATGCTGGCACTGTTTGAGTTGCCTGTGATTTTACTCAAAATCAATGCAAGTGTTCATTTTTTTGGTAGTCAATCAGACACCGCCTCTGCACAGGTTAATGTCCCTTGGTTTAACCTTTAAACCAACAGCTGAGCAGCCCTGGTGGTGCTGCAGAGTCTGTGGATCTGCACCTCCAGCACCAACAGAGGACTTCCCAAGCCTGTGCTTTCATGAGAGGTGGGAAGGGAAAGAAATGACAACTGGGCACATTTTTCTGCCAGTTGGTTGAGGTGCTTCTCTGCAGAAATAACCAGTTTGGACCTTTCCTCTGCCCAGAGTTCCCAGCAGTGGGATATTGGGAGGGCTGGAGAGGAAAAGACAAGGACAGGCTAAACAAACAGCAGGGCTGGCAGGTTCTTTGGCAGGAGATGTGCAGAAGGGATGGTGTTGGATGGTGGTTGGATAACTCACTCTAAGTCCACCTCTGGAGCAGTTCTTCATGCTCTTCCTCCCTCTCCCACCTCGAGGTATTTTTCAGTTCACTGCTTCCTCAGCATGTCAAATATAATTGGAATTTCCTGCTTGATTGTCTGAGCAAATTCTTGTATGTTTTCTGTAAAAAAGCAATAAGTAAACAGATTAGACTGAGGAGAGAGTCCATGAGCTAAAAAGGAAAGTAATTAACAAAATCATTGCTACTGGTGGTTGTAAGTGGAGGGAAAACATCCTCACAGAATTGCTCCTGAAGTAACCAGGAAATGCAGCTCCTCTGGCTTTGCTGAGGGTGTGTCAGCTGGAGCTCTGGCCAGGATCTTCCCAACCTCTCAGTACAGGGGATTCAGTAGCAAGTAAGAGCTGCAATGGGTTCAAGGTTTGTACAGCCAGTAGTTCATACAGCTACAGAATCAATTGCTGAATGGGAAAAAGTGAGGGAAGACAAGAAGCAAGAGCAGAATTTATAAGAGCAGTTTCCATAAAGTATTACAGTCGGTGCTAATGGCAACATAAATACACACCAAAGCCCCCAGCTGGACTGCAATACCCCAAACCCCCTGTTATTTCTTGTAAAAATCTTCAGAATCCCATTAATCCAGTAACAGGCAGAGTTTTTCCCAGTCATTCTTCATTTTAAATGATTTTAACAGCTCTGGAAGTATTCATGAATTCAAGTTTCCTCACTCCCCTAATCATGTTGTTGGCTTAAAATTCACATTTAATTAACCTCTTCACCCAAGGCATAAATCAATACTCAAACTCCAAATGCTAACCATCCTGATAGTGATTTTCATTTGGGTTTGCCTGCTGGAAATTAGAAATTAAGATGCCTGCAGGAAAGGAGCAAACTAGTTGTGTGGAGTGAAGCACGAGTAGCTCGTAAACTGTGATAATGAATGTCCTTGGATGGAATGGGAAATCCATTTATTAGGGTTCCAGGGAAGGAAGGGAGAACCAGCCCAAGCTGAGCACAATGCTGCATTCTGGAATTCACTGGACTTGTATTTAGGGATGGACTGTGGGAATGCCAAAAGGATATTAAAGTAGCAATGGCAGTGTAAAAGAAGTAGGAATTACATGAAGTTGTGCATGTGTGAATTCTCCCCATGGAAATCCTGTCTGCTGTTATTTCCCCCTCCTTTCTGTCCCTGGTGGTGCTGTAGGGAATCTTTGGTGTGGCAGCTCCTGAGAGCTCTGGGTTCTCCTATGAACCCTGGAAGACACAAGCTGTTCATGGAAAACAAGTGTGGTGTTCTCCCAAGGGTTGGGGAGCAGTGCCACTCACTGCCTGTGGCACCAGAACAAAAGTGGGTGCAGGGGCTGAAAACAACACTTATTGCTCATCTTGGCAGTGTATTTTGCAGGGGTTTAATTCCTATTCAGAATTAATGATAAGCAAAAGAAGGGATTTCCTTATGTTTCTATGGTTCAAGAATTTCTACATAGTTTTCTTTTCTTCCTTGCCCCTCCCTAAATAAGGATTTGGTGTCAAATAAAGAGATTCCTTTTCACAATTATTTTGCTAAAGACAAGCTAAAAAAAGTCCTAATGCTGCAAGCCTAAAATCTGCCTTGATCTGTTGTTAAACCCTGAATACCCCCTGAAAGAATAATGGGTAATAATGGAATAAATAATTAATAATCATGAGATTTAATGAGCTGATGAGGTGGTAGAATGTGGTTGTTTAATGAGACGTGATGGGTTTTGTGACTACCTGCTTTTAGCAGGAAGAATTCAAATCTCTGTGTGCTGGAAATGCAAAGGCTGTTTGGTGTGCTGGGCAATCAGCTGCATTTTGGAAATGAGCTGCCCCAGCACCAGGGCTGGGTTTGAGGAGGGTGATCAGGGGGAGCCCCACCTGTAAAAAAGGAGGTGAATGGCATTTTTCCTTAGAGGGAATACTCAGGAGTGCTGCTCAGTCTGGGGCTGGAGTAGAGAGACAGACAGAGCAGCAGGAGCAGTTGTTGGGTTTTTCTCCTTTAGCACAACGTGGTTCCCAATTTAGTGACTGGTGAAATGGCATCTTCATAGGATTTGATGTTCTCTTAGAGCAAGGGACCTAATTTCCCTCTGTCAGATATTTATGGCAGTGCAAGGACAAGGTGCTGCTGTGTTTTGGGAGCAGACAACATCTTTATTCAGCTGTGCTGACACGGAGCACAGGGAGGGAAGCAGGAGTTGTCCAATGTTCAGTTCAGCTGCAGTGCTGGGTTTGAATCTCATTTAAACCTGCAAGGCAGAGAATACTCTCTAAACAAGAGAGAACCATCTTGCTTTGAAATGGTAAAACTGTACATATTTCAGAGGTATTTCTGCAAAGCCCTTGACACCCCCGTGGCCAGCTTGGCATCCCTTGTTTACTGATGTTACTTCGGGTGCCCCTTTATGCCGGGCAATAAATGTAAGTCCACATACTTGAACCCTGAAACTGCTTGAATTACACACCTCATTTCACTGCAGTCTAGTGGTGTGTCTTCAACAGAACCATTAAATAAAGTCTTAGCTCAGCAGGGTATTTAACCATGTGTTTAAAGCTGAGCACACTCTTAAGCCTCTTGATACTTAAGGACCTTCAGGCATTATATTCAGAATTATATCTTCAGTGACATGCATGTTACTTCCTTGGCTGAAATGAGATTGCTCAGGTGTAACAAAAAGCAGAATGGGGCAAAAAGGTTCCCTCTTCTATATCCAGTTGGCTTTTCCTTGAAATTGGGTGTTCTGGCACAAAAAAGTGGAGCAGGATACAGGCTCAAACTTGTGTCATGTCTGATTATTTCTTGTGCTCAGATTGGACAGAATGTTTCTGTGGCTTGGAATATAAAGCTGAGTTCCTTTAACCAGGTAAATAAGGAATTAGAGGGAAACCCAGCCCGCTTTTTAATGTGTGAACTGAGTTTACTGGGAATCTGAGACACACCTGGAACCTCACAGTGCTCTTCACCTCAAGACACTGTTCAGAGGGCAGCAGCACTGTGGGGCCACAGTCTTCTTGTTCTGCCCTAATTGGCCAACATTAATAATTAGTCCCATGTTCTTTATTACCTCCCCTCACATGCAGGGAGGTTCCTTCCCAATTTCCCTTCTGTTCTCCTCAGACAGATCGTGCTCAACAGCTTTCTGGCTGGAAATTCCAAGTATTTCTTAAGAGACTTGGGAGTGGGATTTTCTTCTTCAAATAAAGTGGAGGATGCTGTTATGCCCAGGCCAGAAGGCACTTAAATTTCACTTCAGATCCTTCTGCAATCAATACAGTGTTGCTGTTGCATTCATCTGCAAAAAGAAAATATGGTTTGAGGCACAGTGTCCTGCCTGTATCCTTTAATGAGCATCCCCTTCCCGGGCCCCCCAAAGTTCTTTAGAGGCTGAAGTCTCTGTGCTGCTGTTGCAGTGCATAACAACGAGGTGCTTCAGAGCTCAAGGAGCAGCAGTGGGGCTCTGGTTTCCCTGCTCTGCTTAGGGATCATGTTGTGGAACAGTCTGCTTTGAAAGCTGTGTGTGCTGCTCAGGTGTTGGCTGTTTATTGTTCGTATGAGCAGAGTTACTTTGTCCATGTCCAGGGTTTTGTTGTTTTCCTGATTTTTCAACCTGAAGATGAAAGCCTCCAGTTGTTTCCAGCGTCATCTTAAAATTCTCTTGCTTGTTGACATGTGGAAGGGGAAGCGCTTTGATTGTTTTCAACACTGATCAACTCACTAGTGCAATTCAATATTTCATACTTGGAGTATTCTCATCCCTTCAAATCCAGAAAGAAAGGAAAACCAGCAAAGATCAACTTAGGAAAAAAACCCTCAGACTTTATTGGGAGACCTCTGTGTGCTTGTAAATAAAGCTTTGTTTTGCAGGGCCTGGGAGTCTGAAACCACCCAGGTGGGGTTGTAAAGACATGCCCATCACTGCTGTGCTCTGCATGCAGGACACATTCTGGGTTTGCTCAGAGCTTCCCTGCCGTGCAGCTGTGGAGCTGCACGGGGTGTTCACGTGTGAGAGCCATCACTGCAGGCTCCATTTCACCTTGTCACATCCCATTTATGAACTGGGGCTGTGGTGGGATGACAGGCAGCCACTGAGCAGGGAAGGCCTTAGAAAATAAATAAAGATCGAGGAAGTCAAAGATCATTAGAGCTGACACCACCTCACATGTTCATTAATTATGAATCTACTTGGAAGAGGTTCATTAGACTGCTGGCAAGTGCGTGTGATACAGCTTTTGAAAGTACTTGACTCAGCTCTTGGAAGATCTGAAACAGAGGAACCCAGAAGAGAAATTCAACCCGAGGGTGTTTCATTCAGGTCTGCACTCAAGCCCAGGATTTAAGTTTGCTCAAGGCTGAAATTCTTGCCAAGTGGGCTTCCTCTGCAAACTGACCTCCAAGGTGTTTTCCTTACGGAAAAGAGAATCTCTTTCTGTCTGGAAGTTGGTTTTTTTTCCTGTGGCCGTGTCATCACAGTTGCACTCTGACTTCCCTAATAAAATCCCAGCAGTGCCCAATGTGTTTAAGTACCCACTAGACATAAATGAATGTTTTGCTTGTTACTTAAAGAAATAACTGCTACTTATTTTCACTTCCCAGATAAATACCTGTCTTTGAAATTCACTCTTTGATTAGTGGAAGCAGCTTGGAGTAACGCTGAGATGATCCCAACTTGGGTGTCTTCAAACTGCTAAGGGTGGAACCTCTGTGAAAAGGGGATAACTGAGCTGAGCAATCACTTGTGTGCAGAGCTGAATGCATTTAGTTGAAGGGTACAGACACACTCTTAGTGTGGCAGGGGCTGGATGGGGACTGATGTTCCCCAGCTGCCTTTACTCTCAAGCTGCCCACGAGCCTCAGACAAATCTGGTCTGGTGAAGGTCTCGGCTGATAAGGAACAGTTGGAGATGATAAGCTTTAGTGGGTTTAGACGGAACAGTTTGAGGTGTTACCTGCTCACACAATGAATCGTGATTAAAGGCAGTTAATTAACCTGACAGAAGCCTTCATTGACATGTTACCTTAAGCTTATTTTTATTTAACTTAAGAGGAACACGATTAAGTGATCAGTTTAAGCTGATCAGTGTTCGTGCAGCAGAGGTTTGACCGGGTTTAACTGATGCACTTGAGATAAAATAGCAGAAACTTCTGCACAGGAAATGTGTTCCCTTTTATAACCGTGGCTGTGATGCAGCTGTTCTCACAGTGCAGCTTCTCCTGTCCTCCCTAAACTAATTAGAACATGAAGTCAGGACATGAGCCAGCTCTGAGGAGCTGGTACCTTTCTTCATCCTGACTCCTTTGAGCCAGTTTCTACTTCCCTAATCCCTGCAAGGGCAGCAGGAGGAATCCCTGGAGCTTATTCCATCCTGCAGCATAAGCTGGGGATGGGCAGACTTGGAATGCTGCAGTTGCAGTGTGACCCTGGGTTGATGCATTGGCAGCTCAGTGTCCTTGGGGCTGGAGCAGGGACCCGTGGTTACCTCCTGTCTGTCTGTGAGCCCAGTGTGCAGCTCCCAGGCCATGGAAATCCCTGGGAATCATTTGTGCAGCTCACGTGTTCCCACTTGGTGATGTCCCTTCAGCAGAACTGCCTCTTTCCAAGTGCAGTGTTGAGCATTTCTCCCTTCCCTGCTGCTCCTTGCAGATCATTCCCTTCCACCCTCGCCGCTGTCTCCTCAGAGCTGGTGTCATTGCCTGTTGGAGAAGGAAATCCATCTTCCTGGAGCACAGCTGGCCGGGTGCAGCCTGCACAGCTCCTTCAGCTGAGGACCTTGGAAAGCACTAAAAGCCTGAAACTCAAGTTAGAAACACCAGGGAGTCGTGAAGGTTTTAATCCTGCTCTGTGAGAAGGTCAATTAAAGTGAACAGAGCAATTTATCCGAAGTCAAATCGTGAGTGACTGATGGAACTGTAGCCAAAGCCCAGGGTTTGATTACCCATTTTCAGTGGTGTTGCCGGAGCTGCTGTGCCACAAAAAAAATCTCTCCAGAGCTGGTGGTGGGACCTGGGGGTCCTGTCCCAATTAAACAGCAGAATTAGTGGGGTCTGTGTGTTGCTGAGGTTGTACAGCTGCTCAGGTTTCCTGCAGCACATGGGATGCGCTGTGGGTCTGAACTGGGGTTTGCCTCTGGGTTTAAACCAGCACTTGAAAAATACCAGTCAGTTATTGAGCTGGATTCTTTAGGGTAGCTCTGAAGTAGGAAAAGAGAAGCAAAGAAAGAAACCCAGAGGGTGTGACTGGTAATTCTTGTAGTGATTTAATGATTTCTACGAGGTGGTGCAGCGTCTGAACCAGGAGGGTGCACAGTGCAGTCAATGACTCTGGATTTAGTTTAATATATTCTCAACAATGTGTCTGCATGTTTGTAAGTGTTACAAATCAAACTCAAATGAAAAATATTCCGCTGTTCAAACATTCTTACGTGTAATTGCATTTTGACTGTAATAACATTATCAGAGCATCTTTCAAGCTCCAATTAATGCAAACCTAATTCTTCCTTAATACCAGTACCAGGAGGATTCGAACTTAAGAACACACAGATTTATCTTGGAGCTTCTGGGTGATTTTCAAATGCCTTTTGTACAACTTCTACATTGTGTGTGTGCAGCTTATGGAGTGGAACTGCACTGATGTGGAGATCTACAGCATTGTAAGGACCTGGCTTTGCTGGTTGCTGTCATTCACACTGCAGTCTTTTTGCAGAATGGAATTGTGACCTACAAAGAGAGTTTTGATAATGCCAAATAATCAAAGACAGACTCTGGGAATTAACAGATATTCCCTGACTTCTAATCCTAGATATTGCTGTTATATTGAGTAAGTATATAGAACTATTGACATTTCTGTGTAACTACATCCTGCCTCAGAATGGGGCAGTACTAACTTCAATTTCCTTTTGACTGCTGGATGCAGTTAGTGATAGGATGTTGTTTGTATTTTTATTTTTTTGTAGTGGACTTCTTTTCTGAGGTGTTTTAATATACTGTTTCCGAGAATGTAAAATTTAAATGTGAATAGCAGGCAGCACAGCACATTGCAGTCATGTCTGAAGCTGCATTAACATCCCAGAATTTATTTTTTTTTATTATTTTTCTTTTTTATGGATGCCCATGAAATGAAAACAGGTGTAAAATTTGCGCCTGGTTTAAAATTTTACAAGTGAAGTTACACCAAACGCTAAGTAGGTCGTTTTCTAATACTATAAAGCAGAGTGACAGGAGAGGGGAAAAAGCAAAGACCTGAACTGGCAGTGCAAAATGGGGAGATTGTATCTGATAAGAGGCTTAAATCCCTTTCAGAGGTTGGCCAGTGGAGAGAGATGCTGGGAAAACACAGATCCCTTCTTACACTCCGTGTCTTTGGGTCTGAGGTCATCCCCAATCACGGCAAGTTTCCTATTTGGAACCTGAGTTCTCTAATTCCAGGCTGAGACAAGGACAGGGGAATCAAGGCCACTTCAACAGCAAAATCACAGGGCTGTGACTGTGATGTGAGACTTAATGTTTACGATTCAGTGGAAAAGAGCCAGAAGGCTCCTGCATGTAAAAATCCAAAGAGAGAAGGTGGAGCAGTGTGTGGTTTGGAGGGTCCTCGGATATGGAGCTGAAATGTGTGTCTAAAGAAATTCAAACCAGCCTTCTGTGCAGTGGGAACTGAGGAAGCCTTTAAAAGAAGCCTCCTGAACATCAAAACTTCTGAAATGAGCTTTGCCCAGGGCGCAACTTCCTGAGCACTGGCAAGGTGCGTTGTGCTTCTGCACTGAAAACCCCAGAAAAGGGGCAGGGAAAATTAAGCTGAACTCTAAGGCTGGCAAAAGCAAATTTATCTCATGAAAACCCTTCATTTGCTGCCTTCAGAAGAACTGCAAAAGCCTTGAATAGGATTAAGGAAAGGGCATCAAGATGAGCAGAGTACAGCTGTATCAGCAAGGGGGTTTGCAGATGGTATCTCTCCCTCTTGTGCAAAGCTTTTTATACCTTAAAATGATGTTCAGACAGCTTAATATCAGGTAATAAGAAGAAATGTGGGCTCAGGTGGGTGAACATGCAGGAAAGCAGCAGAGAAGGGGCTCTCTGGAGGCTGGGAGGGTTTTACAGGTGAGATTCTCTGCTACAAAACAGCCTCCTCATCCCATCAGCACTCCCGTGTTCACACAGGGAGAGGAGGAGGCACATGTCCATTCCAACTGCAGGGCACAGCTCCAAAGTCTCAACTCTGACAGGGGTAACACACAATAAATAAAACTGTTTAAAATAAAGCTGTTTAAAAAAAAATCAAAGCATTTGGGAGAGGAGGGAGTTGTGATTCCTTTAATGAACACAACAGCAGCACAACAACCGCTGGAAAGGGAGGAGGATCAGCTGAGCAGGTGAAAACCAGTTTCTTTCCATACTGGAAAACAATATTTTCCTATTCCGTCAGGAAAGGAACGTGTTGAAAGCTTTTAAAGGACAAAACTAAAGCAAAACTCTCTGGAGATGTTAAAGAACCTAATCTGAGTCACTGTTTCCATGTGTGAAAACACTCTGAGTGGCAGCTTGTTTTGATGCCCAACAGCTCATCACACTGATGTCTGCTGGGCAGACAGACAGTTCTCATTGATTTTGTAAGGCCCAGACACTCCTTTTGTGCCAAGTGGGAGCCTTTTAAAAGCAGGGGACCCTCCAGGCCCTGCTGGTGGTACCAGCTGTGCAGGGAGGGGCATTTCTGGTAAAAGAAGTTCAGCAAAGTTGTTCCAATAGATGAGAAATAGGCAGGACTTTCACCGTGCTCACAGCCTGGTGTGAAGGAAGGTGCAAATCATGTAGTATATTGTAAAGTTTAAATCCTTGAACTAAGTTTCTAGGCGGTATCTTGCAGACCTTTAATGTTCTGTACCCAAAAATCAGAGAAATCTTTCCAGCATCAAAGCAGGGCTACATCAGCTCCTGGTCCCCACAGAGGAGCCCTTGATTTCCTCTCCCCCTCTTTCCTTGTCAGCAGCAAGATTCTTAAGTACAGCTCACAACCAAATGTTATTTATGTTCTGAGCTCTACCCAGTAACTGCTAATTAAGTTTTTTGTAGCATGACTCTGAACTAATTAGGGTTAATTGAGCTTGGTTGTGTATTATCTACTCCAGCACTTGTCCTGATAATCAGTTTTGAGCATACAATATTTTGTGATCAGACAGCCTAAATTCCAGTTCTTTTTCTGGCTCTTACAGCCTTTTGTGATCACTCTGGTAGTAAACACGAGTACCCCTTTCCTGCTGTCTTATTTCTTGTGGGGAAAAAAATGAATTCCTGATCACTATAAAGGGCTTTTGATGAGGGTTTTTGGTTGCAGCAATGGATGTGAGAAGTGGCCAAGAAGTGTTGTAGGTGTTCTGGTCCATGTCGAGTTGCTGAGGGGCCACTACAGCTTGAGAGGAACTGTCAGCCCCCTTTCTGTGTCCAGCATTGCACCGTGCCATGAGCTGGGGCTGAAAAACTGCTGCTGTGGGAGGAAAAATGCCCAGAGGCAGCACCTGGATTGGTGGGGAGTCACTTGCTGCAGTGTGAGGACTTCATCCCCCTTCTCTTGAAGGCTCTTCCATCCAGCCTCTTGATGCAGTCTGTCCTTCTAGGGCTCTAATGAGGTCAAAGAGGGCTCAGAGAAGGAGGGGACAGTTCCTGTGCCCTCGGTGTCACCTGTGGTTGGTCACTGACTCGCCTGGGAGATCCTTCCCAGGCTCTCCAAGGTGCTTTATCCAGGGAGGTCTCCTGTTCCCAGAATCTGGAACTCTCAGCCAGGGCACTGAAGTGCCACCTGAGCTTGGACCCCGTGGTCTTGGAAGTCTTTTCCCACCGTGGTGACTCTCTAATAACCACTGTAACCCTGGAAAGGCAGCCCCCTCTCAGCTGTCTCCTGCACAAAACTTTCCTCAGCACAGCTGCTTGGAGACAGAGCACAGGGAACAAGCACTTGGGGTCAGGGATTTCTCTGCTGCCAGGACTGGGAGAGCTTCTGTCCTTGCCAGCAGCACCAGTGGGAGGCTTCCTCCCACTTACAAACACACTGGACTGCAAACTTCCCATCTCGGAGTAAGAACATAAGGTAGTAGCCCATTAAGCAGCACGTGGTATATGAATATTCATTCTCTTGCCTCCATTATTTACATAAATATAGCACAAGGCAAGTCTTTTTACTCCTGCTATAGCTTTTTTTTTTGATAGAAATGTTGATCCAGCTGCACATATTTCCTTGAATTAGAGCAATACCTTCTATTTTTCCCTGCCTTTATTTTTTTTTTTTTTTTGCTGTTGGAACTGAAAATAGTTTTTCTCTTTGAATGTTCAATCTGGAACAGTGTCATTAGCCAAAAGGATTGCATATATATTAGAGTTTCTGGAACCAGGGGGAATGGCAGAACCTGGTATATAAAAATAGGAAATAGAGAAGCCAGTAGTGTGATTGCAAGACTGAACTGGGAGCCGTGTTAATTAGGAGACATTGCTAATAAAAACTGGTGAAAGCAACCCAGTAGAGCCACATCAGAAATGAAATCCAGTGCTGTGAACTGGGGGGGGAAAGACTGAGGTGGTGGATGGTTCTACCTGTGTAGGGCAGGAATGCTCTGCTTTGACCTGACCTGCTGCCAGCAATGGATGGGAAATGATCGGCTGAGCTGGTTCTGCTCGGGGTGGGAGGGGGAAAAGGGCTTTTGTCCTGCAAATTAATGGGAATCATGGGAAGCTCCTGGGGCTTGAAGTGCCAAAGGGCCAAGTGCTGCAACCTCTGTGCCCTTCAGCTGCTCCAGAGGCAGAACAGGAGCAGGGCTGGGCTTGGGTGTTGAGCTTCCGACTCACGCCCGGGCGCTCCTGTGTGCATTGAGCAGGGATTACCAGCCAAGGAAGTGAAGAAAGGAATGATATTTTTTGTTTCCTCTGACAGTTTACAGTAAAAGAAATTATATTTTTTGTTTCCTCTGTCCATTTACAGTAGCAGAGCTCTGTTCTCAGGTTATGCACCTGCCGTGAGGATGATGCTTTGAAGTCACTTTGCACACACACACTACACACCTCTTGGTTACACCGTGGTGTTGGCACCACAAGCCCCCTGTGCAAAGGGAGGGTCTGCAGCACACAGGATTTACACACAGCCAGAGCCTTGGCTGCCAGTCGTTGATGCCAGTGAGAGCTCTGCATCACCAAGAGATGTTCAGCAGCCTCTGGAGACCCTTAACCCTGTGAATCTCTGTTTCTGGTGCTGTCTGAAGCCCTTAAGCCCTGCTTGGTTCCACAGCTCATTACCTGGAGCCTGGCACAGGCTGCAGCAAAGCTGTTTGCCACAGAAAGCAGCCTAATTATCACTTTGGCTGCATCCTCTGTTTAATGGAAAAAAAAAAAATCATGTAATTACTTTCATTACCATTCTGGACACACTTTGTAAACTTTTCCATTTACTGGACGTGTGTCTTTATAAAGGATACCAAGGAAAAGGGGCTGCAGAACGAAATGTAATGCAGGTGGCTTTGTCTCCTCATCCTCCTGTCCCTGCTTTGAAGGTAGTTTGTCCATTAAGCCCTATAAAAAGTGCTAAGCATCTGAAGAAACAGCTGCCTTAAAATGAATAATTCTGCAGAGTCCTACAAGATTTTACTGGTTTAATTGTTGCGAGGAAGTCAGTAGTTAGTAAATTTGATAGAAATTAAAGTGTCTGACCTTGCAGAACAGCCAGGAATTCCCAGGATGGCTTGTCCCTCTTCTGGGAGAAGAGATAAAACATGAGTAGCAGATGACTGGACTAAAACAACCTTCTTAATTTCATTATTTTACATTCCTTTCCCTCATGCAACTGCTTTTGACCCACTTCTGTCTGCCCTGACCTATTCTGATAGACCTCCCCGAGCTAGACTCCTCTCCAGTTACACTTGGGTGGTTTGCAGCTATTACCTTTTTTAATCCAGAAAAAAAAAGGAAAATCTGTCCCTGGCAATTATTAGAGTAATGAATGAAGTCAGAAGTATGCCCCACATGGAACAGAAGATGTGAGCAGCTCTGCCATGACCAGGAATCCAGTCAGAAAGCTGATTTATACAGAGGTGAGAGGGGATAGAGGGACAACCACCTTTCAGTCCGTCCACAACCTTCATGGAAAGGATTTAAGCTCTGAAGGTATTTAGATTAACTACTCTGGTTTTGTCCTAAAATATGCTTACCATCCTAGCCCAGTGGGAGCAAAATAAAATTATTATCAGTTATCACCCAGAGATTTAAATTAAGGTTTGGGGTTTCTTTTTATTATTTCATAACACCAAACTTCTAAGACAAAATCCCATCGAAGTGGAATTAATTGCTGGATCTGCATTGAATCACCAAGAGACGTGGCTTTATTTCTGTGGTGCAGCAGAAAGTGCCTCATCAGTAGAATTCACGTGGAGGAAAACTAAGCATGTCCCACTTATTGAACACAAGTATGTCCAGGATGTTTAATTATCTTTTGATTAATTCATTTAGCATTCGAGGACTCCAGGACTGCAGCACATTGAGCACTACACAGTTTGCTACCTGTGTGCACCCCCAGCTCTTCCGAGGTAAAGGCACCTTGTGGTTCTTACCTGCAGCTGCTGTAAATGAATTATTTCTTCTCTAAGCTTCCTTCATTACCCCGAGGAGATGCACAGAAGCACACCAGAGCCAAGATGATTTGCAGCATCTGTGGTTAACATTTAATACAATGTACTGAGTGTTTTCAAGGATAAAACATGGGGGGGGGTTCAGTTAAAACAAGTGTAAGGCTTTAGATTAATTACTTGGAAAGCTCTCAGCTAAGCAGTGTACTTAGCATGAGAAGTAAGATGGTATTTTTGCTGGCTTACTGTGCATATTTGATGTAAATTTAATACAGATTAAGAAGTAAAACATAGACACAAAGAAGGCACTGAATATCAAAAGTTCACAAAGGTGTGAGAATGTCTCCTGGTGATGGGAATTGTTGGTAGCAACAACTTTGTCATGTGGAGATGCCTCAGGCCTGTCAAGCCAGGAGCAGGACTTGATGATCCTTGTGGGTTCCTCCCAACTAAGGATATTCTTTGGTCCTCTGATGTGTTTTAGAAAGCACTTAAATCTGTGGTAGTGAGAACAGGGGTATAAATCAAATGTATAAGTAAACAATATACCTCTATACTGTTTATTAGGTTTATGCTTCCTCAAGTGTATGGAAGTCTTATCCCAATTTGGGATGGAAATCCACTGTACAAAGATGTGGAATCTATCTGAGAATCATGATGGGAACACACTCTGACACACACTGTCTTACATGTAAAAATAAATTTATTTCCCTGTACTGTGCATTTTAAAATGCAAGAATGTGCATTTCTTGCCTATGTCCCACTTTCTGAAAAAAGCATAAAGACAGAGCTGTGCCCTAACCCAGCATGGGGTGATGCTGCTGAGGAGATGCTCCCCTTGGCTGCTGCTCCAGAGTGAGAACCCACCCAGGGCAGGCTGTGACCAGGCCAGTGCATTAAATCCATCACCGACAAACCCTGAGAGAGCATCACCATCGTTCCAGCTGTTGGAGCTGTTGGAGCAGAACATTGAGCCTTGTCAAGTCCTTTTGCTGTTTCACAGCATCAAAGTGTCACCTCATTAATCAAAGGTGTGTTTCCAAAGCACTCCAGTGTGAATGGCACTTGTTGTTCTGAGAGAAACAAAAGGCAGTATGAATTGACCAAAAAAAAAATCTAATTTTGATCACGTTTTAATCCAGTGTTCTTAATTTTGTCATTATCTATAGGAGATGTCTGAGGTAATGGAGTAGGATAATTGCTGGAGCAGAAGATAGAACAAAGCATTTCCAGGGAGCATCCTAACAGGATTATTACCTTACTATCCAAGAACATTCCTAGTAAGAACACCTAAAGATCTGGTTTTAGCAAATCATGTGCTGCATTTAAAATCCTGCACTAGGAAAGCATTTCCTATTGGTGAAGGATACACTGGAGCCTCTCAAAAAGTTCCTTAGAGTGAAAAGAGGAAATATTTAATGTGACCGGACAGATTGATTGCTCCAAGACTGGTAATGTGCAGTGCCTAATTAGTCAATCAAGTCAAATTGTACTTAGCAAGCATGACACAATTACATTACAATGGAAACACAAAGGGAATTCTGTTTTTATTACCATGCAGAAGTTGGTGGTTCAGGAGGAACACGGTGGTTTCTTTGGAAAACAAGAGCTGGGAGCTCTCAAATGATTCTGTGGTGTTTGGCTGCATTAGTTGGCAAAAGCTCTGGCTTGTTGGATGACTTTTCTTTCCATTTATAATTTCTTTAAATAGTGGAATGGGACAAGTGGATATTTCATTGCTGCTTTGTCTGCCCAAGGCTGGGCACAGCCCCTGGCAGCCCATGGGTGCTGTGAGTGCTGTTGGTTACTCAGAGGGTACAACCTGGAGTGACCCTGGTGGAAGGTCAAGCCTTGGTCCCAAGGCTCTGCTCCAGTTTGAGGCTGGAGACAACTGATCTTGGCTTTGTAAATCCCTCTGTGTTTTGAGGCAGGCAGAGGTTTCTCCTCCCTGCCCCACCTGGGGTCCCCCAGCACTGCCCGATGGAGTGATGGGTGAATGATCAGTTAGATGATCATTACAGTCTGCATTAATTAACGTCCTGATCAGCTGTCAGGTGAAGCGTGGGACTCTGGAACCCAGAGCTGGCACAAACAGCCAAAATCAGAGAGTTGAGCTTTGTGTGTGCCTCGACACAGGGATGTTTGCTGATTTTTGTCCAACTTCCTCACACCGAAATGTAGAGGCTTAGAGGACAATGCAATGACAGTGAAGGTTTTTGCTTTCACTGTTTCTTTGCAAACATTGATATGTAGGATCCATAATGAAATATGGACGTTTTGGAGGCTGGAGAAATGTATTTCCTGGTGTGCGAGGTGAAGTTGCTAGAAGAAGAAACCACTACATATATCAGGTTCTTCTGCTGGAAGAGGGGTTTAGTTTCCCATCTAAATATGGCAGCCCAGGAATAACAATTTATAAATTATCGATGGGTTTGGGGTTTTTTTTGTGGGTTTTCTTTCCCCCACCCAGTAAATGCTGAAGCATTTAAAATATTCACCATGCAGGTTTGGTACTGGGAAGAATTAATCAGACTGTCAGGCTGTAGACCAGACGCTGCAGAGAATACACAGTGGTGTGTCATGGTTACTTAGCAACTCCAGCTGAAGAGGTTAAGGTAGAAAATACTGTCATTTTCCATGTGTGAGATCTCTTCCCCTCTCCTTTGTATACAGATTTTTTTCCCCCAACAGATAGAGTCTTTTGTATGTTTTAATGATCTTTCAAATTGAGCTTTCAAAAGAACCTACTATTTCTGTAGACCAATTTGAATTAAATGATGAATTTGGAGGATTTGAGGGTAGCTAGTAACAAGAACAGGAGTTATTAGCCCAGAATGTATAAAAACATCCCACTGTCATGTGGGAAGCTGTTTAATTTTCCTCTAATTTTTCTCCTTACCAATTGAGGTTGGTGGGGATGAGGGAAGTTCTGACTCCATCATCACTGACACAATGTTCTACCACGGTGGCACTGAAAGGGGAGACTGTTTTGCGCTTATTTGATTGGTATTTATTTGCCCTGGTGAGGACACTGAGTTTGTTTGCCAGGAGGAAATGGGTGACCTCTTGCAGCTGCATTCTGCTGGAAGATTTGCCTCTGGCAGCGGGTTAAAAATAATAGCAGTCCTGAAAATTTAATGAAAGCTTCGGGGTAAGTGTTATTTTAACATTAGCAGCTATAACACAAACAAGGCTTAAATCCTGCAATTTATGAAATGATAATGAGAAAAGGAACCAGAACTTGTGCTGGTGAAGGGCTCTTGTCTCAAGGTAGGAGAGTGGATGTGCATTTGCGTGTGCTGAATGGAGGCATCAGGCCATCCAGTGTCACTGATCTTTAGCTCTTCAGCCTTGCATTGTGCACAACGTTTAAGGGGTCTGAGAGTCAAAGAAAATGGGGATTTTCCTCTGCCCCCTTCTCCTTCCTGGGTGGGACTGCACAGCCACTGCCATGTGTTTGTCACACTCAGTGCCACTGAGGGGATGAAAAAGCATTGCCTGACAGTGCCATTCCTTTCTCCTCTTGGCAGCATAGTTGGCATTTTGAGGGCTTCTGGATGTGTTGGAAAATGAGTATTTTTGCTACAGACAGAGGGGGAAAAAAAGGCCTGATATGGCTTTAATTTGCACCTCACAGCTGAGCTGGGAACGAGCATCCAGGAAACCTGAGCTGGCTGTTCTCTGTGGAGTGCAGGACTGTGGCTCTGAGTGTTGTCTTCTCCAAGCAGAACACCCTCAGGTCTTTTCAAATGCCATGCAGGAAGCTCATGGCCACTGCAGCAGCACTGAGAGGCAGGCTGGAAGGAACGTGTGTGGAAATACTGTTGTCCCGCTGCAATCAGGGAGACCAGGGAGATGCTCAGAGACAGAGCAGTAAAATGTTCCACGTGAATCAGGGAAGAGGAAATTGAGCCCCTTAAGGAAATGGGGTCTGATTTTAGTCTCCAGAAAGATTATGAATAAATAGTGCAATCAATGCATTCTATAAATACACATTAATTTGACAGCAGCTCTCTTTCCCTCCCTTTGTCTTGAAAAAGAAATGGGGACAAAGAAAAAGCAGAATTTCAAGCAACAATTGTGAAATATTTGAGATGTGAGCCCTGGAAGGGTGTGCATCTCTTGAGTGGGATGGTCTGGCTTGAGTGCCAGAGATATCCTTGTCCCTCGGGCACTGATCCGCACGGGAAGGGTGGTTGTGCTGCAGTGGCCTTTGGGGAGGAACAGGGAGGATGTGCTGCATTCAGAAACTCTGAGGTATATAAAGGAAATTGCTGTAAATTTAGGGATATTTGGCATTTGAGGGGAAAATGGGAAGATGGGAGACCTGGACAGTGACATTATAGGCCTTTATTTTTTGATAGTAACTTGCTGAGGTGCAAACAATGTGCCCAAGCTCTGCTTTAGATAAATAGCAAGACAGCCCCTAAATCTGGCTTTGCTTTATTTATTTTTGCAGGATTTTTATATCCTGGTGTTACATCTTGTGGTTCCATTGATTTTTTTTTTTTTTTTACTGGTTGTGTAATTTAACTGTGCATTGATTCATTGGCTTTCTAGAACTCTACATCTGTTCCTGTAATCACCCAGCTTTGGGGTGGGTGTGCGTGAGGGAGACGAGGAATAACTATGAAATCCAGGGCTGTTCTTGCCAAGTTTATTCACCAGTTGCTCTTCCCTCCCCATCCTCACTGGTTTAAGTGCATATTTAGTCCTTTATAGTCCCTAATGCTGATTCTTGCTTTGTTGTGTCCTGGGCAGCACAGGATGACATTCCAGCTTGGCTTTCTCTGGGATGCTCTGTGTGATGGGTGATAAATGTTTTTCAAGAGCAAGGCTGACTTCAATGAGGTTTAAAATATGCTTTTAACATTAGGCATATGTTGTATGCTGTAAATGCTTTCCTCACTTGAGATCTTTACAGTTTACCAGGACAAGGAACACTGTGGTTATATATTCATCCTGCACTTAGCACAATGGTTTGCCCATCCAGGAGTGTAAATAATGCATTAGGATCTCACTGGGTGATCTCATGAAAACAATTAGGCAGCAGCATCATTTTAGACAGCATCATCATTTTAGAAAGTATCATCTAAATACCAGGTTAGCATTAGCTTTAAGAAAACTGGATGTCTCAAAAGTTTCGGAAAAAACTGTAATGCAAATGTCATCTGTTGTCAGCAGCCCTTAAGAGCAAATTTACTCCTGTGGAGTAATTAAGTGGTGTAAGGACATCGTATTCGGAGCCTGAAGAATAAATTGCATCCCGTTGTGGGCCTAATTTTGCTTATTTATTTCTTGGAGGTTTTTATTTTTTAAAAAATCCATTGCACTCAATTTGCAGAAGATGATCGTGGAGTGGTTGTGTCCTCTGAAGACCTTCTGACAGGAGAAGGGGGGGAGAAAAAACAATGACTGTTTAAGCACTTCCCGACTGTTAAATGGTTTGGAGGTGTTATTATTGATGTGATTTTTATTGGAGCTATTTTCCCAAACAAGTTCTCAGTGGCAGTCCACCGGAGTGCAGTTAATTCATTAGAACAGGAAGAACTTGAGTTAAATGTATTATAGATGAGCTGTTGGTACGTAATAAGGTCAGCTGAGCCAGGGCAGCGCTCTCTGGGTTATTTAGCATTTGTTATGGGATCCAACCAACACGAGCCTTTGTTCTACCTGAGCTGAGACAATTTCTGCAGAGCTGTTCACTGGCTTTGCTGCAAATCCCTTCACAGAACCCCTTTAAATCCGCAGATGATGCTGTGCATATAATTCTTTACTAAGTCAAAGTGTGGGATCAAGTGTTAGGTTCACACAGAGGTTTATATTCACAGATTGATGCTCTAAGGGTGGTGGTGTTGATGTAGATGAAGATCTACCTTTAAGTGTTAAGCTTCAAGTTTCCACAGACTTTTCTTTCTATAAAAAAACAGGACTGAAATGGAGATGGAAAAGGGATAATCCTGACATTGCCTGTGATCTCAGCTTCCTAGGTGACCTTTTTTGCTGCAACATTAGCTGCATTCTCAGTATCTTTGTGTTTGCTTTTCCAAATTTCCTGGTAAAACATGAAAAGTTTTCAACGGTTCACAGAATAATAGTCCTAATAATTTTGTACATGCTTCCAAGGAACACTTTTGACCCCATCTGACTGTGCCCTGGTGTAAATTGGCCCAGCTCCTCGTGTGCCAGTGAAGCAGAGCTGATTTAGATGGCCTGACCCCTTCGAATGGACTGCACAGGATGCAATTAGGAGGAGAACTGGCTCTCCAGTGCCAGGGATAGGGCCTGCTGTGTTGTACTGGGAGGAACAATGGCTTTAATTAACTGGTTTTGAAGGACTTGGAGGAGGGGGAAGCGTTAGCGGGGTGTTAAAGGTCAGCCTGCTGCTTCCCACATCTCCCCTCCCTTGGGAGGAGAACAGGAGCAACAGGAAGAGAGAAAACCTGAAAAGACAAGCTGTGAACAGCAGCAGGGGTTGTGTTTGGGCTGCTCAGGGCAGTGCTGGTGTGTCCCCTGTTAAACCCGTGGTGTGTCCCAGCAAGGATCGCTCCCACTCACCCCCATGGCTGGGGCTGGTTCCAAAGCAACCCCACAGCTGCTGCATCCCTTCGTTCCTGCCTCTCTGGCTAATTCCATGGACTTCATGGCTCTGGCTGGTTCTGGGAACACCAATTCCCACGGGGAGTGGATGGACAGGGAAGTTATGTGGGGTTTGTCCCAGTTGTAACAATTTGCTGTAATCGACTTATGCTCTGGATGTGTTAAAATTATTTCTTTGGTGACATGGGAATGGCCATATGGCACTATTGAGTTGCTAGTACTTTAATTTAATAACCTCTCCAATAGTGGCTACCACGAACAATTATGTTGCAGAGTGATTTTGTGCACTTTTTAATTAAGACCTGCTTGCAGGAAAAAATCCTAATCCATTAGAGGTCGATTTATGCCTTGAAGCAAGGTCAATTTTTCTTTTCTTTCCTTAAATTGGTGCAAAGGTGGAACTTTCTCATTGTTACTGTGAGTAGCTTGGTTTTGCCTTTTATCTGTTTTTGATATCTGATCAGTGCTGCTCAAGACATGTGCTGGGCCTCCTAAGTTTTCCTTGTTTCTGGTCCACTGATGTCCCTTCCTCGTGAATAACGGGTTGTTCACTGTTCTACCATTTTCACACCTATTTTAACCCAGTGTCTCTTTTATACACGTACTTGCACACAGATGTAAAACATGTATGGGAAGATCTCAGTGTGTACAGGTCTCTTCAGTGGTGATCCTCATCCAGCCACCAATTTGCTGGTGAGGAGAAGCCTCACAGAGTTTCATAAAACAACTGGCAATCTGTAGTCACCCCTGGATTTGCAGGAATAACTGAACACCACAGTGGGCCCCCCCAACAGGTTTGCTCTGTGTCTTTAACTGGTTAAACCAAACCGTGATGAGGAGGACAGAATGTCTTTCTCTGGCTGTGTTTTCCAGCAGGACACTTCTGGAATTCCTCAGCAGGGCTCTCTTAGGGCCCTTAGAGATGTCCAGTCATGTCTGATGTGCTGGAGCAGATCTTGCTGCTAAAGTAACCTTGATAATCCCAGCCCCGCGAGGCTGCAGCACTGCCAGGGAGAGGCATGGACCAATTCCCTGCCAGCCCCGGGTTCCACAGCCCCTGCCAGGACAAAAATCACATCCACTTGCCAGGAATGTGTGAGTACACCTTAAAACCAAACCAACCAAACAAAAAACCCTCAACTTTTAAAGATGGAAATGGATGCAGAATGGACAGATCCCTGTCGGTGATCACGATGCAGGATCGATGCGTCCGAGTGAGGTTCTGGTTTTCTGAGGTTCAGGTTTCCCTGCACGGGTTTGAAGTGGGGGGTGTTGCACAATTAAGCTGTGCTGTGACAGTTTTTTGGTTGAATAACTCGAGGGCCAGCAGACACACCCCATCCCTGAGTGTGAATTCCAATGTGTGTAAAAACCCTCTGAATTTATGCAGTTATCTGTTGTAAACCCAGCAAACTGGAAGGGCCGGGGCAAAATATGATGGGCACGGGAAAAATGGAGAGAATAAAAAATAAGGTAAAAATCTCCCCTAAAGAGCAAGATCCTTTGAATTGGGCAAATTTCAACTCTCAGAGAATAACAGGGGTGCAGGAAGCCGAGCAGGAATTTGTGATTCAAAGTGCCTGTTGGAGGGGAGAGCAAAATTTGTTCGACCTGTGAACGCCCTGACTTTGAGTAAGCATCCATTTGCCTGACAGGCTGGAAAATGCCATCTCTGAAGAGTTTACCTTGTGTATCCTTCAGGGAGCGCAGGCACAGCTGGTGGGGGGCTTTGCTGAAATAAAAAGCCTCTGGCAAGTTCCTGCTCTGCAGGCAGTGATGCTCTTCAGAGCAGGGCAGGCTTGGGGAAAAGGCATGGAAAAGTAGCAGTTGGTTTGCAAAGACAGATAAAGTTGTTGCTCAGGAAGGGAGCTGCTGTTTTCTGTCCAGCTGCTGGTTTATCCTTCCCATCCTCTGCCTCTCACATAACAATATTGTGCTCTCTGGGGAGGTTGGGGTGGTTTTTTTGTGCTTTAGCTCTCCAAAGTTCAAGCTCCTCTTCTGGAACTTGCATTTAACCTTTAAGAAAGAAGCTGAAGTCTCTGTCTGTGCCCTTGAAGGATGGGGGCAGAGAGGGTAAGAAATATCACTGTGGCTGACTAAAGGCACCTTTAGCAGACTCTAACAAGGCATTTCATCTGAAGTGGGGAAAAAAGGGCCCTGAGTGGAAGTGACAGGGGCTCTAGAGGGGCAAAGGAATCTCTTGCCACAGTGACTAAAAGCCACGTTTAGGACAGGGATGACAGAAACGTGAGCTGGACAGGCAGTGTCCCTGTGGCCATGGGAGTCCACCCCTGGAAAAGATTCCAGGGGAGTGAAGGTCTGAGCAGTGCAGGTATGGAGAGAATAGAGCCCCGGTCACAGTGGCAGGAGGACTTTTCATAATGGATGAGAAGGTTATCAGGGGGTAATGCTAAGAGGAAATGCCATTTCCCCCTTCTTTTTTCCTGCCTTTCCTTTTTTATTCCCTATGTCTGCTGTGGCACAAATAGGGAATGTTGCATTTTCTTTTGAAACACCCAGAGGCAGAATGCTGGTCGTGATGCAGGTGGTTTGTCTGATGTAATAAAGGGAAGGAATTTGGTCTTTGTGAGGGTTTGGAGTGTTCTCTAGTGCCCAGCCTAGGCTAGTAACTCCTGAAGTGGTTGGTGGGAGAGAGATCTGCCCATAAATCATCCACCTTTAGCATCATTACTCTGATAGTAACCTTCAGACAGACCTTATCCGTGCTGAGTTGGAGCAGCTGATGATAATTTCTGTGTTTCAGTTGTTTAGGAATCAGGCAGTGCTGTCCTGATTTTACAGGTGGGAACTGAGGTACAAGCAGGAGACTGATTTTTCTGCAGTGTCAGAGGGAAAATCTGTGGTAGGGCAGGTCTTTAGGGTCAAGTAGTTGAGCTCTACCTGCTGAGGTCCTGCTGTTCAGCCTCCTGTGAGATCCATGTTCCCTGGAGCTGGAGGCCTTTGTTCATTCATCCTGTCAGGAGCTGCAGTTCCCTCACCAAAATCTTCCTCTCCACCTGTCACGTTGCTGTTCTGCTCAGCTCAGGATGGAGCCAAGGAAATCAGCTGTGTTTAATCAGATAGTTTGGCACAAACCTGTTGGTGGTGCTCCCATGTTGTATCATCCATCAAAAGGGCTGAAGAGGGGGTGGAATCATGGGATAATTGAAGTTGCTGGGACATGGGGGGTCAGATCTGCAGAGATCCATTGCAGTTGTATCTGCTCCCCACTTCAGTCTCAGCAAGAGTTACCTGCTTCTCTGTCACAAGAGCACTGCACCTCTTTGTAGAGCTATAATTGAGTTAGGAAGGTTACCATAGCAACCTCTGCAATTAATTAAAGTACTTGGGCATGGTAAGTTTATAGATGCAGAAAACATTTTCATATATAAATAGTGCAATCTGTTTATGCTCAAAGGATTTGCCCCGTTCCTATTTCTCTTCTCATCTCGAATGAGAAATTGGACTTTTTGGGGGGGTTTTGGAGGGTGTTTTTGTTTTTCATTTGAGGATTGATAAACCTGGGTGTTATTGCCCATGAACTGGGTGAATAAGTCTTTGCAGTGAAGATCTGCTGAGTGAGCACAGAGTGGGATGAGCCTCCCAGGGCAATCCAGGTCACTGTCCCCACAATCCCCTCTTGCCCCAGGGTGGGTAACTCAGGCACTCTGCTGGTTCTGCTGTCTCCTCGGGTCTGTGGTTCCACCCTAACAGGAGAGGACACCAGGGAACCTCTTGTCATCCTGGTCCCTGCTCTGCCACAGGCGAGATGTGTGCCCTTGGTGGAGGCAGTTGTGCCTGCACTGCAGTCCTGGCTCACTGTCCTGCTTTTGGGTATTTATTAGGGGCTCTGTTTTACAGAGGAGGGAAATCACACCCAGCAAGACAAGGCACTGCCCCTGTAACCTGTGCTTGGAGCTGAAAATGGAACAGGTGGGTCTCGGTAGTTTCCTTCTTGAAGCACTGAACTCAGATTTGGTTTATTCCCCTTTCAATGACAACATTGCCCCTCCTGTTTTTGACTCTGCAAGACGTTGGCTCTGTTGGACTGAGGGGACACTTCCCTGTGCTCTCTGTGGTCTGGTGTGTGTGTGTTCCTTTGCAGCAGCAGCTGAGAGATGATTTGAGAACTTGCTTATACCTTCTTTCTTTGAGTCACTTGGAACCAGCCACCAAGAGAGACAAGATGGATAGTGACCCAGATATAGCAGGGAATTGGTCTGTATTTCAGTTACTGAGATGGATCTGTACTATCTGAAACCCTGTAGGTGAAGGACAGTATAACTGAGAGCCCAAGAGAACATTTTAATACAGGATTTTAATCGAATCTGCCTGGTCAATAGAATTGTGCCTTTGTCAACTGTTTGCAAAATCAAAGGCACGGAATTGCTGCTGAGAGGTTGAGCTTTGTGCAGTCAGCACTGAAATGGTGCTCAAACACCATCAGCTTCCATTTTCTCTCCCTGCTCCTGCAGTTTGTTCATCAGAGTCATTATCAAAGCACAGAGCATAAACAAACCCCTTAGTCAAAGGCTTTCAGGATGTAATGTAACAAATTGTTCAGCATCACACGAACAGATGCTGCTCTGCACACTCAGAGCTTCCCAGGGAGGAGGGGAGAGGTGGGGGCTGCAGATCCAGAGGGGAGGGCGTTGGGAATCCCAGGGGAAGGGTGACCACTGGGCAGCTGGACACTCAGCACAGCAGCTATTCCAAAGCTTTTCTTCTCAGGGGTGGATTGCTGGGTTGCAAGGACTGCGTGCAGAACCTTGATGGTAGAATGGGAGATCTCTCTTAAATCTTGTGGGTTTATGATGTGGTAAAACTCTCTCTGGGCATGACAAGCTCAGCTGACAAGGGACATATTTATCTGTGTCTCGTTAAGAGGTAAGGGCCAGGTTGGACAAGCAGAACAGAGGAAAAAATAATAAACAAAGACAAAAACTCCAGTAGCAAGACAAGAAAAAAAACATTGTAGGTAGTTAATGGCAGAGGAACAGACTCAGCTTGGCAGATATCTAATGGAGGGCTGAGTTTTGAGCATGTTTTGTGTCTTCAGACTATTTGTCACTTATGGTTTTCAACTGGAACCTTTGGGAATGACTTGGATGAAGTTGTCAGGAACAACCCTAACAGTGACAATTCCTAGTTGTCCCTGAAGAAGTCCCTGAATTAAAGCTTGCTGCCATGTAGGGGACCCATTCTTGGTGGGATTTCTTGCACAGCCATCTCTGCGTTTCCTGGTGCTGGGAAGGTGCAGATTCCACTTCCCAGCACTGTTCCATTTCTTCCAATTATTCAGTTGTTTTATCATCATGTACTCAAATGCACTGGGGATTTCTAAATGGTGTGTAAAATGAACATCTGCCATTGGCAGGACTGGCACATCTGGAGCCATTAATTTTTCATTATTTCCCAGTGCTGGAGGTCAGATGTTGGCAATGTGGTAACGTAAGAGATTCCACTGGTGGGTTTAATGTCTCTGAAGCAGATAATTCTATTTACAGAAGTGTTTTGAGAAACCCAGACTGTGAGAGCTTGCTATAAATGCTTAGTTTCCTCATTACATTTATTTTTTAAGAATCAAGAATCCTGCAGAACTTAACCAAGTAGCAGCCCATTTATGACTTATAAAAGTTTTGGAAGCTGGATTATTTTTGTTATCTCTACTGTTTCATAGAGGGTTGTGCCAGGGTTTGCTCTCCCACACTCCTGCCTTTCACCTCCTTCCCATTTTAAGCAGGAGGAATCGCTTGCTGGCTTTAAGACAAGTTTGGAAGTTGAATGAGTATATTTAAATATATTAAATATGCAAAGCTGATCGCCTGTAAGGTACCTCTTTTTGCCACCTGTGCTAAACAATTAGTACTTTTATTTGGTACCAATGAGCAGGTCCCCTGACTCCATAAACACAGGGGCTCTCTCAGGGTGGAATTACACTCGTGCAGTAACAAATGATCAGTGAATTTGTAATTATGCACCTCACTCCTCTGCCCAGTGCTTTGATTTAAGGAACCTTCCAATGCCCGAGAATTCCACTCATGCCAGCAGTCGTTATCATTCCCTGCCACGGCAGGGGCTGCGTTATGGACTTGTTAAAGGGTGGCTTGGTCTCTCCTGGTGCACACATGCAAAGCAAATGTCACACAAAGGTCACCCAGCATCAGAATGCTTCACTGAAATGGATGTTGAATTTCAATGGGGTTCCTTGTTGGGGGTGGGGAAAAATATTAAGGGAGAAAGTTCGTGTTAATTCTCTTGGCATTTTCCTGCGTGTTGAGCAGCCTCACCTCGGGCTGGGCTTGGGGTCTGCACTGGGAATGGGGGGGACTCTGCAGAGCTGGGCGAGGGTCTGAACTGTTCCCTCCCTCACCCAGAAAGGAAAATACAGGGACAGGGAAGGCACAAGGGTAGAAGGGACCCAGCTGAGCCTCTGCAGGGCAGCAGGCAAAATTATGCGAATTTAGGGGGAGAGGAGAATGTCTCTGAAACACAGGGGGAAGTCCTGTGTGTGTTCACTTCCAGGTGCCGCCTCCTTGAGCCTTTTACTCAGCCCAATTCAACTGTGAATGTTCTTACTTTTATTTTCTTTTCTCAAGTTTAAATCGAGATTTTTCAGGACTGATTGGGGCAAGGTTTAAATTTGGATCCTCGGTGCCCAAAGGAGGAGAGCCTGGTGTGCTGCCTGAGCTCAGGTCTGTCTCAGTTCCATGTGTTGGGTACTGCTGACACGCTGCATTATTTTGGCTCATACTTGTCAAAATGCAAAGTGATTATTTCCAGCTCTGTTGGCAGAGGTGCTGTGGGGAACAGCAACGTGTGATTATCTGTGAGTCCTCTGTCAGCTCCATCCTGAAACCTGAGCAGAAGCAGTTTGCCATTTAGAGGGAGCATTTTGGGGGAGGCTTTTTACTATCTATTGCTAAGAGCCTGGAGGTTGAAGCAGAGATTTGTTCCCCTCCAGCTGTTAATCCAGCACTTGACATTTAATGACAAGCTTGGTCCTGGGTCTGTAAAATGAATTTATTATGTCTTCTTGGCAACTTCTCACTCATCTCCTCTCCGTGTGCCCCGTGTCCCCCTCTGTGCCAGATGCCAGCTTGATGCAGCAACAATCCCTGCTGGGGGGACTTGAGGTGAGAAAGGTTTCCAGGAGCAGAACTGGTGCTTTCCTCTACTTGTGTATGGACTGGAACACTTTGTCTTCTTGTAGGTCCAGAGATTCACCATCCCTGGAGGTTTTTAAACTGAGATTGGACGTGGCACTGAGTGCCATGATCTTGTAAACAGACTGGAGTTGGTCCAAGGGTTGGACTCAACGATCTCAGAGGTCTTTTCCAAGCCAATTGATTCTATGATTCTAAGATTTTCCTTGTTCCTTGGCATTTGGAATAGTTCAAGGACTCGCTCTCCTGCCTTGTGCCCCACACCTCAGTCCAGCTTCTGGCTGCCAGTCCAACAGTGGGTGTTCTCATGGCATTCCTGGGGAGTTGTCAGGGGCAGGATCTGGGAAATGGGAGAGCAAGTGCTCAGCCCATGGAGCTTTTGGTCTCTACAGAAACCTGGAAAGAGCAGCCACTTGGAAAAATGAGGAGCTGTATGCTCTGCCTGTGCTCAGGTTTCAGCTCCTGAGCAGCAGGAGGACGTTTGCTTATCACAAATGTTCAGTTCACACCAGACTTGTGTTATTTCTGCTGGGAAATCTGAGGCAAACCGAGCCAGTGTTTCCACAGCGTGGCAACGTGATGAGACTAAATGGCAGAACACTCACACTGTTGAATATTTAAATGGGTGTCAACTACTTTGGGAAAGGGTAAAAAAAACAAACCTCAACATGCTTTGTGTTGCTTTCCCTTGTGACTGGGGAAGAAGCTCATCAGTGGGTAACCTGGAGCACAGAGATGGCTTGGGCAGGGGCCCCAGTGGGATTGTTTTGCCTCTTAGTCAAGAGTCCAAATCTTTTCCAATTGCTGATGTTTATGGCCTGTCAAGGGTGATTCATGGTGTGTGGTGAATTAATTTATGGGAAATGGGCCTTGGTGCATTTCTCTTTACACAGATCTGTCCATTCCATTGGTAATTGCTGCAACAAAGCTCAGGCAGTCATGGGCTTATTGCTTTTCTTTGACCCAAGTCCACCTCCCTCAGGATCAGAAGTTTAGCACATGCCACTGAAGATATTCTGGATTTCTCTGCCACTCTTAGTCCTTGTCTGTCCTTTAGGGTTCTCTTCCTTGTAACCTCCTCAATGACAGACTGAAAGTGCATTGCAGTGTTGTTATTCCTACCACTCAGGATGTACCCCGTGGACTTGNTAATTAAAATAGAGTATTTAAATGTTCCGCATTTAAATATTCCATATTTAAAGTCCCAAAGGGCAGTAGAGCAGACAGTGAGACTGGGAAGCTGTGACATCTGCTGGGCAGTTGCTTGTTGTTTTCAGAGCTGTTTGAGGGCATCCTGTTTGATTTGTCCTGGCAGCCATAATATGCTTTACAGTGCCAAAGGTCTTGCAAATTCAGACTCAGAGCGTGCCTGGATGTGCTCAAAGTTGCTTGCAGGGAGAGTCTGGCTTCAAACAATCATCTGCATCCACCCTAAAGACAGAAATCTTTAGCAGCTGCACTTTGTTCCTCTTGCACTGAAGACAAGAGGAGCGTGGAGTGCTGAGGGCGAGGACACAGCCCTGTCCCTCTGCCAGCTCTTCTGAGCCTGGAGGGGACGTGGGGAGGCCCTGGGTTGACTCTGCCCTCAGGTCCAGGCACTCAGTGAGTGCCCAGGGTTTGTTCTTGGTGTTGGGCTCATCCTGCAGCATCACAGCACGAGGTTTTGCAGGGCAATGGCTCAAGCTCTGCACCCACAGCTTGTCCATGGGCTCAGCCAAGCTCTGAGCAGCAGGGCTGGCTGGAGAAGGCCAGCAGGCAAATGGGATGTGCTGGAGCACTGCCAGTTTAGGGTTGGAAACATTCTGGATTCGTGGATAGTTGGTGTTTGTATGGGAAGGTGTGGGGCTTGATGGCTCAGGGTGTGTTGGGGCTGTGTTGGTCACACAGTAAAGGGTGAAGGATGTTCACCTGGGTATCAAAATTCAGCCAAGCAAAAGAAAGGTAATAATCTGTCACCTCTGCTGCCTGTGTCAGGGTTCTTTATATCACTGCTCTTTTCCAGTCCTCCCTCTGTGATCTGTCTACTGCTCAACCCAGCCTGAGTGTGATATTCCCTCTTGAAATTGCTCTAGGTCAGAGAGAAAGTATCTACTCATTATTTCCTTATCTAAGCTGAGCTTTCCTAGTTATGAAACCCTGTAGTTCCTTCGAGATTAAGCTCTGACAACAGAGACACCCCCTTTAACTTCTGAGTATCCTGTTTCCCAAAGCTCTGCTGCTTTTCCACCTCCTCCAAGAGGAGTTAGGCTGGGAAGCACTTGAGAAGAGTTATTTTCCTTGTGTCTGGGGGGAAGCAGGCAGGCACCACCTGCCCGAACCACTGACTGTTTCCAGGCTTGTGCTGTAGATTGTATATTGAAATATTTTTCTTTGTATGTAACATATTTAATTAATACTATTTCCTTGATGGTCTTAAAGTCCCTTCCCAGCCACCCATCCAAATAATACAGACACTAATGACAGTAAATATGGTGTGGGCACGCTGACTTTGTGGCAATTAATGACCCCAGTCCTCTCCATTTCACCAGCCCTCTGGAGCTCACTCAGTTGAATTAATTGCACTGTATTAATTGGCCAATGCTGAGTGTGCTGGTTCCAAGGGTCCTGCAGAGCATCTCCAGTGCTTCCAGGGCAGGGGTGCAGCTTTCTGGCAGTGAGGGTGGCTGAGGTGTCTGGACAGTAGAGCCGCAGTGGCTGAGAACTCCCCCAAACCTCCTGGGTGCCCAAACCTCTCACTGGTTGCAGTTCAACCTCCCAAACCAAACTTTGGCAAGAGGCCTCCAAAAGACTCATCCTGAAGTCCATTGAAGACCTCAGTTTGGGTCTGAATGTGAGAATTAACATGTTTAAACTTTCTGATTGCCTTTCATTTCTGCTGGGATGTATCCCTTTAAGCCAGCCCTGGATCTCTGTTCCTTGAGGACTCAGTGTTTCAGTAGCCTGTAATATTAACAATTAATGCTTGGATTTCTAGGATGAGTTTACTCTAATTTGAATAAAAGGCCTCAAAGGAAGGGTCAATGAACTGTGAGGAATCAATCTTTCATAAGCAGTCTTTGGTTCTCATTGAAATATTGATGAATGACAAAGCTGTCCTGACAAGGCAGAGTTCAGCACAGAGGCCACTTGTGACAACACGACAAGGTTTCAAGAGCACACAAAGTGTCTAATTAAAGGCAGAGCACAGAGTGGGAGCAGAAGGAGACGGGGCCAGTCCATTCCCTGAGTGTTCCTGGAGCCTTAATCCGATGTGACTGTGCAGTGCACGAGGCTCTTTCTGGGTCCAGGCTGACAAAGGCTGCCCAGAGAACACAAGTGTGGGGGAAGCGAACAGAAACAACTCTTTTAAACTTTTTTTTTTTTTTTGGTGTTTCTTAGCTTGATGGATGATGAGCAGAAAAGTTCTGAAGGGGTGAATGCATTTAACCTAATTTAGGCTTTGCACAGAGGGAGGGGTGTGTGGTCAGTCTTTTATATACACACCATGTGAAGTAAAATAACTGTTGTGGGTTGTTAAACTTTCGTGATGTAGGAAAATGTTCCTTCTTTTGGAAGAAAGTTGCTCAAGTCACTCATTATTTCTGCAACTGAATTGAGAATAGAAATAACTTATTTTGAATCCCAGCTCCTGTGGATTTTCTTCACATGGCTCCTACAGATGTGTCCAGCTGTGTAACTGTGCATAATGGGACAGGTCAATAATTCTGCCCAGCCCACAATCTCTTAGCCTGTGCACCATGGCTTTAAATGCATTTTGCCTTGTAAAAAGAAAGAAAAATATGGTTAATAGCTTTAAAATCTCATCTCAATTTAAAAATGTGCTTTTCATCCACTGAGTAGTCCCACAGATAAAATACAAACTGTGAGAGGTTTTCAGCTTCAACACTGCAAAGTGTTTGCAAGGCAAGTAAATGTGACAAAGTGAACTCCACTTAAGCCCTTGCTGGGAAAACCAGTATGGTCTGTGCTCTGATTGCTGTGTTTTGGGCTTCCTGAAAATCCCTCTTCTTGCTGGGTATTTTGCACAGGGTTCTTTTCCTCTCCCAGTGAAATTTGGTCCAATTTAACCTGAGGTGTTACGCTCTCAGAGCAGCTCTAGAATTTTCCCTGCCTGCCTTTGCAGCAGGAATTAACAGGTCTGGCTGCCAACAGGGTGCCACTCCTGGAGGTCAGGGATGGAAGGAAAGTTTGGGAAGGACCTGCTGGATGTGTGCCTCTCTGGAGCTGCCTGGAGAAGGAACCACTGCTGAACATTCCTGGCACACCATCATGTGCCTTGGCCACGACTCAGTTGGGTTGTCCTGCCTTTCATCCTGCCCATCCAAGGGAATCCTGTTCCCCCCTTATCCAGGAGCCCCTGCCATAATCCTGTGCCCCTGGGATGTGTGCCAGGATGTTTTTAAGGTGCTTTGCCCCTGACTTGTGTGTTCATCTTACTTGTTATGTGATTGATTTCAGTCATAGGGCCAGAAATGCCCTTTCAAACCTCCACTGCTTCAGGGAAAACACAGACACAAATCATCCCCCAAAACAAAAAGGTCAACTAGCATTGAATTAGTTCATTTGCAGAACTCCGTGGAATTAGAAATGTACTCTTAAATTGCTTCTTGATTGAAGACTTTTGCCTCATTAATCCTGAACAACCTCTGAACACCACTGAGAGGAACGAGGGAGGCTGCAGAGCCCTGGCACAGGCTGAGCCACAGAGGGAACAGGCTGCCCACACGTTTCTTCCTAGAAGTAAATTAATGGGATGCAGCACACTTGGTCCCAGTGACTCCCTCCTGCTGCCACTCATGTGGGAGTTTTCTCATCTGGTTTTCTCCTGGATTCTCACATTTGCTGATGTCTGTGCACGGTGCCATTTGAGCTCTCATGGGGCAAAGGGCTCCTGGTGAACCGACAGCGCTTGAAGTGTTGGCCAGTTTGGAATTACTGCCAGCTTGATACTGCGGGATGATTTGATTTCTTCATGCTGATTATGAAGATATTCTCCTCTCCCGTCCCCTACACTCCCCTTACCTCTGTTTGGGTGTCTCTCTGAGCCAAACACTGCACCTGGCTCTGCTCATGGAAACAGCAGATGAACTGTGGGACATTATCGCTCTGATCTTTGTCTGTCCTCCCCCACCTCAACGAGTGCTGTTTATGCCCCTGACCTGGAGCTGGGAGTGTAAATTAGCCTGGAAACCTTCAGCTCTGGGACCAGGGCTTGTTTTGTTTGCTTTTCTTTTTTCTTAAACTGCTTTGTAAAACACCTCAGAGCATTTTGGGTGCTGTTACAATAATGAAGATAATGAGGCAACTTCCCTTGTTAGTGATAAAAAAAGAATCCTTCAAGCATTGGGAAAGATTGGAGGGAGTTATTACCTTCTCTTGCCACATATCCATAGGCAGCAGGAGCATTCACTTGGCCTGTCAGGAAGTCAAGGAAGGGCCTTTCTTCCCATGTGTTTCCCACCTCCCACATTCCTGTGGCATCAGCACAGCCCCGTGTGTTGCTTCCCTCTCTGTCTGCCCAGGTAACACCCCCCTCCCCTTTCTCCTTTTTATTAATGTCAAAAGACATTTTCAGCCCTGCAGGGGCCAGGCAGCATTACTGTCTGGGCTTATGTCGAGTTATTAATTTAAGCAAAAAATTTCAATTTCAGATAGCCTGGGGTGAGTCTCCGGCACTGGCAGCCCCTCATCATTCCAGTGTGTCCCCAGGAATAACCTTTGGCTGCCTCATTACCTCTGTGCATGTGGAACAGCAGCAGGTGCTGGAGACTACAATGAGCATGGGGGAAATCAGGGCATGGCTCTCTAGGGTATTTTACAGTGGATTCCTCACCTGGTTAGAAAAACGACAGGCAGCCTGGAACTTGTTCTTCAAGGAGTGTCGNNNNGGGATGTGCTAGGGGGGGGTGGGGGGGGGGGGGGAGAAATGCGCTTTTAAAGACCAACACCCATTTTTGGTACCCATCTCTGTAAACTGCAGTGAAGGGCTTTAATGAGGCTGCTGTTTGCAAAGAGCTTCTCTGAGTGTATTACAAGGCAAGGAGTATTAAAAGGAAAAGTAATTAGTGAAGGACAAAATGCAAGGAGGGAAAATCACAGCACCTTTCCCTGAGTCAGATTTTAATTGAATTTCTGTGAAGCAAAACCGTGAAGTTCTTTCCCCATAAATGTTAAATGCAGAGGTTTCACCACTGTAACAACCCTATAAATTAGTTTGATCATAACAAATCCTTTAAGGAACAACTGTCGTTCCTCAGAAAGTTTGTAAATCAAGCTGAAGCTTAATGTACTTTTTCTTCCCTTGAATTTTAATACTATGGGTGTTTCCAGAAACCCAGGATCTCTGCTGCTTGTTTCCAACTCAGTCCCAGCTCCCTGAATGTGACAGAGATCATGATAATGAGCAGTAAATAATTGTTAGCCGTGGGCAAGTGTAAGCAGCAAACCCAAATGTTTCCAGGTAATGAGAGGGAGAATACAGCTGTAAATACACAAAATGGGGATGAAGAAATTGAGGGTCCTACTTTGAGAAGCATTTGCCACCCACAGATGGGATGACATTTCTCAAAAGCCCTCAGCTGCTAATTAGCACCTTTTAAAAGTCATCCTTTTCTCCCCAGACGTCCCAGCAGCTCCCAGGAGTGATCCCAGGGGTTCGTGTGCTCCTCAGTGATGTGTCATGGGGAGGCTTGGATTTGTGCTTTTGCAAGGGCTGTGACATGGACCTCCTGAGGTGTAGGCAAAGCTGCTCCTTCAGGGTGTGTGTGGGTTTAAGGTCTGTTCTTGTCGTTGTAGTTGTTGCTTCAGAAACTGTCCAGAGCTTGAGGATGTGAGAGGATGAGGGGGCTTGTGACAGCTTAGAGGAGAGAAGTGTTTTTGTGGGGAAGGGAGTGTCTTTATTTTTTAAAATTATTATTATTATTTAAATTTTTACCCTAGTGTTGATTTAGACATCTGCATTGGAAAACTTGATACACTCTGACAACCCCCAGTCAACACCGGGCACCTGAACGTGGATGTGCCCACGTTGGATGGATGCAATTCATGGCATTCAGAACTAAAGGAGTTGCAAAGAGTGTTTTTGTCCTGCCTCAGAGTCTGATTCTGGTGGCTGAGCTCAGCAGAGGCACCGTGGTGGCACAGGGAGCAGTGGTTTGAGTGCTGCTGAAGACACTTGTGCTGTGGGGACGGCAGAGCTGCTCTCCCCAGGTTCCTGGAAAGACTTGAATAATCAAATGGGTCATTTCTGCTCAATTGCTGTAATTTATTGTCCCACTGAATCCACATTTTCTGAATGTTAATGAAAAAAAAATACCTATCACGTCAGCTCATGCCACTCTGCTTTATGACCTTATTAAATCTTACACTTTCTTATCCTGTGGTGACAATTTGTGGAGGACAGGACAGGGCTCCTTCCCACACCAGCCCTGCCGTGAACACTCAGCTGTCACAGGGCCAGGCTGGATGATTTAGACCAAATGAACAGTCCTGAGAGGGATTTTTACACTCCTGACAGGATTATATAACAAGAGAAAGGCCATTAACAAATACAAAGGAATAAGCAGGAGGGAGAAGGCGGGTGACAAATGGGGAAGTAAATCTTTAGATCTGTCACTTGGTAATAAAATAACCTTCATGGGAAGATTTAATGAGCTGGTTATCCCACTGAAATAGAGGGAAGTACTGACATCCTGAATTTCCCCGGGGGTTTGGGCACCAGACTTACCTGCTTACCTGTGTGGGGTGTGGTGTGGGCTCTCACTACTGGGATGTTTGTGCCTCTAAAAGCAGCCCAGCACAGGAATGTCAGGGTCTGCAGGGTCTGCCCTCCCTGCAGGGGTGCAGAGACACCCAAGGGCTGCAGGAGATGCCAATGCTTCATTTTTACACAGTCCCACAGAGCTGGTGTTCCTTTTTTCCCCTCCTGTGAGAATATTGTCTTGTCTCTCTCCCTGATTTCAGCTGCCCTTCTGCCTAATTCTGTAGCAAAATCAAACTCACAGCAAGTGTGGTGAGGAGCTGAGAGCCCTAATGCACAACCAGGTCTGGGCTGCCACTGGTGATTCCAAAAAAAACCCAACTCTTCCAATGTTTCTGATATAAGGAACCCAATTCTTTAAAGGACTTGATTTTGAACTCTGAAGATGTTTTTAAGAGGCTGTGATTTGTTTGTGTGTTTTCCTAACGTAGTTTTCTGCAGGACTTTAGGCAGTGACCGTGATTTAAGGCTTGACTCTGAAAGTGGATGCTGTTATTTAATGAGTAAAGATGATGGGGTGGGGGTGGAGGGAAACAGAGAAACGAAATCAAAATAAGGGAAAATAGCCTTGAAGTTGTGATAAGTATTGGAAAAAAACCCACAAAAAATAAAAAAAACCCCAAAAACCCAAACAAAAGAACCCCAACCAACCAAAAAACAAACAAAAACAAAAAACAAAAACAAAACCACACCCAAAACCAACCAAACAAAAACAAACAAACAAAAACCAAACAAACAAAAAACCAAAAAACCCCAAAAAAACCCAAAACAAAACAAAAAACCCACCACAAAATAAAAAACAAAACAATATCTTAGAAGAAGGGAAAAAATGTCAAAAAACTCAAACTTGCTCAGAACAGAAGAGCAGATTGGGATTTATTCAGTTTGGTTTAAATTAGTCTGGGGTGTTTGTAACCAGGAGTTCTCTCCAGTGTCGCCTCCTGTCACAACAGAAGGGTTACAGGATTTGAGTCAGCAACCAAATGGCCTTAAAACACAACAAAAAAATAAACACAATCAGGGGGAGAATCTTCCCCTCTCCATCTTTTCTCTGTCACCAGCCAAAGCCACACGTTCTGTACCAGCTCCAGGAGACTCCTGGGCCAACCAGGGGGCCCCCGGGCAGGTTTGGTGGCACCAAACAAGTCTGGGAGCTGGGCAGTGCCCCGTGGCTGGGAAGGCAGCTCAAGGCTCTGTTATTCCCTACAGGTTCTGTACTTTCTCCTCCAAAATTCTGGGCAGGACTGAGAATCAGCCAGGGCTGTGTGTTGTGGGCTGGGCTGGATGGGTCAGCACCACCTTTCAGGGACTGTGACCTGATTTGTACTAAATATTTGCTTCACAAGAAGCCTTTGGTCTGCAGGAGGATGTTAAAAGTTACAGGATCTGGTGAAGCTTCACCTTGCTAGAAGAATTCAGTTGTGTTGGAGTTTTGGGAATGGAACAGGAGCTTTGTAGTTTGATGTTCAAGGTCTTATTTACGAGGTGTCAGTTCAATTATTGCCAGTAACATTTTTCTACTTCAAGCCTAAGTGGAAGTGATACTTTGCTTAATGTAATCGTTCAGAACTGTTTGAAAATTGAATCCTTTTTATAAAGTAATTTCTTAACAACAGGTGATGTTTGGTCCTGCCTTTGTGCTGGAAATATTACCTTGGTTTTTTGGTGATTCCAGAATGGCTGAGATATCCCAGACCAGGCTATCCTTTTCCATTCTAGCAGCAGCCTCTTCTTGCAGGAGAATTTCTGAGTGGCTGTTCCTTAAATCACAGCGCTGTGAACTCCTTACAGTAACAGGCATTATTTCCCTGCAACCATAATTAATCATGAGCAGTTTTGCAAAGACTGTCAAAGGCAGTTAATGTGACAGTCCTGGTTGTTATAAAAGGTGCCCATTACAGTATCTGGTGTTTGGGATCTTGGGTGAGAACAACTTAAATGCAGGTCATAAAGTGTTTGAAGGGTGTCTGGATTTATAACACCTGGCACTGCTTCTCTCTGTGGACTAATAGTTGCTAATAATTCATGTTATTATACCCCACTTAAGGGGAGTGCCATACCCAGGAGTAGGGTTGCACATATGTTCTGACAAAATAAATAAATGAGGTGAAATACCTTCAATCAGAATTTAGGGTAGATGTAATTGGTTGTAGTCTAGACTAGTACAAGAGCAGTTTCCATGTTGTCAGTAAAGGTAAACCTCAGTTCTGGTCCTATTCCTATAGATTTTAATGTTTTTTTTCTGGAAAAAAGGTGCCCAGTACACCATTTTCCAGCACAAACTCCCCTACAAGGCTCCCCATAAACCAGCAAAGCATCCCAGAGTGCTCCTACCAGAACAGCTTCTTTCATCACAGAAATGAATGTGCCACTCGGACAGTGACCCAGGTGTCAGTAAAAGACTCTTTATTCATAAATAACTGATATGCAGGAATTCCCATCTGTACATTTCCCTCCAAAAGGCCGGGGCCATACAGTTCTGCAAACCCTACAGAAAACATCCAAACTGGCCAGGGTTACTCTCTCAGTACAATATAACACAGCTGGTTGGCATTACCAAATATATATATGTATATATATTTATATATGTACATGTGCTGAAAAAAAAGAAGCCAGTGCAGCCTTTTCCAAGGAGTCTTTCCCAAGTATTTTACTGTACAACATTCAGAATTTACATTGATAGAACAAGGCACAGAAAGTGTGGTATGAAGCCAAGGCCATGCTTTTGATTTCATGTTCTGTCTCTCGTCCCTACTCCTTCAGCTTCATACTAAAGAAAGCGTTCAAACCTCTGCTCTTTATTCAGTTCCAAACACACTGGACCCGGGGGAGGGAAGGATGCTCAGTCAAAGGAGCCAAGAACCAACGTTTTCAGAACCTATTCATTGAAAAAATAAAGGAGCAGAAGAGAAAATAGGTCTCTCTAGAGGAACACTTGTGAGTTTTCCTCCTTTTTTTTTTTTTTAAATAACTTATATTTTGTGTGATTAGGTTGAAGTTCCCCCTCCTCTTTTTGCCAAAGGGCTGGTCAAGAGTTTTAGAAGTTGAGAATGCCGTGGGGATTTTTGTGTTTTGTTAGCTCTTGTCATGTCTAACTCTGTTCTGAGTCTCACCAGTGTCAAATTTTACTTCATCCAAATCAACAGAAGGTGCACACTTGAGGTTTTTGGACCCGTGTAGCAACAGGGCTCAGAGTCACAGTGGGATGAATTGGATTAAGAGGTGGGAGGAGGCAACTCCATCTCCCAAGTCAGAAACTCTGTGATGTCGGTTTGCTGTTCCCAAATCTATACCAGAAGTATGTATATTTGAGGTATATATTTGGGGGTGTATGCACTGCTTAGTGATGCAGTCAGGGGACTCTGTGAGGTCCAGGAATGGGGGCTGGCTTTCAGTGGAAAGGATGCAAAAAATAAAGATCAAAATCTACAGCTTCACACAAAAATATCCCTCCCTCCCCCTCCGACTGCAGCGGGAAACCGAAGGAATCGACTGTAAAGGTGTCACCACCACAGAGTTAACACTCCAGATTTCAGGGTGGGGTGTACCAGGTGTTTAGATGTTCCAAACTGCAAACCCAAAGTGTCAGTCAGCTCTGTGTGAGGATTTGGGAGGGAACACTCCCCTTCCCTGTGGCAGATCCCCTGGCTGTGAGAGCCGTGTCCTCCTCTCCTGCCGCGCCACAAAAAGCTCAAGCCAGGCTTGGTGCAGAACACCCTGGAGTTCTTTTGGTGCTACACATTCCCTTTGGGGTTTAGACAGTAAGATTTATGTAGAGAGACCAGGTAACAGAGGGGTTTGACATCTCCTCAGATCTGCAGAAGGACATTCTGGACCAAGGTTTTCACACCGGGGCGGACGAACGAAGCAGCTGCTGCCACGAGCACGGCTCTACGGGAGGGGAGGCTCTAACCTGGGCACAGCACAGCACAGATCAGGGACAGGTCAGCTAAAACCCTGTCCCCTGGCTACGTTTCACAAGTGACTTCAGCTCTAGTTACCCTGTGACACGAGGTGAGGACGCTGCCCACGAGTCCTGGCTCGTCTGGGTTCCCTTGTAAAGCACAAACCAGTCAAGACAACTCAACAGCTCAGTTAAAGCAGCTTTTGCAATAGCTTGAAAATTACAATACACCCCCTACCCACCCGAGCCCCAGACAAGAAACACTAGTAGAATCTGTACTATTCACCTCTAATACAAAAAATATAGTGGCAAATTCCTAGACATTTATTTTATTTTTGGACAGAACAGTGAACACAGATATGGACAGGCTTTTCCTTTACTTGTGGCAATGGGCAGAACACGAGTTCTGCCTCCTGCACTGAGGCCACTGTTCCTGTCACGCTGTCCTCTAAGTGAGTCTTTAGTCTTGGAGTGATCCAGTTATTTTTGTCTGTGTTGGAGAGGAGATTTTTGCTACCATTTCTGCTGGTATTGGTGATGAGAGAAAAGGCAGGACTGTGTGTTACTAGTAAATGGTTTGCCAGCACATTGAGTGTTATTTGTGGCTACAGGTGTTGTGTGTTTTAAGTTACTGTGTTTGCTCAGGAATCCTTGAAGTGATTTTAACTAGACCATCATTATTCGTCCAGGAAAGGACAGAGGTGCCATTTCACTGCTGCCCTGGAACACCCTCCAGGCTCTGCTGCAACAAGAATAGTGCTGAGGGAGTAATTTCACCAAACCACAGCCCAGAAATGAGCAACCCCCAGAAAACATCCTTCAGCAGGTTTAACATGGCAAAGGCTCTGGGGGAGTAATTCTCACCATCTCCGTTGTGTAATAAGTGGAGAAATTCCTGGGGATTGGTGAAATTAGAGAAAAGCCAGAAAGACAACTCTTGAGATCATTTACACTTGGTAAGGGCTTGGAAAACTAATTTCCTGTTTTCCACTCAGTTAATTACCATCCAAGAACTAATGCAGCTCTTTGCTTAAATCTGTGTTTTATAGGCAGAAATAGCCTGGGAAACAGAAGATTGAACTCGTGACCAGAAGCCCAGCGTGGTTCCCCCCTTGTTTTAGCTCAGTGTGCACACAAAGCTGTACTTTTTGTAGTGGAAAATATGATCTGGAATTGATGGGTTACTGAATGTGTTAACACTCAGAGAGCACCATCTTTCAAGTGGGGAAAAAGGAATGGCCTTGTGGTGTGGTGGGAATACCCTGGAGTCCTGCAGGGTCCCTGTTTGGGTGATTTATGCTGAATGAGCTCCTCTTGAACCTGCCAAAAATCAGCAATGCCCAGAGAGGGGGAGACCACTTGTTGCCAGAGATAAAAATAATAACAAGCCCAGTTCCCTGTATTTTAAGAGAATTGTGTTGATATTTTTTCACCTATTACAAAGAGCCCAATAAACTTTTTGTGGGAGTTCAGGGTTGCACAGACTGTGAGTGAGCTTTATGGTGCTGGGGGGAGCTGGGATTGCACGTTGTGCTGACACGACTCTAAGTCATTTTTAAAATGCAACTATTAGTCTTAAATGACTCACAGCACAGAAATACCTGGGCAAAGTGCTTAGGAAGATGAAAATATATTAGAGCAGATTCTTTGGTGAGGTAAAATCCAAATGGCTGTTTCACCTGATCAGGCTTGAGGCAGCCAGCTGGAATCTAAAGTGTGTCAAATTGCATTTCTCTTACTTTCTAGTTCGTGAAAATTGTTTTTCAAATGCAATAATTTATAAAACAGAAGAAAGGAATATGTTTTTAGGTTCTGGCCTCTAATTCTGCTTTATGTGCTCCTTCTACATCTGTATTTTGGATCAAATTATATATGTATATAGATTTCCAAAATCCCATTTAAGACAAAGGGAGAAAGGAAATGTGGGACATTTCTGGCTCACATGAACAATCCAAGGGTACAAAAAGAGTCAGGAATAGGTAGAAAAACTCAAGAGTTGTTGATCAAAGTTTAAGATCAGTAACAAAGAAGCTGCTTTAGCCAAAGTGAATTAAAACCAGGGAGCAGAACCTAAAGGGCAACACCAAACTCAGCCACGAAGGACCAGTTTCCTCTCTGGCATTGTCAGATTCAGACACTTACTCCCTTCCAGCCCATTCACTCAGCCTGGCCTGCCTGGGCTTTTGGATGGCACCAGCATTTTGGGGGACCCCAGCTCAGAGCAGATCTCCTCCTGGAGAGAGGCTGGGCTTGGTTTCCCAGACAACTCCAGCTCACAAACTCTGCCACTTTTCCCTGGGTGCCATTCCTTATTTTGTCTTCTCCTAATTCCTGACATTTCGTCCGATGAAGAACAGGTTTGTGAGGAGGAGGAGGACTGGCAGTTACTAGAAATATCATTCCAACCCAGATAGAACCATGTGCTGCTAAAAACAGGGACAGGCTGCTGCCAAATCAGCTGCTGTTTGTGCCTCGGCCCCAAAGCTGCTCGCAGCCAATTCTGCTTCCCCTGCAAACAGGGAGCAGCATGTCAGGCTCTATGAAATCCTGAAGTGCAGGAAATGATTGCAGAAGTCTCGGGATTTACAAGTCCCAGGCTATTCCAGCCTGCTGAGCTGGGAAGGCAATGGCATTTGCAGTTTCAGAGCAGCAGGAACGAGTCAAGAGTTGTTGTTCAGCCTTTTCAGACCTGGGTAAAGAATACTTGCAGATAATTCCAGCTCTGCACACCGTGCCTACCCCGTGGCCTGTTGTGCTGCTCTTGGCCAAATACAAGGGGGGGGAAAAAAGCCCCCAAATGCCTGGTTTTAGTTTCTTTCATTTCCATAAAGCTCCTGAAACCTCATTTCTGGTCCTGCTTTATCCTGATTGTGCTCCTGTTGCCCACACTGACCTAACGAGCATCTTGGCTAATTGGAAAGGAGATGAGTGAAAATAATGGTTAAATTTGGCTCAGTACCAGTTCCACCAGGCCCCTCCCTCACAGTGACAGCTCTTTTTGGTTCTGTTGAAGTAATGTATTAGATTTGTATGAAATGCATAAAAAATAAGGAGAATTCTCTAGCTGGATTCTGATTGTGGTGGAAAATGCAATTTGTAGCTAAACAAAGTGTAACACAGCCAGTTTTATATCCTGTGAAACTCCCAAACTGTACAATGAAATCAAGCCCATTTTTGGCAGTGCCACGTGGGGTTTAATTGTTTCAATCTAAAACCAACCCAAAACTTAGCTGTGCTGATTAACTTCACCTTTACTCAGTTTAGCCCCAGAACAGGAGGGAATTAAAAAAAAATGTATAGACTTGCTAAAATAGGGCTGGAAATTTCCTGCCTGTTATTTGGTTATTTAAATCCACTCCCAAAGAAACAGTTTCTGACAAAGTCAGAGTTTGCAGACCAAGAAAATGAGAAAATTCCTCTTGTGTTTGCAACACCACAATTTCACAGAGAAGGGTTTTGATCTGCAATGTTGGGAACAGAGCAGGCAGGAAAGCTCTGCAGCAAATGTACATTCATTAAGGGACTGAACTTTTAAAAGAAATTGTCTGGAATACAAATGATATGGAATAACTACGAGATCTTCTACTTCCTCAAACATCTGAACAGGATAAGGCCAAATTGTCAGTTCTCCTGTAGCAGACATAAAGTGACAACGTGATGCTCTCAAATGGGATTTTAAACCACTCTTGAAGTGACAAACCTTTAAACCAGGATTAACCTCCAGTGGCTCTAAACATCCAGCATCATCTTTGTTGCTTTTCACTGGGCATTATATCAGCATTACTGTTCCTAAATACATATTGTCATAACATTTACCTTCTATGGCTCTGTATCTTCTTCCTGCCCTGGGACTGACAGATGTGTAGTTTAGTTTTGGGACTTTAACAGGTGAATCTGAAACAGGGGAGGACAGGGGCAAGCTTGTTTTCCTTTTAACCAGGTGATTTTTAGTAGGGCTGCTTCTGGTCCTCCCACTGGAAACTGCTCCTTGGGATGAGAGTTTCCACCCCCAGGGGCAGAATCCCTTCTCTCCACCCTGCCCGAGGAACCTCCAGCATCAGAGTCCCAGAGTCCTGCAGTGGGGAGAGGGACTAAAATCTGTTTTGTGGGATGAGAATTTCCACCCCCATGGGGAGAATCCCTTCTCTCCACTCTGCCCAAGGAACCTCCAGCATCAGAGTCCCAGAGTCCTGCAGTGGGGAGAGGGACTAAAGCCCGTTCTGGCGGCTGTAGTTGAAGTCTGGCTCCTCCAGCTCAGTCTCTGTGACATCTGAGACCTTGCAGTGTGTCCTCCCAATCTCCTCCAGGGCACAGGCCAGCGAGTCCAGGTCCCCGTCGTGCTGGTGTCGCGCTTCCCACAGGTCCAGGATGACGGCAGAGGGGCTGCTTTGGGTGGCAAAGTAGGAGAGATTCCTGGAAAAGGGCAGGGAAAAGAGAGGGGAAAAGGATGAGGAACAGCTGCCATCAGTGCCCAGCGCTATCCACGTGGCTGCAAATCAAAAATCCTTCAGCAAGGGGTGAGAGGAGGAGCTCTGGAGAGGACACAAACACACACTGGGGCATTTATTCTTCAAGTGCTTGGTTGGGGCAGAGGGAGAATGAAGTGGGCTGTGCCAAGGGACAGGAGTGCCGGGCAGCAGCACCAGCCCATGGAGTGGAGAGAACAGCCTGGGAGAGCATCACTGGGAAATTTAGCAAGGATTTGACAGGGAGAGGATTTATGTAACTTGAATTGATGCTCGTGGTTATGTAAAGACCTGACATCTTTTAGTTTGTGAATTTGTATTTTATTAATACCCTCTTCGGGGGTGCTGCTTGCAAAGGATTTGGTAAAACAAAGTGTTTATCATAAACACTTTTTTCTTCGGCTCTCATGGGGTTTATTGAGGTTTCTGTGCACAGCAACAAGTCAATGGAAAGTTCGTTTGCCTGATTTAAGTATTTCTGTGGTCTCTTGGGAACATATTTATGGCTTTTGTGACAGTCAGAAAGTATTTCTGTGAGTGATTTCCACCGCCAATTTAATTTAGCGAAGCGGAAAACAGCAAAGTAAGGAGCAAATTGGTTTTTACAGCATCTTTCAGTTTTAATAATCATAATATTATTACTCCTAACAGCAGAGCATGACTGTCTTTTTTAACTATGCCTTTTCCTTAAAAAAAAAAAAAATCTGCAATATTCCTTTTGGAATACTAAGTACATCAATAGGAGCCCAGGCAACAGGTCATAGGTTCTTTTGAGAGAACATGCAGACTCCTAAGTCCTTTAAAACAGTGTTTCTATAGCAGACAAGAGTGCTAGTGCCCTTCCACAGCCTTGGACTTCAGCAAGACCTCACTCTTAGTCTTCACCAAGACCTCACTTTTGTGGGTAATGAAAAGGTCCAGTCCAGAACAAAGAACTGCCCTTCAAAACCAATGTGGGTGGGTCAGAGAAGGGAGAAGTTCCTGTTCTCAGCACTATTTGTATATAAAATTAAGCACAATCTCCACCCCACCCATCACTCTGCACACACCTTTAACCCCAGCAAACAGCCAGCCCCCACAAGAGCCAGCCAGCCTCCTTTCCCAGGGAGAGGTGCCCTTCTCCAGGCACCTGCCCTTACCTGTTGATGCTGTTTTTCTGTGCCAGCATCTGCCAGTCCTTGCCCTTGGCACTGGGCGTGTCGAAGGTGGCACAGATCCTCTGCCTGATGGAGAAGGGGATTTTGAAAGCCTTGGGGCCCACCTGGGCAGGGAAGTTGCTGTCATCATGTGCAAAGAACGTGATGGTTTCTCTCTCACTCTGCACGGAGTGGAAAAGCAAAGCAGTTGGAGGAAGGATCAAACCCAAGCCAGAGAACCCTCCTGCAGCTTGTAGAATTGCCAGAAAATTAAATAGCTAAGAGGTGGGTTTTTCTGTTTGTTTGTGAAGGAGCTCCTAGAGCATCATAAGGACTTACATACAAAAACGTTTAAAATAGTCTTATTTTCCTTCTACAAGTTTTCTTATTTGGTTATTTTTGTCTCGCAGATGAAGTCGAATAGAGCAGCGATGGGTTTCTAAATCTTTAATTGCTCCAGCCTAAAATATGGACACACAAATCTCTCATTTGTTTTTTATCTATAAGCACCTCAGTTCTCCCAAACTCTTTGGAATTCAGGTCCTCTGTAGATGTGGCCCACCTTTTGCTGTGGAAGAACACCAGTCTCGTGTGCCAGAGCCCCCTCTGAGTGCAGCGCAGCATCAATATTAACTGACAGTGGTGGTGTAGCCTCTTCATGGAACATTTATGACACATCCCCAGAGCCATCCATGCACAGCAATAGGTGCTGGAGATACATCAGCTGTGCCTGGTTCTATTCAATATGCAGAAGAGCAGTGGATTTCCATCCCCTGCACGTGTGAGATAAGCGGCAGCGACCTGGGCAGCTCCGGGAATTGTGTCCCAATGAGCAACTCGAGTGAGCAGTTGTTAGTTATACATTTATTGTGCAGTCAAATTATCCTCACTTTTCAATCACTGTTGGAGAGAGGCATGAGAAAGCCTTCTGCACTAGCAAATTTGTTTGAAGGCAGGGCTGTGACACACTCTGGGGATTTGTGTATGGATGGGACCCATGAAAAATAGAGTGAGGGAAAACAAGGCAGAAGCAACATTGCATTGAGACAGAGAGAGAAGAACAGAGGATTCTTACGAAGGACCAGTAAAGGACTAGAAAAAGGCTTGGCCATATTCTGAGGATTTGTCATACAGGAGGATGTTTGTGGTTCTCTTGTCCAGCTGCTGTATCCTCTGCACTGAGCATTCAGCAGTGGGTGCAGAGCTTTAATCTAGAACTCTTAATCTGGATTAATCAATGAGGATTCTCAAAAACCTAAAAACAAGCAGCTGAAGTTTTCACTGCAGTAGCACAGATCTCCAGCCTGCTTGACCACAGGTTTGATTCCCTCTACCTGTGAGCAAAACCCCAGTCCCCACTGTGTGTACCTGTGTCCAACTCAATGCTCTTGCAAGAACCCACCAACCCAAATATTAATTATTTTCTAGTGTTGTGGAATCTCTGTGCTTTGATTTCTGCCAGAAAGGGATTCTGTAAGGCTTTGTGGGCTGGCTACAGCTTTAAACAGAGACTGCACAGAGAGAGAAGGGACAAAAATGGGGATGGAACCGGAGGTTGCCCAGAGGAGCTGTAGCTGCCCCATCCCTGGAAGTGTCCAAAGCCATGTTGGACGGGGCTTGGAGCAACCTGGGCTGGTGGAAGGTGTCCCTGCCCATGGCAGGGGGTGGAATAGCATGGACTTTAAGGTCCCTCCAACCCAATGTGTTCCATGATTCTATTCTATGACACAGAGAAACACAACAAAGGAAGGAGGGAGCAGCCCTTACCTCGAGGATGGAGGTCTGCACGTGCAGGACCTGCTCGTGGCCCTTGAGCTGGCGCACACAGACCTTGCAGGCCAGCTGGGTGGTGCTGGGGCTGTAGCGCTCCAGGGAGAAGGCACAGAGCAGGGGCCGGGCACTGCCACGCCACACGCGGGAGAAGGGAACCTCCTGCCAGGGAAGGAGGGCATGGCATCAGGGGAGAGGGGATGTGGCATCAGGGAATGGGGATATGGCATCGGGGAATGAGGGCAAGGTATCAGGGAGAGGAGATGCGGCATTGGGGAGAGGGGATATGGCATCAGGGAATGGGGACATGGCATCAGGGACATGGCACCAGAATGGGGACAAGGCCACCGAGCAGGGGCCACCAGGGTCCCTCCCTGCTGCTGCACCTTTATTAACGTCCCTTCAAGCTCCAAAGCAGCACAAAGCCAACACACCAGCATTCCATGGATAAATCCCACTGGTGTGACCATTACTGAAAGCTGAGGATTCACCCAGTGAAACAAGGGATGGGAGACTCATCTGAAACTTGAAAAAAACATGCACTTTGCTTCCTCCCTGCCGAGCTCAGAGCTCCTACTCTGCTCCGTGCCCCTTGTACTGCAGAAGCCAAAAAAACAGCTTCCCATGAAGAACTGCCCTTGCTCTGCCAGGCTTCCCTTCTCCAGCTGAGCCACCCCAACCCTGCCCATCTCCAGCCCCAGTCTGGATCCTCAGCTGGGAGCAGAGACACTGACAGTGATAAAGAAAATGTTAGAAGTGGAGGAACACTAATGAGATTTTTTCAGGGTAATCATCTCTGCTTTCATCCCGAGTGGAAGAATCACTGAGCTGAAAAGAATCAGCTGAAACAGTACAGAGGGACAACGTGTGGTGAACCATGAGTGGTTCAAGTATTCCAGAAATGCTTCCCGTTGCATTCTGCCTTCATAATGAAGTTCCCAGCAGAGAGAAGGAATGTAAATGATCTCACAGCTCCAGACAGACCCCAGATCCTCCGAGGGACGCGAGATGGGAGGAACAACAGCTGCTTCAGCCCCCAAAAGGTGCCTGCCCGGCTTCTTAACATGCTGCTCACTGCCCCTGCCTGCTCCAACACCCACCCAGTTTCCAAGGGTTCCCCCAGTTCCTTGGGAGCGTGGTGGGAAGGGAGCCAAGCACTCAGCAGCTGCTCCTGCAGCACGGCCAGGACAAACAAACACTCCGCAGAGTCTGGAGGAATCTGGTGCCACCTGCCATTAACTGCTTTGCAGCCAGTTTTACTCCATGATTTATTCATCCCTCTGAGAAACCAGTAACATAAATCTCTCCCCATCCCACTGCCCCGTGATGGCTTCACTGGTGGACCAAAGTTGTGGCCCAGGCTCTGTTTGAGGTGCTCCTGACAGGCAGCCCAAGCTGGCACAGACGTGGGAGGGACGCCCAGGGAGCACTGCAAGAAACTCCACCGGCAGGAATAGAGCCTTTGAGCTATAAAGAGGCTGGAACCAGATCAGAGCTGTCATCAAAACACTTCACTGAGGGGGAAACACAAAGCCACTGCAGGTTCTGCAGTTGCCCTTAGAGATAATATTGCATTTCTGAACTGGCCAAGTCATCCCAATTACACTCAGGTATAAAATGCAAATATTCCTTTGGTTCAATAACAGCCCTGGGTCGGGCCATTCTGGCAGCAGAGGTTTTGTACAGGCATTTTTCAACCCCGAATCCCTGCTCTGATCAGACTCTAAACAGCACTTTGAGGCTGAATCTCAGTCTGTCACACACATTTATTCCTCGGGTTTGGACAAGGGATCAAGATGCAATAAATGAATCAAAGTATGGGGTTGTGTAGAAGAGAGGCAGAACTCAATTTGTTGTATTTAGAGAAAACTCCCATGATTTGTACTGCTCATCCTACTCTTGGTAGGTATTTGGTGTAGTAGTGGGGCATCCTAATACATCCAGTTGCTTTGGCTTTTAAAATGCACTTAAAAGAGTAGAATAAGCAAAACACTTAAAAGCTGTTCTTTGTAGAAAGCTGAAAATGATTCAGTTTCTTTCATTTCTTAAGTTGCAGCATAAATTATCCCTATATCTTAATGAGGTAAGACTTCATCTGGCTGTGGATCTGTGTTTATAAGTTTCAGAGCCCATTACACTCATGTTTTGGAGAACATGGCAACACATTTAAAACAGTTTTTTTTTTTGCCAAAATACTGAATGATAGATAATTGTCTCTCTGCTTCTGGGAAAAGGGAGATTATGCAGTCTAATTGAGTTCTGTATTTTAAGACCAGCCCACTCCATGTGCCAGCACATCACTTCTGTTTCCCAGTCACCCACATCCTTAGAAATCCTTCTTTTGTTTTGATTTTCACTTTCCGGGTTTCAACAGCCTCTTTAATTAATGGAGTACAGAAAAAATAATCTGCTGCTCTTCAGTTCTAATTCTTGCTATCTGTGCACTGTGATCTGAACTCATGATTACATTTAAATATCATTTTCAGCCACACATTCACGGTTGTATCAAAATTAGAATAGCAGCTATCAGAAACATCTTCAGGAATGATAAAATTTAACAAGAAATACTGGCCTTCTGTTGGAGGTAATTGAAAGGAGGGAAAGTACAAGCATTGTTCCAAAATGACAAATTTAAATGTGCAGTTGAAATCTCTGCCTGTCAAACTCCTAAGGCAGCACATTTTTGTAGCACACCTGAGAGTCTTAAACCACACCTTTCCAAACCAAAAGGAACCATTGTCATATTTGGGTTCTGCCCATAGCAGTGCAAACTTAAACAGGTAAAATTGCTGAGTACCTGACATGCAGTAAATGGTTTAATTCTCCAGAGGAAAGGAGGGATATCCAGGACTGAGATCTGGAGACTGCAGGTATTTCCTTTAAAATGCAGAAGTTTTGGTTCTTCCAGTAATTGTCCTCCTTGGAGTCTTTCATCCGAAACCACCTCCTGCAACAGCAGAGAATTTTTTCAGTATTAGGAACAAGACCCAAATCCAAAGGAAATCCACCTTTACCAAGGTGTCTGGTTCACCCCCAGCATGCCAGGAGTGTTCCCCTCAGGTGCCAGGTGATGGGGCTGGTATTTGTATGTCCCCACTCCAGTTACAGGGCTGGTTTCAGGCACTGTCAGCTCCATTTCTTTACAGCTCCTGGCTGTGACACTGAATTTGTTGCTGGCTCCCCCCCCATCTCTCTCCTCCAGTGCAGCCCAGAACACGGGGCTGGAGCTTCCAGGGCACTGCAGCACAGCAGGGACTGCCCTTGTGCTGTGGCATTTCAGGTCAAAACCAGCCACTTCTCCTTTCCATGGGAAGCTGCTCGAGTTTGATTGTTGCTGTTTGGCTGAATCCCACAGGATCCCTGGGACAAAGAAGGTCACCAGCAGTTCCTTTCCCTACAGCAGCACAGAGAGGGACCAAGACCATGTCAGTCCCTTTTCCAGCTAAAGCTTTTCCCTCCAGAGGGGAAAATGGAAACTGGTTTAACTGTGAGAGCATCATAATTCAGCCCTTCTTCTGCTCTGGAGCAACACAGCTGCCCTTGGTGTTTTCATAAAGCTTTTGGATGAGACACTGGTGCAGGTTGTGCCTCAAACCCGAGTGCTGAGCTCAGCCAGGGCTCACAAGGGACTAAAGGGCACCTGGAGAGCCCAGGGCAGTGCCTGGTCAGCTCAGCACAGCTGGACTCAACAGCAGCTCTGCTGAGAAATCGCTTCCAGGACTTTTAAGAGCACTCATTCACACACACACACACCCCCCCCAAGTGAACACAGCAGATCAAGTAATTCAGCCTCATTTCTCCTCTCTGGGGCATCTTCAGAGTCACTGAACAAGACCCTGAGCAGTCTGAAGGGCAGGCTTTGAGCAGGAGTTTGTACTACAGTCCTCTAGAGGTCTGTTCCCAGGTACATTTTTATGTAATTCTGTGAATTTAAAGCATAATAGTTAAAAAATTAAATAAATTAAAAAAAAAAATCACCCCTGCCTGTACTTAAGGAATGTTTATTCCTGTGCTGTGACAGAAAAAACACCAGAGAGGAAGGAAAGGTTGCACAAGTCTTTAAAATTCAGCTGGCAAGCAGTCTTTCCAAATTACCTTTTTTATCCACATAAATTATATAAAATCTGTGTACATTGAAGGGGTTTAGTGCTTGGCGGACCCAAAGTTATTGTTAGAAAAGCTCCTGAAATCATTGTGACCTTCTGAAAACTCAATGCCTGCTCGGGCTCTCTGAAACTGGACTAATGGATTGGTATTGGAGACCAATTTTTACAGGAGTTCAGTTTGTTTTAACTCCTGATGGTTGGGATTATATGAAGGAAGGAATCAGAAGAGAGAATTTAATTTTTTATTTCCAACCACAAGAGTAGCTTATTTCAGAACTATTTTCAATATGCCTTGAATATGTTGGATTTGTTTTTAATTATTATTATTTTAATGTACTGCAGTTCTGAAAATCCTGCTCTGCCTTTAATGATGCACATAAATCCTCATGTGACACCAGGGCTGCAGCAAATAAACTACAAAGGATTTGGGCCTCTTGAATTTTGGGAGCCAAGAGTTTCCCAACTCAGAGCTGCATAAAGGGCAAAGGCAGTTGTTGGAAAAGCAAGAGGAGTTTTCACACAGGGGCAAAGTCAAAAATGCAGGACCTTTGTATCTCCTCAAGCTCTACCCTGTAAGGGATTAAGTGTCAGGCAGACATTGGTAACCCCAACTCTGAGATTTTATCCCCAAACCCCTTTAGTCTCCATGTTCACCACTAATATTTACATGCTTTTAATGGCTGCATCATTCCATAAATACCCAGCTGTCTCACTATCTACAAACACCCTGTTCTCATTCCTGTGAATGCAGAAAACTGGTAATTATTCTTCTAATAAATTCCTCCAGACTCATCAGGAAGATACTGGTACCCACTAATTGTGTAAGTGTTATAAAGAGTATAATTACAAAGCCATTGTAAGTCTCGAACAATCCTTTTGGTGGCTTTGCTTTTCTTAGAATCACACAGACATGAGTGAGAGTCGTGTTTCCATTCTGTACCACGGGCAAAGGAAGGAAAAATTCGTGTCACAACTGTCTTCATTGCAGTTCCCCAAAGAAAACCATTTTGTTAAAGCTTCTGTGTTTACAAAGGCTGCAAAAGCCAGTGAATGTCATTGTTTTGCTCTGAAATAATATTAGAAAAATCCTGTTGGTTTCCACTGCCACTTGGGGATTTTTTTTTTAAAGGGGAAATGCACAATATAATTTTTATTTAAGAAGATGGTGAGCCACTCTCTTTCCTCTTGCACCAGTTGTAACTGGGAGAGGAGATCTGACCTGCTGAGAGCTCAGGGTGTGATGAAGATCAGCTGGGGCTGACTTTCATATCCTGGGGGGGAGCAAACTCAGCTCCAGCTGCCCCCAAGCTCTGCAGGAGCCACAGCTCGAGCCCAGCCCTCTCTGCCCACCAGCCCTGGGTTTGGGCTGGCTTAACCAGGGCTGTGGGATGTTGCTTTTCCATCTGCCTGGCAGAGAATGACAGCACTGGCTGGCTGCCCTAAAGCTCTCACGGTGTAAATCCACACATGAAAGAGCACTGCAGAGAAATTAGGGGACTCATTACAAGTCGTGCAGCTGTGGCTTAAAAAAAAAAATCCAATATTCTCACTTCTGGTTGGGTTCTGGGCTATCGGTGTTGCCCAGGAACAAAGGGATGTTCACATTCCACGGGGAAATAAATAAACCCAAATTAGCAAAGTGAAAGCATTTACCTGGAATGCACAAGGGGTGTTATCCATACAATAAACTCTCAGATTGTAATCCAGAGAATTGCAAGACAGGCAGCCAAAAACGGCGACTTTCAGCTGTCGAACGGCGCAGTCAGAGATGGGTTCCCCAATTAGAGCATAAGTTCCAAAGCTGTTTAAGAGAATGTGACAGGCATAAGGATCCAACAGGCAGTAGCAAGAAGTAGTTTCCTCTTCCACAGACATCACTTCCTGCAAAATGAAATTCAGGTTTAAAAAAAATAAAATAAAGTCAAATCAATAGGCCTCGACAAAAGGAGTCATTGCATTACTTATATTTATTCAACTGGAATGCAAAGTGTTTCTGAGAACCAGGTTGCACACTCAGGGAAGAGGAGAAGGTAGACTACTTCTATGAGTAAATACTCCCAATTTAGCCCTGAGTCAGCAGGAGGATTTATGGCCATACATTGTGCAGGACTCAATGTGTACAGCATACAATAATAATGATGATGTGTAAGCAATTTTAGCATCTTTTTTTCAAGTGCTCTTGACTTTCTAGCTAATTTTTTCCCCCAATGTCAAGTTAAAAAATTACCTTGAAGATTAAAGTCAATAAGCAAACCTTGAACAATAGCTGGGATTTGACTTCCTTCCAGAACATCCATTACAGATATGTTTTCCTTCATCAAAAATCCCCCCCTGCCTTTGCTGCTCAGCCCCCCCGAGGGGAGGGCTCTGCCCTCTGCTGTCTCACCCCTCCCAGTCTGTAACCCACACTCATGGAGAGGGCTGAGCAAATCTGAACTAGGAAAACCAACCCAATTTGGGAATGCCTTAAAGGAGAGCAACAAACCACGTGGTGGTTTGGAGGAGGCAAAGGACAGAGTGGAGTTTAAGGAATCCAGAGCTGAATTTTGGATCCAGGAATGTTTTAACTACTAAGGTTTTCTCCCCCCCTCACAATGCAATGAACCAAACAGTCCCAGCAGCAGCAATGCAATAAATCCATTGCCTGTGGATTTGTGGCTGGTTACTGGCTCTGCTGTTCACAGCCACAGGGAGCATTTCCCAGCTGGGGAATTCAGCCCTTTCCAGCCCGTGGGGAATTCTGCAATGCTGAGTAACACTTTGGGTCATGCCCTAGGAGGGTTGTCAGTCTGTCTCCCCAAATGCTCCATACATTTGAGATTGCTGTCCACCAAACAGACCAGTCCAAAGTGGCCCAGGGCATTAAAAATACAGATGGACAGACTCAAATCACCAAGTACTCATGTTACAAATGCACAAAGCTTAATTTTCCCAGGCAGGCAGGGTTAGGAAATAGATGTTCAACTAAAAAACCACAATAGTTTAATGTGTATTAAAACCCTTCAGAGGTTCTGAGCACATCTCAGTCACTGAATGCATTGTACACTGGGACAAGATTTTCAAATTGGGACTATCCTTCTGCATTAGAAAAAAAATTAGACTTGTCTATTTTTAAACACTTCCATATCTCTATGTCATGATAAATTCTTGTGAGGACATGATGTTCTGTTCTGACATGAGTCTCTCTGGGAGCTGCAATCAATCAAAACAACATTCTTACAAATAAATCTGAGAAAATGGATTATTTCTCCTGTCACATGGAGGGGGGAAATCATAAACTTGACCCTGTTTTGCACGTCTTGGTAAAAACAGCTGAAAACATTTTGCTGCTTCTTCACAAAATGCAGAGTCGGGTGGTTTGGGGTTTTTTTTCAATTGTTTCTCTCAGTGTCTGTCACTGCCATAACCTTTGAGCTGTGCCTGCATGACCCAGAGCTGTGTTTCCAGCCCTGTGAGTGAGGTCTGCCCTTACCTCCCACTTCCCTTGCTGTGTCCTCCTTTTCAGGTGGATGTTCCAGTGCTCGGGGTTGGCGTCGGCGCAGTGAGGGATGGTCAGGGCGAAGGGGGTGCTCACAGACACCTCCGAGGGACCACAGGTCACCTCTGGCCCCAGCAGGACGTCTGAGCCCTCTGGCTGCAGGCTGGGAGATGGGGGAGGAAAGACAGGAATGTCTGTCAGAAGTGAAGATCCACTTGGACTGCAGATTTTAATATGCTTTCAGTCAAGAGCTAAGCACCTCACCCATCCGCTCCAGAAAAGGAGAAGCAAGGCAATTCCTGTGCTCCTTTTCATGGAGAAGCAGTTGCAAAACCATTAGACCCCATCTAACTCCACTCACTGGCTGGTCAGTTCAGGGTTCCAGGATTTAAAATACATTTCAATTTGCTTAACCCAAATAACAGCACTGAAATTGCTCTGTGCAAGCAAGCCCTGCTTCGTGCACCAGCTGGTCCCGCTCCCAGCACGTTCTGCTTTCAAAGACTGTCATCAACAATATTTTCACAGTAACGCAGATAAAACAAATTATGGTTTAAGAAACACAGGCTCATAAATTTTTCCAGATTGAGTGTGATCTCCCTGGTTTGAAAAGCCATTTATATTCTGCGGGATGAACAAGCTCAGTAACTTATACAGACATCAGGGACAGGCCTTTGCTTAAATTTAGAACTCTGCGAAGTGGATCTGTGCATGTGGCTCCAGCACAGTCAGTGGAGATTCCACCAGCACAAGTCCAGGGACTCATCCCATCTGAATTCATCACCCATGTTTGCTTGCATTATCTGCTTGTTGAGTTACTGAGCTGAAGCATCTGACAAGAATCTGCTCTTTCATTCAAACCTAAATTGAAACCAGACCCACATCAATGTGTTTTCTGTATCTCTCAGAATAAACACCAGTGCGGGCCAAGTGCCAAAGTGGAAGAGACTCAAAAATTAAATCCAGCACTTGAAACATCTTGCCCTGTTGGTTTTGTTGCTGTTTGGTTGTATTTTAAACACTGTGATCCTTCCTCAGGGAATGAGCCCAGTTATTTGTTTCTAAATTACTGGACATGCAGCTCCCTCTTAAAATTAAAGCAAATGGTGTTTCCAGGATAAAAATAGAGGAAAGAACCTCAACCAAGATAAAAATAAGGGAAAGAACCACAACCAAGATATAAACAAGAAGATAAAATAATAACACCAAGGTATAAATAAGGGGAAAAGCCCAAGGTGACTTGGATGACACATCTCAGCGACTGCAGCTCTCCTGGTGGCACATTTCTGTGTAGCCCTGTCCTTCAATCAGGTTCCAAGTCCAAATTGCCTCTGCACAGCTCTGCCATCCCCTGGGGTGGAACCCTCAGTGGACCTGCAACAGCAGGTGCTCAGAAAATGCAGCTACAAATGCCATTCTTGCTAAAGAGAGACTTGAATCATTCCACCAGCTTCTGTGACAGCCCTTGCTGAGGACTGTGTGCACAAGTGCTTGTGAGGTGGAGACGGGAGTGAAAAAGGAGACACACAACACACTAGAGAGAAAAAAAAAAAGGCCAAATCTGTCTTTTTCTTTTTTTTCAAGTGCCAGAATAAGAAATGCTGCGAAGCCTCTGAGGGTCTGCAGGATCCTGAGGCTGGGAAACTCACCCACACAGCCTGTGCTCCAGCCCCACTCCCTGCTGAGTGCCTGGGAGGAGGGGGGAGCACAGGGTCTCCTCGAGCCACCCCAGCAGCATTTCCAACAATTCCACGTGATTTCAAAGAAATGTCTCTCAAAGACCATGTTTTCTGTCCCTTGCAGAGGTCCAGCAGTGCCACAGCAGAGTCACACCAGCTACAGGGGCATCCCATTCCTTCAGTAAATCCACTAAATGAGGCAGATCCACAGATCCTGCTCTCTGTGTTCATGTGCTGCTCACCTGGACTCCTTCTGAGTGATGGCAAGGTAGATTTCCCACGAACTCTCTTCAGGAATTGCTCCATGTGGGATCAACAAACTGACTCCTACAAAGAAGCAAAGGCAGAACTTCCCTTTGGGAAAGGCACAGGACATAAAGGACAGTGCAAACACACCTGGGCTCTGATGGACACCTACAAAGGCCAAGCAGAGGAATGCTCCTCTGAAACAGAATTCCTGACTGCAGAATCATCAGGTGAAAGGAAAGTACATTATTCAAGGAAATAAAGATGTTGTTTTTCCATTGAAGAAAAACACATCTTTTCCCCAAAACGCCTCTTGAAAGCTCTGTGCCCCTTTCCAACTCTGAAATCAAGTCTGACAACTCCAGGATCACGAGGAATCTCCTCACCAAGACTGAACACGCACGACAATCCCCTTTTAGTTCCTACACATAATAACTCACAAATCCAAGTGATACCATCCTCTTTTTTCCCCACCAAGATAAATTAGAAGCTAAGGAAGTTTTCCACTGTGTCCCACTGAAATTGAGCTGCTGGATCACATCCCCAGCAGAGGAAGGATGTGTTTTACTTGGCACGTCACGCGATGCAGAACTTCAGCAAAGCAGTGACCTGATCACACTATAATTTACAATTGGTTGGCAGAGATGGTCTTACATAAAGGCAGAATTACATAAACTGCAAGTGGACCAAATCCATATTTAAATAATCTAATTGATGGGACTATCATTATATAAAGGAGCTAAATATAAGTGTGAGGGAATTCTTAATTTATGCCTTAAGTGACTTAGTACCTCTGCCTTTGTAATGTTCCTTCCTGAGCACAAAAACAATCTGTGAAGAAATTAAAACACTCCATGTGTTGTGCATGATTGTGCACTAATAGTGCATCCCTGAATTGTACATTGTTATCAATCTTCTCTAAATACAAACCACATTTTTTATGGTAACCTTTAAAGTGCCCATTTTATGAGACACGGAGGATAAAGCTCTAAATCATTCAGCTCAACTAGAGAGCACGAGAAAAACCTGGACACAACAGTGAAATGAAAACAGTTGAATTTGGAGTGAGTAAAGTTCACCAGAGTTTGAAAGATGATGACAAGCTCTGAGCTGGCTTTTTCTGCCACATTTGCCTTTCTGACAAAGGCAATCCCCAGCATATCAGGGCTGTTACCCAGCACAGTGCCCACACAGCAATGGGTACAACAGGCTGCAGGACTGGGATCTGAGCATCCTTCACTGGAGCCTCATCTGCTGCTGGATGTTTTCAGCTGCTTCAACAAACAAGTTTCTCAGTCTAAAGTCTGTCTCACAAAACCCTGAAGTCACAAAACAAACTGTGATCCTTAAACAGCACAAACTGAGCATCTCAGTGCACCCCCAGCCTCGGGTGCAGCTGATTTGGAGGTGTCCCACCATGGAGCTTTAGTGCTGAAGGAAGAGAGAAGCAGAAAGGTCCTGGAATCCACCACAGGACCTCTGTGGGGAGCAGGGGCTGCTCTCCAGGGCTGGCTGTTCCTCCCCTGCTGCTGAGTCTGGGCTCAGAACCCAGCCTGGCAGAGGGACGTGGAGAGGCTGCTTTGAATGCAGCCCCATTACATAAGATGCAGATCTGATATCGACCCCCTTCCCAGGGAGCCCTTCCTTTGGATCAGGATCCAAGTAAGCAACAGCTTTGATTAGTGTGACTTTCATGCTGAAGACATCAAGAGAGGCAGTAATTTAAAACAGTTCAAATAGGCATAATGCCTCTTTCCTCCCCATCCCAGGCTTTCTTCTGATCAGTGTTCTCCTGTGTGGGCAACATGCCCTACTTCCCAACATTTGCATTAAGGGAGCCCCTAATTTTTCTTCTCTTGCCTTTTTCTATTTAAATTTAGTTATAAAACACTACATCAGGCAGACTCATCTGCAATTCTTTTATGTGCCTTTTAACGAGGATCCACCCACCTGTGTTTGGAACCACCAGACGGCCCCCCAGGTGCCCAAAAAGAGCCGTGGTCTTCAGCTCGCTCGCCGTTGAGATAGAGGACAAGTTCTGGATGTACATGGCCTTGTTCCTGGCCTGGATTGTACCAAAAGCCCTGTGACTGCCGTGGGGGAAGGTTCCAGAGTGTGCCTTCCCGTGGTAGTCCACCCTGTCTGTCACCCCCAGGGACACCATGAAGGAGCTCTGCACCTTGACCTTGATGTCGGACAGAGGGTTGAACAGCGACGACTCGGTCATGAGCTCCTTGTCCATGGGGTCCTGCAGGCAGATGGGGCCACTGTAGGTCCTGCTCACGGTCAGGTCAGGCTGCATGGAGGGGTTCAGGAGCAGGGAGTTACCTGTGCCAGGGACAGAGCAGGGAGCTCGTCACTTCTTGGAAGTGTCACCTCAGGAACCCCCTTCCGAGCCCTCCCCGTCTCCTTCATGACCTGCTCTTCTTCCCTCTTCTTCTCTCACCCTCTCAGAGCTCAAAATCACATCAAGCAACATCATAGAACTGATGAAATGATGCAACAGTTCCAACACCACCCTGTTTTCTGCAGCTCCACAGTGCAGGAATCCAAGAAGGAGCTTCCTTTTGCCTTGGATTCAAGTTTGTATGTTTGCCTTTTTTCTTTCTTGTTTTCTTTTTCCCCTTACATTAAACCCCTCTGGGTGAAGCCACAGCTTCCTGCAGACCTTTTCCAGGAGCTTACACAAAATGGTAACTTCCTGCCTGAAGGAAACTGGACTGAAAAAAAGTGGGACAAGAGTAATTTGGGGGAAAAATACAACAGTTATTCACTTAGGGGCCTTTCAGCTCAGAAAACACTTTGAGAAAAGACGAGGAATGGATGGATTTAGGGCCTGAATCCTTCAGCTGGTTTGGTCTTTTTAGATTTAGTTGGTTGGTTAGTTTTTGTAAATCCAAGTTTTCCAAAGTAACTAATTTTCTGGACATTATCTATGAAGCACCCTGGAAAATCTGATCCCTTACAGGACTGCAGGATGGTTTGTCAACACTATAGATACGTTTCTGCAAAGAGTAGCATTTGGATCACACTAATCTGTTGTCTCTAGGTCAGGACTGTGTTCTCTTTTCTCAGCAAACTGAGCAGAGAACCGGCCTTTTATTTTCTGCTGAATTATTTACAAATGCTGGTATTTAACAAACCCACAGACAGAGAGCCCAAAGTTACTGCAACTGAACTAATAAGTTAAGAAATCGGTGTGCTCAGGTATTTTCAGAGCATCCAGAACTAATGGCTTTAAACATCAGGTCAAATGAACAATTCTCCAGGCTCAAAACAAGATTTAAACTGAGCCACAAAGGAAGAAGTCGCTGTGTGAGAGTCATTGAGAATTACACCACTCTAATTAAAGTTTGGATTTAGCAATGAATGATTGAACTTCCTTCAAACATCCTTGTCTACCCGGCCCTTTCCCAATTTCCTGCAACTCCTGCTTGGTGAGGAATAACTCCCACAACATAAAGAAACTGTAAAAACAACAACATAAAAAAAACCCCCCAACAAACTCTGCAATATTTTTCCCTTTTCTGCAGAGAGAACAGAGAACCTGGGGCTGCTTTCACAGCCCACCAACACACCACCCACCTGCAGGCAGCCCAGGCTGGGGGAGAATGGCAGTGCACAACCAGGAAACATTCTGTTTCCATCACCATTTCCATCCCTCTCCAGCTTTCTGCCCAAAGGAAATAACACTCCAGAAAACTGGAGTGCTGCTTCTACTGAATGTTTTCATCCACATTTTATTACACTGGTGGTTTTTCAGGGCTTTTGGGAGGGGGTTTAACACACATTTCTTTCCCACAGGCCTCAATGTGGATGTGTGTGTGTTACAGCCACCTAATCACTTTTACTGGAGTGAAGAAAAGGTCTGTTACTGAATGGGAAGGGACCACAGATGGGCTTGCCTGGGCTTGCTTTCAGTTGGGTGTTTTGGTCTAGTCTGGGCTTCTCCCAAGTCACAAACATCAGTGCAGAGGTTTGCCTTAATAACTTATCTAGCTCACTGATGGTGGTAAAGCTGAACAGAAATTGGATTAGTGTGATTCCACCAGAGATCTTCAAGTTGCCTCACATACAGTTTCTGGAACTCATAAGGAACCAGATTAAAATAGTGGAAAGTCTTACTTTCCAAGGATTGGAATCCTTAAAATCCTTGAAAATGCAGCGCAATGGGATTAACAGACTAATGGATGGAGCATTCTTTGGCCTGGGTAATATGGAGGAATTAGAACTGGAACACAGTAACTCAACAGAAGTAAACAAGGGCTGGCTCTATGGGCTGAGGACATTGCAACAACTTTATCTTAGCCAGAATGCCATCAACAGGATCAGCCCAGATGCATGGGAATGCATCAGCCAGGCGTGGCACTGACCACCCCAAGAAGGATCCTGTGCTTGTCCAAGCTGCCAGGACAACCCCAGTGACCAAACCAGCTCCAAACCACCAGGTCCTGCCCCCCACCCGCCAGCCACAACACCCTCCCCGTTCCTCACCGAGAGCTCCGGAGAGAAGCAAAAGGAAAAGCACGGCACTAACCTTGTCTGACTGCCTTAAAATTAAAAGCCTGGAAGCCTCCCGGGAGCGCAGAGGAATCAATGACATCCACGCCGTACTCACTCTGACTGCGCCTGTACAGCGCCACGCCGACCACCAGCACGGCCACCGCCAGCACCGCCGCCCCCAGCCCCGAGTACAGCGCGATGTCCCCGGCGGGCTCCAGGTCTGTGGGGACAGCAGCACAAGGGTCAGCCAGGAGCTGAAGGCAAAGGCAGGTGTTGGAATATGCATTTTGCAGGCTTGCAGACTAAGGAGTCAGAAGCAGTTTTGATGCCAAAAAGCACAAAATAAATGAAATGCTTAGAGCCAGTTTGAGCTTTAAGCAGCAAAGGTATTTATTGCAGCGCTGGGAAGCGAGGCAGTTCCACTGCACAAACTTGCTTCAAAGTTTCAGCAAGAAACGTGGTAATTTATCCAGTTGACATTCAAGATTACATCATCTTAACATACATATTCATGAAGTTGTGATAGCTAATTATCATATTCATAGGAGGTGGAGTTAGGGTGGAGCTTGGGGTGGAGCCTTCCAGGATCTTTCTTGGCAGAGTTTTTAGATGGTCTTTCCGGCCTTCAGCCTCTCTTCAGGGGGCATTTTCTCCTCTTTCTCACCGTGACCTCTCCACTTTCTTTGTTAAATGACCCAGCTAGTCAAGCTTGCAAAACTCCTTGGCTTGAGGCCTTTCTACCTTATTCAAATGTCCATGTTACCCTGATTTATGACCACTGGGTTTATAGCATAGCACCCTTAACGGCCTTCTGGTTTTGGTACAGTAAATAGAACAGGACAAGTTATTCATTGGGTATCAAGCAGAACAAGCATCTAGCAATTTTCTAACAGAGCAAGGGACCTTTACTAATTCAGTTAACTCTTTTAGGCCTTGCTTCTGCTTCATTTTCCAAGACAGAGACCTCAGGGATAATGATGGAATCTGCAGGATGACCTTGGCCAACAGCAAGCTGGGAGAAGAAGCCTGCTGATATTCCATGGAATGATACAAGTGAAGGGCTCTATTAATAAATTTAAGATAGATAAGAACTGTGTAAATTCACCAATTTTATAAAATGTATCTTGATTGATGTTTAGCTACAACTGTGTGTTGTTGGATAGTTTTGATGGAGTGTATTGGTTTTAGAAATGTCCATAATTGTGTGTGAAGAGAGTTCCGTCTTGTACTTTTGAAATCCCTGCGCAGTGGAACATAAAGATGCAAGAATGGAAACAAGAAGAGGAAGGAGCAAGCCTTTTCTGCCATTCCTGAGTAGAACTGTAACTTTAGATGAAGAGGAATAAACGCTCATTTTGTTTCTTGTTGCAGTCAGGTTGTCTTATTAACAACTAAGGCTTCTAAGCCTCATCCTAAGACACCAAAACTGTGTCAGTGCAAAAAGTCGCTGTGAGTCAGCTGTGTCCATAGGAGTGCCCTGTCTCGTTGGAGAGTTGCAGGTTGACTGTTCTGCTTGGTGTCTGGTGGATGGCTAGTGATGCCAAAAAGCATGAAATAAATGAACTGCCTAGAGACAATTTGGGCTTTAAGCAGCGAGGGTGTTTATTGCAATGTTGGGAGCGAAGCAGTTCCACTGCACAAACTGCTCCAAAGTGTCAGCGAGAAACCAGGTGATTTATCCAGTCGACATTCCTGGGTCCCACAATTCCTGGGAGCACCTTCAGGCTTTAAAATCAGGCTGGAAACTGAACCTTCCCTGTGACTGCACCCACACATCAATTTGCAACCAAGTTTTCTACAACTTCAGACTTTTACAGCAGAGAAAAAGAATTCACTGCTCTGAAAGAATGGACCCAAATGAAACCTGCAATATTCCAAAATGTTCAGTCCCATTAATCTAGATCTGCTGGGATTTGGGACAGTGTAGCATGACGTTAAGTTACTTGGCAAGTACCCTTAATGGGTCCTTGAGCAGTTCCCTCAATGCCCAACTCCAGTCTGGAGGAGGAGAGCCAGGAGTTCTCCCTGTACATCATCTGTTCCCTGCTGGGGCGGCTTCTCCTGGCACAGGAGAGGCCCTGGGAACACAAACTGCATTTATTTATAACAAATGACAGTGACAAAAACCAACTGGGAAATCCAGACTGCTCAGTATCATTGTAGAACTGCACTGTGCAGAAAGAGGGTGGAAAGTTAAAAATCAGCATTTAATAAATAGCCAATTACTGAAATGACTTAATTGGCATTTGGGAGGAGGCTTGTGCTGTGCTTTTCTGCAGGCAGTCAGATAATTTTACTTTAGCTGAACTTTTAAAAACGAACACAAAACTTCAGACCCTGGAGATGAAAGGAACGAGCACCTATGGCAGCATTTCCTCAGCTCAGCACTTCCTTCTGCTGCAAAGTAAGTGTCAGGTGACTGACAACACCCAGAGCTGAATGCCCTGGGCAGGGGCTGAGCACAGACTGCCCCTCACACACTGAAATGCCACAGCAATGGCACATCCAGCCCAGAAACTGCTCCGAGTGGGCAGGAACACGAGGGAGCTGGGCTGGAAGAAGGCAGTGGGATGGGTCTTTCAGCTGGGCAGGTGAATCAAAAGTAAAAGAAACTGTGTGTCTCAAACGCCCCTCATAGAAACCCCCCCCATCCCACCTCTGTTCGCCAACTGGTGCCAGTCAGCTCCAAATACAAGATTCCAACATCCCATTCAACTCAAAATACATTTTTGAGATCAGTCTTACCAGAACCACTATTTAGCCAAGAAAATTCTCTTGCATTTTCAAATGGCCTCAGACTGAAAAGGGGCCTGCTTTTACACCTGTTACACCTTTACAACTTGTTGAGAAGGAAGAAAAACAACCACAAAATTTGCATGCACACATCAGCTTTGAGAAGAAATCCAACTTCTACGGCAGGTCAGGACAGGAAATCACATTAATAAACTTGGAAGTAGCTCTGATCCAACTTCTCAGAACAATTCAATTGCCACATGGTTCTTCTAGATCAATTACTAGAGAAGGAGATATTTTTCTGAAGCCTTTTCTTTCCATTTTTTCCATGAGATTGTCCCCTTGAAAAATGTTGTAAAGAGAATTCTAAGCATTTTGAGTTGAGTTAGGAACTGCAGAGAGTCAGCTGTGAGCTGACAATGGAAAATGAGACAAAGGATGGGAGACGCCAGACAGGTCAAGTGGAAACAAACTCACAGACCAGGTCAAACCCAAGACAACCCAAACCCCAATCCAACACCTCCATCCCACTCTGGTTTAGCTCAGTTTTATTCTCCAGGATCAGGTGCAGAAAGGGAAGTACAGAAACTAATTACATTTCTCTCTCTTCCAAATTTCTATTCCCAAGTTGCTTTGTTGTTACAGGGAATTAATTACAAAACTCTATTGTTATTATGAAACTCTATTGTTGACTTAGTTTTTGTGGGTAATTAGCACAATGAATAAGGCAATAGAAGGAATGTGATGGATCTCCAGTGGGAGGAGAAACCCAACAGCAAGTGGGTTCTCCCCTTTCCACAGAGCCAGAGTGAGCTGTGCTTATTGCACCAGAAAGCATCTTTAAGGCTTCCATTTGGCTCATTGCTTTAGAACAGGAAAGTGCTGAAAATTTGAATTACCTCTTCTGCCTTCATGGGATGATAAACTGCACAGTGTGGAACACCCAGAAATAACCTGGCAGTAAAATCTTCCTGCCACCAGAACAGCAACAGGGTGAAAACACTGGAGTTGAGTCCTTGCCCTGCAAACCAGACCACAAAGAACCCCCAGGTTCTCACCTGCACCTGCAATTCCGTCCTCTGGATCTGCTGCAGCATTTCAGCTGCTCCTTCTCCACCAGTTCTGATGTGAGGCAATTTCAGGGCCACACTTTTGGAATTGTTGTTCCCGGGTTAAAGAGCAGAGGGAGAATGTGGAATTCCAAACAAACAGAAAGGGCTGAAGCAAAACTTTCCTGGGAAGAATTTTCTTTTTCGTGAATATTCCTAAGTATCCCCATAACTTGAATTTGACACTAAAAATTATATGATTCCATAAATATTCTATATTTATAGTCTATAAATTATATGGTTTAAGACTCTTACACTTATTCTTTTTCCTGAGTTTCCTCCCCTTTAATGCAACAACGACTGATGTGTTTCATGGAAGTCCTGGAAGAGTCACTCAAGTGCTCCCATAACTGTCCCTTTGTAAGGGGAAAACCCACCACAATCACAAAGTAAAAGAGTTCTGAGGCAAAGGATCTCCTTTCCAGGATTCAGAAGATTTTCAAACAGCTTTATGTTAAAAGAGAAAACCAACAGGGATGTGGTGTTTCCTGAATTATTCCCATGGAACACAACTCCACAAGAAAGGAGACTTGCTTTTTGGGTTAGGATAATAGTATTTCTTTAGCAACAGTTGCTGTTTGTACAATTCTAGTCTCTTTATCTTTCTATCTTTCCATGGAAGACTATAAATGAAGGAAGAAAGGAAAGTGGGGGAAATTCGAGGAGTGGGGTAAGTTTCTGCTTTTATGCTTTCCCAGAAGGGAACAAAGTGAAAAACAAACAAACTAGAAAAGAAAACCTTTCTAGCCAAGCAATTACTATTTAATGAGCTGCATCCTCCCAGCCCAGGGGTGGGAGAGACTCTGGCAAAGCACCACGATTTTCCTCCATTTCACTTCCAGGATCCATGTTTGTGGTAATTGCAGCCTATTTTTCACTCCACCTCCTGACACTGTTACACAACATTTATTGAAAGCACATTTGATGGTAATGAAGTTTCTATTAACTATGATTAAGTTTCATAAAGCACCTGAAGATAATTTAAGATGTGCAGGAGCAGAAAATGAAACATTTGGTTTAGTACATTAGGAAACGTAATTGATTAAATTATCTCATTTACAATAAGTGCTTTCCAGGAGCTGTGCAGGGCACACACTTCCCCCTCTGCCAGCAGGGTTTGTGAGGAGATCTGCAAGGTCTTTGCAGCCCCAACCCTCCCCATCCTCCCTGGCTCTCCATTCCTCACTCCTGGGGCTCTGGGGAAGTCAGGGGTCCCTTCCCTCCCAGAGCCTGTCTTGGAGAACAAGGACCTCGAGTCAGGGACTTGTGGTAGAGGTTATTTAGTAGAACAGGTTGTTTCTCAATTATCTTCATAATTGGCTTTGATTTTGCATCACTGATGAGTCATGGAGTCCTGGACCAAGTCCCTGTTCTGCTGAGCAGCAACGAGCTGTATTTTATGTCTCTTACCCACAGCTACAATGGAGCCCTGGAATTCTCCAGGTGTCTTATGGGCTAAAATCAATTCCATGAGAGCTACTTTCTGGAGAAACCAGAAAATCAAGTGATTTGACTGATATTCCTTCAAGATTCTCTACCAAGGGGGAAGAGCACAGGTAAAGAGGAGCAATGGCACAGCCTGGCTGTAGGGACTGATCAGGGGAGGACTCAGGGAGACACAGACAAGCCCAAATCAAAAATGTTGAAGCAGCCAAGGCAACCCCAGCACATGTTTGAGCTCCTTAGCTTTGACTTTGGGTATCCCCACAAATAATTAAGAGCCAGGACTGTAAAAACCCTGGACTCACAGGATCACTAAGGTTGGAAAAGCCCTCTGAGATCCCCAAGTCCAAATGCCAAGCAGCACCACCAACCCCTGTCCTCAAGTGCCACATCCACATGTGTTCTGGCCACCTCCAGAGGTGGGGACTCCACCTCCTGCCCAGGCAGCTCCTCCCAAAGCCTCCCAACCCTTTCCATGATGAGCTTTCCCTAATGCCCAACCCGAACATCCCCTGATGCAGCTTGAGATCCTTTCCTCCCATCCCATCACTCATCCCCAGCCGGTCCCCCACTCCTGCCAGGGCTTGCAGAACAAAAGGGTGCAGCACAGGGGTCCCCAAAGCAGCCCAAAAACGGTGAGCAGACACTCTGGGCAGGGCAAGGCACAGAAACACCTTCAGCAGGTGCGACACGGAGGCTGGGCAAGGTCAGAGCCAGGAGTGGGACCAGATTTGGCCCACGAAAACCAAAGCCTGGGGGAATTTCTTTGCTTCTGATTAAAAGTGCTCAGGAAGGTCGAGACAAGCCTTGCTGAAGGCAGGGCAGGCACCGAGTGCCAAGCAGTGATCCCTCCTCTGGTGTCACACCCAAGCCTGTGATCACAAAGGTGCTCAGAAGATGCTTCAAGCAGATGTTAAAGCCTTCCATAAAACCTTCCGTCGTGCTCAGCTCCTAAACAAATAAACCAAATGGCGGAGGAGGATGAGAAAAAAAATCATATTTACAAGAGGAAAAAAAAACAACTTACTTTGGGATTTTATTTCATGAAGAGGTTTTTTATCTGAGAGAGAGAGAAAGAGAGAGAGAGAGAGAGAGAGAGAAAGTTGCACTTAATAAATTTATATGGAGCATATCTATTTCCTATATTGCTTCTGTCTCACTCTATAAATGAAACATTTTCTCCTCGTTTGCTGACAATATGAATATTTTATGTTGTCCATATTTTTTCTCTTCATCTTATTTTTTTCTAAATCCCTTTCAGGATGTTTCTTTGCAGTAATTTTTCACTTGGTTAATTCAAGTATTTGAATTAGCTCTATTGGATGCTGTTATTTATTTACATCTCAGCAAGAAGGGAGTTCAATACTTTGCAGTGGATCCCTTGGCAAAGAGTCAGTTCAGAATTAATGATTTTTTTGTGTGCTTGATACATGGAAAGGTGAGTGATGGACACTTAAAAGTAGCTTGGAAAATATAAAAAGGTACAGTATATCCACATTTGTGTGCTTAAACACACCAATAATCACACCTATATGTGTATATACAGAATCAATTTAACACCATATATATGCAAATAGAGGACAAAACTGGCTTTATCAGGACTGCACCTCTCAAAAATTATGCTTCTCTGTCTCCCTTGCCATAAACATTTGAATTATCACTTATAACCTAAAACCTGACAAAGGAATCCTTGGGAAAAGTTTTTTCTTTTGGAAAATGGATTGTGAGACAACCTTCTATTGTTTTATTGTGGAAATGATCAGTTTAGTGATGCCTAACCCAAAAGACTGTTGGGTTTTGGCTTTGCCAAAAAGCTGGGTGGGTTTTTGTGTTTGTTTTTTTTCTTTTTTCTTTCTTTGGGTTGTTTTTGGTTTTGCCAGGAAATTTTGTACAAACCCACCGGCTGAGGAGTGTCATCCTGGAGCTTTGCAGTGGAACGAGCACCTTCCAGCTGCCTGCAGCAAAAAGCAATGGGATGGAAAGGCAATTCCCACCTGAAATGGGGGATTGCTGGATCCAGGGGCCTCCTGGCAATACTCAGCATCAGAGCCAGTTGGAAAATGGAAAGTGAAATTATTTGTGATTTATGATGCATTAGTAAAACATGTTTGTAGTTGGGCTGCTTATGGCCCACTTGTTTGTTTGTTTTCTGGGCACTGGGAAAAGAAATCAATAGTTTTTGAAGTTAGAAAAAATAACTTTAAAGCAAATAGATAAAAGTAAGACAAAAAAACCACACAAACCTCTAGAAGAAAAAAACAACCGCCCTCTCTTTTATTAAGCAAAGAAAAAGCTTTCACCTCTGCAAGAGAGAAATCCACCACAGAAAAGGACACTACTGGGAATTCTGGGAGGGAATAAACACTGGAAGAATAAACATGCAAGAAACCAGTGAGTTACTGGGATTATGTGGAGTCAAAGAGACTTTTGAATTCCGAGTGAGTCAATCCCCATTTCCCTCCCATCCTGCCAACCTGCCCTGGGTATGAAACCACAGGTAATTCTTTCTTTGCATCTCAGTTTGCAGCTGCTCAGTCTTTACAAGTCTGAGAAGGAATTCCCTGAGAGGAAAGCACTTCCGTTTGCTCCTCAGTTGAGGGCTGGATGATTTGGGTCCATCCAGAAAATCAGGGCCAAAGGAAGGACAGGGATGTTGCCGTGTGTGACAGGGTGTTGTCTCTGGGTTATTCCCAACCTCTCCTGTCAGGGACCAAAAAAGGAACCCCAGGGCTGACCCTGTTTCATCACCATTTCAGTCACTGACTCCCAAATTCCTGCCAGGATCAGTGTTTCCTCTGCCAGCTCAGGATCAGCCCAATGCTTCCCTGGCACCCTCCACTCTCATCCTCTCTTTCCTTTCAGTTCCTATTTGTTAACCAAAGAAAGGTTTCATTTCTATTTTTGCCTCACCAAAGGAACAAAGTTAACAAGTTGTGCCTGATAAATAACCTCTAAGAGATTAGTTTTCTGCAGCACAGGGCTGCATTTCCTCCACAATTTCCCACGGGATGAGAGGCAGAGCAGGAAAGGCACATATTGGAAGATGAACAGGGGAAAAAAAGATTTTTAAAAAATAGGGTAATTGCATCAATTCCTATTAGCTGAGAAAGCAATTACAGCCCTAAAAATAATCTGACACAAGTTTATATGTGCAGCTCGACCTATAAAGGAGAAATACACTGGGAGGGGGAAGAACCAGGAGCCACTGAGCACTCCAGTCCAGCTTGGATCCACATGGAAACAGTGTTTGGAGCAGAGATGGAGGTCTTGGACAGGGCTTGGAGCAACCAGGGCTAGTGGAAGGTGTCCCTGCCTGCGGCAGGGGGTAGAACAAGATGAGCTTTAAGGTCTTTTCCAACCCAAATCATTATTTTACAAGGCAGATTTTATCTTTCCTGCCATGACAAACAGTCTTGTTTTAGGGAATACAGACAATATTTTTAAAATGCAGATGATTTTAAAACAATCAAAAAAACCCAAACTAACTAAAAATAAAATAATGTTGCACTGGTGCCATGTCTGTGAACAGAACCCCAAAGACCCAGATCCCTCTCCCTCTCATTTCATTTGACCAATGTGTGGATTCTTTGATCAAATAAAAGCTTCAGAGGGCTTCATCCCAGAACAGTCCCTAGGAATACACTCCTGGAATTAACAGCAAATACCACAGTGGTCCTCAAGGAACAGCAATAAGCTCAGCACCATCCTGTGACACCTGAGAAGGAGCAGACTGACAGCCAAGTGACCATTCACTGCTCCACAGAAGGGGACAGGGACATTCCCAACCTGTCTGCAGATGAACATCTTGGAGAGAAAGACTAAGAAAGGAGACATCAACAACTGGAGAAGGCAGTGACAACAGCCCTGTGACAGGGGACCTTGTGGATAGACAGCGCTCAGGGGTCCAACCTGGACCCAAAACCACCTGAACCACGAGCACTCGAGGAGTTTGGGTATTTCCCCCAGGGAATGGAGCCACCACCAGCAGGCCAGGTGGGTTTCCCAACTCTCAGTGCTCAACAGGCACAGCCCTGGATCTGTCCTCCTGCCCCTAAAGCACAGGTGTAGTGTGCCTGACACACAACCCCACGCTGTGAAAGGATGTTATTTTGGGGGGTAAAGTAGGAATCTCTACCATCTGGGAGTGTGGCTGGTCCTAAGAGCAGGGACCCAAATGGGGCCAACGTTGTATTGACGCTGGTGAAGCCACAGAAGGAGCCAACCATGCCAAATCAGCTCCTGCCTGTCACAGATGATGATGATGATGATGATGATCAGTGTGCAGACCTCAGCTGGGCCTTTTCATGCCCCTTTCAACACGACCTCCTGCCAGCCTTCCAATGGATATGCCAATGTGCACACAGGGGCAGGGTGGGGAGTCATCCAGCCACCTGCATTCATCAATGCATGGGCAGGAGAAAGCCCTCAGAAATCATCATGGCATCACCACATCAGTCCTCAAAAGCTGAATCAGTGGCAGCACTCCCAAACTCTCACTAGTTATTTAAAACATGGGGAAGAAAAATGCCTACATGTCATTTATATCCTTTTAAACTCCAAAGGTCATTTGCCTGACTCCTCAGGGCTGCAGAGCTTTTTCTGTTACACTGAAATTTTAAGTAGACACATAGAGCAAGAGTGCTGGGTGCTCCCTCCCACCACAGCCCAATAAAACCTCATTTAAGGTCTCAGCTGAGGTGTATCTCTGAAGCCTGAATAAATATACAGGATGCTCTCTGCCACCAGGAGAGTATTAAAATCTCAGAGCAAAAAAGAGACTTCATTTTCTTTAGGAAAGAAAGGTCAGTGCAATACCATAGAAACAAAGACAGAGGACTAGTTAAATATAAAAAAATCAAACAAAGTAGACCTATTCCCGTTCACATCTTTCAGCCCTGGCACTCCTGATTGCTCCCACAGCTGCCATCCCACCTGGTGAGGTGGCAGTCCCTCCAGAGGGACAGGGCAGGAATGAAGGTGCCAGCTCCTCCCTGTCTGCAGCTGCAGGGCTCCCTCCTTGGCTCCCACTTGCTTGTTGCCAGTAGCAGCTACCAAGTGCCAGATGCTTTCCAGACATTGATGAAGGGCAAATCCATTCCCAGGGAACAGCAGATTTGCCTGTGTTTAACTTTTGTGCTAAAGGCAAAAAGTGGAGCAAAGTTTGACCTCGAGCAGCTCTCGCACCAGGAGTTTTCGTGTCGGTGCAAGGACAGGCAGGAGGCTGAGGGGCACCTCGTGTGGACCAGGTTGTGGTGGTCACATTTAGACCCTGCAAACCCCCTGTGCCTGGAGTTTTAGAGTCATCTGATCATGCTACACAAACCCAGCAACTCTGGAACCGCTGTGGACTTAAACCTCACACGTGCAACCCTCCAACCAGCACCTCCCTTCCCACAGCAGCATTTCAGACCTGAGAGCTCCCCCAACACAGGTGTGTGCCAGGTGTGCCACATCCCCTCCTTTTTAGCCATCCCCCACCCTGTCCAGCTCAGTGGTGGAACCCCTGCAGGTTTCCAGACAGAGGGGTCAGAAGCAGCTTCCAAGACAGAGGACTCAATGATAAGGATGGAATCTGCAGGACAATCTTGGCCAGCAGTGACCTGAGAGAAGAACCTGCTAAAGTTCCATGGAATGATACATGTGAAGAGCTCCATTAATAAAGTTAAAATTAAGATAGATAAGCACTGTGTGAATTCACAATAAAATGCAAAATATATCTTGGTTAATATTTAGCTATAGCTGTGTGTTGTTAGTTAGTTTTGATGGAGTGTATTAGTTTCAGAAATATGTATAATTGTACTTTGAGATGTCTATGCAGCGGAACATAATGATGCAAGAATGGAAACGATTGGAGCCTTTTCTGCAGTTCCTGAATAGGAATGTAACTCCAGACAAAGAGGAATTACAGTAAAACTCCCATTTCTGTTTTTCTGATGCAGCCAGGCTGTCTTATTTTATAACAACTGAAACAAAAAAACACTCAAGGCACTAAAAACCGCATCAGTGCAAGACAGACGCATTGTCTCCTTCGGTGAGGAGCCCGGAGCCAGCTCACCTTGGACACAGAGCCCCTCGGTGCAGTTCTCCGCCTGCTGAGCCAGCCCTGGGCAGCCCCTGCCCCCGTTTCGGGGCGCGGGGGCCGCGCACTGACGGACACGGCGATGCTCACACGTGGGGCTGCACACCGACCACTCGCCCCACGCCTCCCAGCTGCCGTCCACTGTGGGCGAGAAGACACCCTCAGCATCCCTCGGGGCATCCCTCGGGGCATTTCTCGGGACATCCCTCGGGGCATTTCTCGGGACATCCCTCGCGGCATCCCTCGGGGCAGCACTCCACCTCGGCTCCGTGCTTAGGGCAGCTGAAATTAAGGTTCTGGCAGCTTTCCCAGGAGGTTCTCAGTTTTCTGTGGTTTTCTTTTGGATGTTATTAATATATTCATATCAGCTCGCCCTTTCCCAAACCCTCACTCGGTTACATGGTCTGTCACACCGAGCCACTGGCTGGTTGGTCACTGTTTTGGCAGGGTGAGTCGCAGCGCTGGCACGGGTGGCAGGTCAGGCCATGCCACCGGGTGTCTGTCGCTGCTGCTCACGCCACAGGCAGGCTCTGAGCTCCTAACGGGGGCCCTGAGCATTTCCTACGTCCTTCCTCAGCGGGCTCTCAAAGCGCAGCTCTCTGCAGAGCAGCAAGAGCTCTCCCATGAATGTGACACCCCACCCAGCCCTCGGGCTGGGACATCCCAATCACCCTTTGGGCTGTGATATCCCAATCATCTCTGAGCTGTGACACCTCTGCCGCCCCTCAGGTGTGACATCCCAACCCCTCCTGGGGCTGTGACATCCCTGCCACCCCTGGAGCTGTGATACCCCCGACACCCCTGGGGCTGTGACACCTCAACCACCCTTTTGGGCTGTGACATCCCAACCACCC